>CM032229.1:96770000-97292500 GCA_019009955.1 Riptortus pedestris
ATGAATTTCAACATTCCAAGACCAGCCGATTTTGATGTATGCGATACGTGCATACGTACGTACTTAAGTACAAACGTCAGACCGTGTTAAATAATTAAAAAAAAATGAATCGCCTATGTTGTGGAACTTAATAAATAAACTTTGGTATGCCAAAATAATTGTTATTGAACTTGATGAACCCATAACCGAAGCTTTACTTGTCAGTTCAAATTGGTGAAGTTTAGGGTTTGTATTATGTACTGAAGAAAACCAAAAATATTTCCACTGCGTTTCATCATGAGTACGCAATTCAAAGATGACACACTCTCTTAATAATTTTCTCAATGACTTGGTTGCGGAGACTAGCCATTATGAAATAAATTATGCTTTTTGGCAAACTAAGTTAATTTATGTAATGGATCCAGGATGTAGTCTGGTTTGTTACACAATGGTTCGCGTGATTCCGGGTACAATATTGTAAATTGGGGAGGAATATCTTAGGGATAATATATAACATTATTCAATTTTAAGCGAAGTATATTTTATTAATTGATCCGGCTAGTATGCATTAAGAATTGGTGAATATTAAAAAAAAATGCATTTGATTAGGACTATTTATCTTTATTTTTATTCATTAACATCCACTTTGTATAACTGAGGCTAATTGTCGCGAGTTATTTACAGGTTATCATTGTTTTCTGGGACTAAGGATATTATTTAATGAATTCGTCACTAAATATATTCCTAACCCTTCGTGCGAATTTTAATCACGATTTTAGGCTTACCAGTTGATATAAAACCAACACTATTTTATTATCTATAGTTGTGCCCTTGTATCACTGAGGACTTTCGATTTTATACTACACCTAATGGCTACACAGTTTTCATTTTGCTTTTAAAATACTGAAAACATTTATATTTCATTAGCTGATGGCCGGCCCGTTCCACAGGTGTTGGGCTTTTATCGTACCGCAATAAAACCTCATATTTTTTGTATGTCACAACATTATTTTTCTGATGATCTGCTCCTCGGTAGATATGGTATTCAGAACACAACGAACATAAGGTCTTCAAAATTTAAATATAAAAAAGACATTCAACATTTATTTTTAACCTGATCGATCAGTTTGTCTAGGTAGACAAGTGGCTAAATACGAGAAATGGTGAATTATATAAAAAAACCTAGAAGAATAAAGTTGTGACAAAAACGTATCCCCCTAAAATAATTTCGAAAATACATCAAGGGATTTCTCCTGAGATGCTGGTCATAGAGGACCTAAATATTTGTAGAGGCTAAGGCCTTTTATATTGGTCCTGAGTAATAAATCATTATTTGATTTTAATAGAATATACAATCTATAAGAAACAAAAAATTAATTTTAAAAGTTATTTTACTGAATAGTAATATTTATACTTTTCTTTGTATAACTGAACATTTTCTAAATAAATCACGCAACAGATACAATTAACATTTCCAGATGCAAGTAATTATATTTCTCCAGTAAACCTAATAAAAAAGGAGGAGGCGAGAGTATTTTTGTAGATAATGGAGATTGTAATGAATTTCAACCCATAACAATTCTTTCAAGTGTTAATGTCGATAGGGATTTCCAGTAATAACGGAAAGCTTACAGTTGTTTGTATCTATAAACAACCCAATGTTAATTTAGATACAGTTTTTGACTACAAATTAATTATAGAGGAAATGGGCCTGACAAGGATTTATAAGAATAGTAAAACTCGAATTGACTTTATAGCTTCAAACAAATATCTCTGGTGATAAAAAATACCAATGTCATACATTCAAGGATTTCAGATACAATTTACTTATCTGCTAAAAATACATTCCCAAACAATAAAAGACTTGCTTTACAGACCTTAAAGTAATTAAAAAGAGTTAAATAATTGACTAAAATATCATGAAGGAATAATAAATCAATATCTGTTCATAGTGATGCTGAATAATATTTTCACAATAACCTCTTACGATATCCTAATAACATAGTACCTTTAAGAACGTTACAGACAAAACGTGTGAAAGGAAAAATAAAGAATGGTTTAATGCGGGACAAAGAATCTCCACTAATAAGCTTAAAGCCTTAGATGCAGTAAAGCCTATTCTCACTTCCTTCAGTTTCTATATTTAATTCTATATATTTAAAGAAATATCGAAGTATCTAAGTCGATACAGCTAAAAAACATCACTGCAAAAATAAAATCGATTTATCCAACAACAAAATAAAGTTCTGGGATATTCTAATGCACGAAACTAGAACTAAAAATTCAAATTATAGTGCGTTCTCTTAGAGAAATATTATCTGACACAGATTCCTTTAATGAGAAAAATTCACACGTTATTAACACAAGAAATCCATTATTTTCTCAATTAAATTATTTACCATCGACGGTCTCCATTTTTTTGTTAATGACTAGTACACCATCCACATTAACATCGATATATTTTTACAGAATAATCGAGAAAAGCAGCTGTATCTCTAATAAATAAATCACTTAATATTTTTTTTCTATGTAATAAATTCATTAAGAGTACGATTTCAAATATTGCATACTTTTAAATGAAATTTTTATTAAATACAATCTTGTAAGGAGTTTCGCTGAACTTAGTGCAGAAAACAAGCGATGGTAAAACCTGCATTCTAAAAAGTCCGTCGCAGCAGTGGCTGAGTTAACTAAGCAGATTTTCCACATGCGTCACGTATTTGCATTTATCTCAAAACTTAAAAGTTCAATGAGAACAATATTTGGTATTTAAGCTTTATTAATGTGCTTCATAACATAATAGAATATTGTTAATATGAGATAAGTAGGAGTGGGGGTTTACTGACGACCGGAATCTAAAAAATGCAAATATCTCTGCTAATAATCAAGATTGTGAAAAAATGTTCATAACAACGTCTACAGAACACTACATTTGCAATAAGATTTGTTCTATACAATTTTTTGATCGGACGCATAATAACGGAAAAATTCTCCCAGTCTAACCCCCCCCCCCTCCCCCTAATCCAATTTCAGCCGTTAACATAATCAATTTTCGTTTTATATAAAACGATTATATATCAAGTTTGGTAACGATAAGACAAATATTGCGACCGCTAGAGCGGTAACAGACATATATATATATATATATATATATATATATATATATATAGTTTTGAACAGACCCCATTTTCGTCATCTCCTGGATAGGATTGATGGACATTTGAAGAAAATCGCGTCATGAGTACGACCTCAAAAGCTGATTTCCCTTAAGGGGAATCTGCTAAAAGGGGGATAAGCAGTTAGCAGAAATTTCCAAACATATATCACTCCTACCGGTGTTTTCGAAAATGTTATCTTTAATCAAGTAATGTAACATTTTAGACAGCATTATTATGGCCTCGTACCTGAGTTCGCTCTCAGCAAAGACGTGCCAATTACTTCGGCCATATAATTTTTTGAAGGATACAATTCTATTTCTGGGTAGACACCTGAGCGTACTTGCCGATTTTATTGTCCGCATGCTTTGAAGCAACAGCTTATTTGAAATGCTTTGCGAGATATCTTTTCATGAATGAATTTCACAAAGGGATTTTAATTTAATTTTGGACTTGTTTTGTGAGTAGGTGCTTTTGTAATCATACAGCTGTCTTTGATCCTTGGATGTCACTCAGGACCTGTACGCCCACATTCAGTATGGTTATTATGTCTTCTGGTGAACAGACTTTCTGCGATATTTCAGTGGAGTGTCGGTAGAAACATATCATTTGGGCCGCGAACCTGTCAGCCACTCTGCCAGGCGCTAGAGTGGTTCTCATGCCAAAACCAGTTTTCTCGACCAGTTAATTTCAGTCCATTCTTATCCGTTCATTCGTGTAACTAGATTAGCAAGGTTATTGTTTCGAAGTTGATATTACTTGTTTATTTGACTTATTTTTGGATATCATCTTAGTTTTAGCAGATCTCCCTTAAGGAAAATTGAGGTCGTACTCATGATGCGATTTTTGAAAAATTTCTTCCTCCCCAGAATTTCCGTTCAAAATTATATATATATATATATATTTGTCTGTTAACTCTCTAGCGGTCGCAATTTTTGTTTGATCATTACCAAACTCAAAATTTAATCGTTTTATGTAAAAGGAAAGATCAAGTTCGTTAATTGCTGAAATCGAACCAGTGGGAGGGGGGGGGGTTTAGAGGGGGGATTTTTGAAAATTCGAAATATCTCCATTATTATGCGTCGGATCGAAAATCAAATTAAATTTACTATAAATATTGCTCTATACATTTATTTTGTATCTTGAATATTAACCGAGATATTTGCATTTGAATTGTGTGTGGGGTCGGCAGGAGTCAGCTATGTTAGGGACTTTCCGCCGAGAGCTAAGGCGGCCGTTTCCGTAACTGATCGTCCCTCGTGAATAGGTTTAGAGATTACTCACTACTTACTACTGTTGTTAATAGGCAGATTTCTCTATTGTAAAACTTCACGTGGGAAATCTGCTTAGTTTACACAGCCCCGGCGTGAAGGACTTTTTTTTTGTATTACGCATTACACAATTTTAACTAATCTTAGGTCCAGGCGATTTACCTAAATTTCTAATAATCTTTTATTCCAATACAAAACCCTCACTGTTAGAATTATATATATTTAAGTTTATGTTTTAGGTTATATTGTTTTGAAAAGAAGTCGTATTTCTAAAGTGTTAACTATTGACTAAGAAACTGACAAAAATAAATATAGAAATATAACAATAAAATAAAAACCTTCAATTATATATCACATCAATAACATTGGATGGAAGAAAAATTCGCACTTATTACTTAAGAAGAAACCAAGGACATTAATTGAGGATAAAGCATATACATTCCTACCTTACCACATTGTACAGAAGAGATTCTTGCTTTTCTACCATTTAGAGATTAGCATTTTTAAAATAAAAATTGTCTATTAATATCTAATTTATGTTTATCTGCATACACAAAGCAACATTACAAAGAAGTGTATGTAAGGAAATTTTATGAATGTAGTGTAAATTATTTATGTAGTAGTAGGAATAGACAAGTAAATTTATTGAGAGTATTTTCTTTATTTTATAAAATACCTTATCCTGATCCTTTCAAACGAATTCTACCTCGTTGATCATAAAAGTAAGTAAGACCCCATAAGGGCTATAAAAAAAAAAAAAAAAAAATTTGCAGACATGATACGTTTTTTGACGTAGTAGCGAAAATTGAAAGCTATTACTAGAAATGGGGGTTTACCGAAGTCTGTAAAAGAAAAAACACAAAAAACTCCTTCTCGAAGAAACATATATTGAAGAATGATCTCAGCTGATTAAGAGGGGCTTAGGTTGACATGTGAGTTAAGGCGTTGGACTCATTTGGTATATCTAGAGTGGTGGGTTCGATTCTCACGTGGGCAATAGGAATTTATTTAGTTACGAACTCATTTAAAAAAATCCTTAGTTCCGCCCTGGCCAGAAAAGGGTGGTAACCTATAGAAAACTCGGCCCAATCACCTTTAGTAGAAAAAAGTAGTCGCCAATAAATAACCCAACATAACAATACTAAAAAGCTTAGTTATACGACATATTTCGACTATTAAAAAATTAAGTTTTGTGTTATAGCCCTTCTTTTACCAGCCACTCTTTTTAGTGGGATATATATTTAAATTTGAAGAAATCACATTTTTTAATGGTAGTCTCTTTAAAAATTTGAACTAATTTATGTAAATTCACATTATTATACAACCACAAAGCGGTACTCCCTCAATTATATATATGAAAATGATTTCTAACACCTGTTATCATTTAAATATTTTTATATTTTCATACCTTCATTTTTGCCTGCAAAATTATTTATTTTTTTCGTCCTAGCGGTAACTATTTTTGTTATATAATTAAAACTATATATATATATATATATATATATATATATATATATATATATATATATATATATAATTAAAGGCTGCAATCGAAGCATAAGCAATGATGGTTTATAAAATTAAGTGAACTGTAAAACCGTATTATTGCTTCTTTTTTATTTTTTCCCATTGTAAAATGTTATACTGTCAATTGGTTCTGCGAATATCTACAATTTTTATTATATAAATTTTAACATTCCTAGAACACTAAGGGACTTATTTGGATTGAGTAGTTCTCAGCCATTGCTATTCTCCCATTTCTACTATTGCTATTTTCTCAGTAAGCTAATGTATTATTGATCTCAGCTTAAATTATACTAAGATACATCGCAGTCTTAATTAATGCCTTGTGTTTCGAATTGATCACATTTTGATATGTATAAGTAACGAAATAGTAAATATTTAAGGCAGCAATGGCCTTGAAACTGGATCTAACATATTGTTATTGCAATACACAAAGCGAAGGGTGAGGCTTCCTAAACACATTTAAATAATGATGACAAAACCGGTTCTGGCTTGGCAAAACAAACAACTGTTATGTTGTTATTAAGTAAAGACGATTTGGAACAACAGGAAAGGATTACGAAGACCTAACTCGTAAACAGCTGTCATTCAGTTGATTTAGAGCAGAATTAATGAGGTTTCTGGAATTCGATCGTAGGAGCTTGGAAGGAGACCGTGATAAACATGCCTTTTGCTATTTGAAAGTTAAAAGAGGTACCTCTTAGTGTCCTTCGGGAGCACTTACTTCCTAAAATACACACATCACTTCTTCACACCAAGCATTATGGCATTGGGTTGGCTTACAATCCTAAATTTTTCCAGTCAACCATTTTGGCCCAATTGGAATGAATAGAATAGAATATATGTTTATTTGTTAAATATTTACATCTTGTTCAAATTAAATAAACAAATAACAATTCTGTCTTTTTAAATAAATAATTAAATCCAAGTTCTTGAGATTAACAATAATATGACAATAAAGAAAACAAACATAAAAAAGCAATATAGTGTAAATAGTAAAATATAGTACATAAAGGATAACTAAAAGCATTTTATAAACCCTTTTCCGTCTTAATATGACATTTAACTGGAGTGTGGTCCATCAGCACTTATAGATTCCAGAGTATTGCATGCTGATGCGATGTAGCAGTAAATCTTGTGTAGTTTTTCGAGGCTATCGATACTAAGTATCTCTTCAATAAACTATGAACATCACTGACTGCTGAGGAAAGTGTTTGTAGATATTTATTTCTGTCTTCGATGAGTTTCTCACAGTAGAGAAGTATATGTGACAGGCTATTAGGGATGAACTGATTACAAATAAAAAGTCCGTCACGCAGGGGCTGCGTAAACTAAGCAGATTTCCCACGTGAACTTATACAATAGAGAAATCTCCATAGGAGAGCCGAACATTTACGGCAAAGGGCCGAACTAGCTTTTGGCGGGAAATTCAAAAATCCGTCATCGTCCCAAATTTCATAAAAATGCAAATATCTCGGTTAATATTCAAGATAGGGAATAAATGTATATAACAATATTTATAGTATATTTAATTTGCAATAAGATTAATTCTGTGCAATATTTCGATCCGACGTATAGTAACGGAGATATTTCGAATTTTCAAAATTCCTCCCCTCTAAACCCCCCCCCTCCCACTGGTCCGATTTCAGCCGTTAACGAACTTGATCTTTCTTTTTACATAAAACGACTAAATATCGAGTTTGGTAACGATCAAACAAAAGTTGCGACCGCTAGAGCGGTAACAGACAAATATATATATATATATATATATATATACATACACAGTTTTGAACGGACCTCATTTTCGTCATCTCCTGGGTAGGATCGATGGACATTTGAAGAAAAAATTCGAAAATCGCATCATGCGTACAACCTCAATAGCTGATTTCCCTTAAGGGAAATCTGCTAAAAGTGCAAGGTTCCTGAGCTTTGAATGAGAAAGTTTTGTGACATTAGGAAACGTATTCTTCTTTAGATTTAACATCTCAACTGAGGAATAATAATTTGTAAAAACTCTGCTTTAGGGACCAAATGGCTAACTTGTGCTCCTATTGACTTCAAGACACATAATGTTTTACTAAATTTCAATTACCTATTAACCTAATCAAATCTTCTGTATCTCTGTAATGGGCACAGAGAAATTTGTAATTTTTCTATTTTTGCTCTCCTCTTTAATTTAAATCAAAAGAACAGTTGCGTAAAACTGCATGCTACAACAGTCTAAATATGAAATTGCAGCATTCTATGGCTAGTCATATTTGAATTATGCGAGGTACAGAAATGTCCACTAGACAAAAAGGAAACGGATCATTCCACGGAAACGTGAAAGGAGTCATGTTTCATGAATGCAATATTTTACTTGGAGAAAGTAAACAAGCTTAACATTAATATGTCCTTGTATGCTTATATTTGCATACCACATTTATAGATATTCATACATACCCATAAGTACATATTCAACATTTGCTCCAATGCTGCTTAAACAGATATACAGTTCTACTGATAGGATTGATCTTCTCATATCTTTTGTATGTAAAAATTCTTAGAAATAGTAATTTTTGAAGCATTTTTGGCTGTTTCAAAACTTATTTTCGAAAGATTTCTGGTCATATAATATACGATATATTATGTTATTTATTAACATCCACTTGTTGATACTTCGGCTAATTGGTGTGGACTTTCTACAGGTTTCCACAATTTTCTAGCCAGGATGGGGCCAAGGGTTTCATTTAATGATTAACTTACTATATAAATTCTATTGCCCAGGCGTACTATATAAATTCTATTGCCCAGGCGTTAATCGAACTCGCCACTCTTGGTTTATAAAATTAGACTAAGACAAACGACTAAATTAACAAGGCTAATCTTAGACCCAAATATATTATATAAATATACAAACGTATGTGACATTGAAAAGATCATCAAACATTGTGTTCTTTATTTCAAACAATATAAAGGATAATTAGTTATGCCAATTTCATGTTTATGAATTTCTACCGAAATGTACTTGAGATTTTGAACTAGATAATCCGTAATTAAAGGCGTTAATGATGATTGATTATAATTGTGGAACTATAGGCCTTCAACGTTACCATATATTTTTCTGATGAACAGCAACTCCCCGACTAACAGATTTTCTTCTTGTGTTTCCATAAAAAAAATGTCTGACTATTAGTTTTTTATAACTCCGTTCCGGTTCCAGAAACCAATGATCATCAGTATTTTCAAATAAAATTATACCTTTCATAAGAATATACTTGAAAGTATGATTAAAACTAAAGTTTCTCATATATGAATGGACAATATTGCGGTTATTATGAATGTATTGTTTTACTTATGTAGTTATTATTTTCCGTAATATCCAAAATTATAGTAATATTTTTGATACCTCATGAGTGTGAATAAACAAGAAACAATGTTAACAAGCAGACCGAGTCTAAACCATTGTGTTTATTTCGTACATCGAAGGATTCCATTCTGTCCCATTAGGACTCGGCACCTTTTACCAATTTTAAAAAAAAAGTTCACTCAAGGGCTGCGTAATGTAAGCAGATTTTCCACGTGCTGGTATGACGCACTCTTTATCTCTTCTACCCATATATTCTCTATTTATATGTAAACATTCGATGAGCCGTAGTGGGAGTTTACCGAAGGCTTAAAACAAGACAGAATGAATAACCCGCTTAAAATTTGAGTTACGAATTAGAGTAACAACTGTAGAGCATCAATAGTTTACCAAAATTAGTTCTAAAATATTTTTCGATCCTATTCATAATAACGGAGATATTTTGAATTTTCAAATTCCCCTCTCTCTAACCCCCCCCCCTATTCCTGGTGCGATTTCAGCCATTAACTAATATGTTCTTTAGTGATGAATGGAATTGTTAAATATCGAATATGGCACAGAATAATTCAATACTTTAATTCTTAAATGATGGCGTCATCACACAATGTATTTACATGTACCTCACACAGTAAAAGTTCAATGAAAACAATACTTGGTCTTTAAGTTTATTTTTTTATATTATTTATTTATTGGCGTCCACTTTATGCTACCATGGCTAATTGCTACTATCTACAGGTTACCACCCTTGTAATTTATTTAGTCAATACCCTATTGTATTCCTAGTTCTTACTAGCAGATTTCTCTTTAGGAAAATCAGCTATTGAGGTTGTAATCATGTAGAGATTTTCGAAAAATTGCTTCAAATGTCCATTGATCTTGCCTAGTAGATGAAGAAAATCATATATATATATATATATATATATATATATATATATATATATACATACATATACACTAGTCTGTTATGCTCAGTGTTCAGTAAACTCACACTTCGAGTCATGGCACATTAAAAAAAAAGTCACTAATGAAGACTCTTATTCCAAACATAAATACCTAATATTTTTTTTTTAACAGATCATTACTAGTTCGATTCAAATATGTTGTGTGATGTCATCAATTAAGGCTTAGCTAATTGACCGCTCACTTTTACTCATCGGATTTTTATTTGTGAATAGAGAATATATGGTGGGATGAGATCATTAGCGTGCCATACCAGCACTTGGGAAATCTGCTTAGTCTACGAAACTCCTGCGTGAAGGACATTTGTTTAATCACTCCCCACTCATACAGGCCACTCACAAATACCCAGTTTTTGAGAACTAACCCATTGAAGTTCAAGGACCAGGTATTACAACGAAGCGCCTGAACTGTAATAATGTCCCATGATTTCAATTTTCTAACTAACATCAAGAGACATAACATCTCTTATCGACCTGTGCAATCTTTATTTTTAAAACTTGAATAATTATTTCTTAAAAGAAAAAACAAAAAAAAAAAAAAAAAACCTGTTTGTTGGCATGACATCATTGCAAGTCTCGCTTGAATTTTTACTAAATCATAAAGTTCTTATCGAAACAGTGATCGGCTTAATTTAATATTTAAATATAAGCACTTTCATATGCCACATAATTACTTTAAAAGCTCGTTCTCATTTTTTAAACGTAATACTTATACTTTTTTAATATTTAATAAAAAATACTGGTTTTGAGTTGGGGATTTCATAAAATCGGTCAATTTTTTGGTTGTTATTTTGATTAACTTTTTATCTATTTTTCTTTAAAAGAATGTTGACAGTGCATATTATTATTTTTCATTACTCCTAATGACAATATATAGACGGCAAAGCCTCTACAACAACGTTCCAGTAAATAAAGAAATCTTAAAATGTAATCTTGTTTATCAGAAAATGGCTAGTTCAAATTAAAATGAAGTATATATTATCTTAACCGGGCGTTATTTTATAATTATAATTCAGGCAATTCAACCTTGGATAGGGGAAAAAACCTCATTAGCATACCAACAGGGTCTGTATCAAATTCGTAGTTAGTCTTCCACCTTGAGATAACGAAAAGAATACTTATTATAACCACTATTAATGGTGGTCTCGTTTGTACGCTATTTCTTATAGTTAGAGTAATTATGGTAAGCTCAAGATGTAGGATTTGTATAGCTGTGGTAATCTTAAGTCAAATAAAAAAAGATTAAGTTAGGTGGAGTATATTTACTTTTATAATAAAGAGTGAGCGTTAGAAAAAAAAAGCACAAAAGAATAAAACTGTTTGCAAATTATCAAAAGTCCGTCACGCAAGGGGTGCGTAAATTAAACAGATTTCCCAAGTATTACGATAGATAAATCTACATACTGGTAACACATAACACCACGATTACTGAAATATATCTTAATATAATATATTAATTTCATTGAAAACTATTTATTATATCTAGTACTATAATTTATAATGAATCAGATTAATCTGAATCTCATTTTAGTAACCCTAGAACAAAATACGGAGGGAGGGGGGAAGGGGGTCATCAGAACGTATTTGCTAGTATCTCGTCTAGAAAACATTTGTCCAACACACTATTTGGTATTTCGGCTTGAAATTAGACGGTTCATATTATATTTGCTTATCCTTAACTAATGACTGAAAGTTGGAGTTTACTAAAGGCTGAAATCTAAAAAATGCCAATATCTTGGCTAGAGAGATAGAAGAACATGTTTGTTGATGATAGAGAAACATGAATATGACAACATATATAGAACTTTAAATTTGCAATAATATTGGTTTATACATTTTTTCTATCCAACTTATGACGGAGATATTTTGAAATTCCGTCTTCCCCCCCTCCCACAGATCCGATTTTTGCCGTTAACGAACCTGATCTTTTGTTTTACATAAAACGTTTAAATATCGAGTATAGTAATGATAAACAAAAAAAAAATTGCGACCGCTAGAGCGGATATATAATTTTGTGCGGAACTCATTTTCGTCATCTCCTAGGTAGAATCGATGGACATTTCGATGGAAAAAGTTTCAAAAATCTCATCATGAGTACGACCTCACCAACAGATTTCCCTTGGGGGAAATCTGCCAGCATACGATGTTAAGAACGTGCAAGTGATGCACTGAATACAATAAAAAACGGTATTAATCATGAAATATAAATTAATAGAATTTAGTTTGACAAATATTAAATCCAAAAACATTTGGGTTTTTTCTAATCAAAAAATGTATTTAAAATGCTAGTAGGAGGCTATTTGAACCAAGAAGGAGTAGTGTTGAAATTTTACGACAAATCTATAATCTGACAGACAAATGTTATATAATAATAATGAATCATGGTTATTAATTAATGTCGTACAATTACTTAAGTCTACATAACTCACTTAGTGAAAACGTTACTTGTATTATCACGCTTTCAGCCTTAGGTAGATCTGTTATCTTCCGCATGTGTTTCTAACATATATCATGAGACAAAAAGACTTATTTGTAAAAAAAAATGTTTTTGGTTTTAGCAGATTTGTCTTGAAGCTGTACTCATGACATGAACTTGTGTGAATGAATGTGTGTGAGTGTGTTAGTGTGTGTGTGTGTTTGAGTGTATAGAGTAACATATCGATGTCGTTGAAAATTAATAATAAAAGCATCATCAAAATTATAAAAAAAATTAATTATGTTTATAATGATGATAATGAAATAGCTAAAATCTACAGTAAGCCCACATAAGCATCAACATTATTCAAGTCATTTTGCACACTTGTTATACTGTGGAATTTTCTAGCTCCCATGTAAGTTGTCGAGTTATAGTTAATTTTTGTTTTTTCAGTTTCCAGACTTAAGTAAAAAACCATGTCACCTCTTATCCCATCGACAATGTGTCATTCCAAACTTAAATACCACTGTATTGCTTTCATCAGAACATTAGTGTGCGATGTACATGGATAAAGGGTGATTTGACGTCACATCATGAAATAATTCCACCTGAGGTCTCTATTTGTATTTTATTTATCCGAACTGAATATTTTACCCTTTCATTTGAATTTGAAGATTTAGATCATGAATGGCCCAAACCGGATCAGGAGAAGTTAGTGTTTAGAGAGAAATTAAATAAAGAACTAATGTACATCTCCGCTTTTATTTTATTACATCTAAGTAACATATTATGTATAATTTTGTTCTTTACTTTTCTCTTGTTCAAAAATTATTCTCCTGCATTTATCTGTCTTCAGCCTTCAGTCACCCTCACTCCATGTAATATATTAGAGTTGACTGCTTAATCCACTTAAACGATGACATGATTAAAAACTGTTGTCCAGGAAACGTTGGTGATAAACTAACTTGATACAAAAAGCAAACTAAGAAGGTGGAGAGGAGGGGGGTATAATTTAGCCAAGGGGAGCGTCAACACGGGACGCTTGTTTGCTATCGTCGGGCATAAAGGCAGCCATCTTGCCTCCTATAATTATGACTGCCGTAATAAGGGACTAAGGTACTTGCTTCACGTAAAGGTCATTAATATCAGGTTCGTTAGTCAATATTAATGACTTCCACGCTGTTTTACCCCTTCCAAATGCAAGGCTTTTTATAATTGTTCCGTAGTAAGTTGCATTTTAGCATCGAGAAAATTGCATTCAACACGTTGGAAAACTTTATTCTGCTTGTGGCCGAGCCATATGTCATGAAAGCATATTTTATCAAAATTGGTTTATTAATCGATAAACATTCTATAAGGTTTTCTATTACCTCCTACTAAGGAGTTAATAAGGAATATATTTTGAGCTGATGTATTCGTAAAGAAGATGGTTATTTAACAAAAAAAAATGTTCGACTTCTTTTACTTCTTTTACATTCACTGGAGGAATTTCAAATCTTAAGGATAATATAGTATTAATACCATTTTAAAACAAACAACAGAAATATGCAATTAGAAGAGTAACACGATGAAAAAATTTCTGATTTAATAGAATGTAAAAAGATAATTCAATATCAAAATTTGAAACAATGACAATTTAAGTAACGTAATATTGTTATTAAAAAAAAAAAGCTCAAGGGCGCAATTCCTCGAACCAAAAAACAAGAAATCAATATAACATAAACATAAAATAAAAATAGAAATACAAGAAAAAAAGAAATAGGTAACAACAGAACATAAAAATCGAACAAAGATGCTTTACAAAACTAAAACTAAACTAAACAAAATCCAAAAAAAAAAAAAAAAAATGAAACGAAACAATATAAAAAAATTATTTACAAATGAATAGTATAATAGGTTAAAATATTACATGCATTAGGGAACTAATTAAACATATGTAAATTGAACCAATAAGCAGATGTACTACTACAACATAATAAAAATATGATTAAAAATGAAGAATACTAATTTTCTAAAAGAATACTTACACCCAAAAATGTTGCAAAAACAAAAATGTAAATCATAAATTAAAAATATGAGATCACTTGTTCAGATTTTTTTAATACAATGGTATTAAATGTTCAAAAACAGTTTCTATGTATGTTTGGATATACATATATTTTAAACAATATTACTTAAACCAAAAAAAACAAGTATTCCTAATGGCTTAATACCACATTCATGTTTCACATTACACTAAATGTAATGCTTTACGGTAGGCGTAGTGATTTCCATACAGAAATGAGGTTCTCCAAAAAAACATTTTGAAACGCATAGTCACCTAAAATTGTTTAGGAGAGTTATGCACAGCTTGCACTAATCCTGTTTTGCAAATTTAATATCCATAATGTTTCAATGAAATCGTTCCTGTTGGTGTTTCTTTTGGACTGTGTTTAGGTATTTATCCATTTCATATTTTGTCAATATCACTAGCACTATAGCACTATGTGCATTCCTGGCTCAAATTGGACGAGGATATTTGGGGCTCTACAGCTGAAAAAGTGCACTATCATAAATATATCTGTTAAGCAAATAACGCCATTGAAAATGCTGTTTTTTTATGTTGTATTATAACTCTGGCTAAATGTGTTTTTTTTAGTAAGGTGTAATGCTATGTGTCGCCTCCGATGCTCACAACACAATGCCTTAGATTTTTATGACGGGAATAAATTATAATGTTTCTTATTTTCCTAACTAAAATAGCAGGTTAGCCATGTGTGTTGGTCTTAATCTCACATGGTAAACCTGGAATGGCCAGTTCGATTCTCGCCTGGGCAATAGGAATTTAGTGACGAACTCATTAAATCTCTCTCGATAACTCTTCCCAATTAGACATAGTTGCAAAACGTAGTCATACAATTATAATAATAATACTCGAAATACCACGTATTGATTTTCATACACTGGGAGAAAAATGGAATTAAAGATGAGAGTAGATGGCATTCTGACGTTACATTCGAGTGATTTTTGTGACGGAGTCGATTTCTGACTGGGTTTCGTACATAGTATTGAGCATATATTTTCTAGAAAGGAAATGTGAAAAATCATATATTTTCATGCAGCCCTTTTTGACAGATTTTGCTTTCCTTATTTGTTGGTTATTTTTGACTGTAAAACTCAAAAGGGGCTCAGGTTAGCCATGTGAGTTACAGCGTTGACCTTAATCTCACATGGTAAACCTAGAGTGGCGAGTTCGATTCTCGTCTGGGCAAAGGAAATTTTTTATTTAGGAATTCATTAAATAACATCTTAAGTCCTACTCTGGCTAGAAATGGATGGTAACCTGTAGATAACCCGACCCAATTAGCCTAAGTTGCAAAAAGTGGACGTTAATAAATAATAATAATAAAAATAAAACTCATAATATTAAAACATTTTTTTTTTTTAAATGAGTTTAAAAAAGACATTACAACAGCAAAATACATTAGAGACGATTGACGTTACAGGTAATGACGGAGAGAGACCATTGGGTCCTTTGGCGCTGTTCTCCTTCCTGGTGCAAACAAGGGTGGAGAAGCTGCCCTACAGGGAGCAGCACCAGCACCTCAGGGCTGCACTTAGAAATCATTTACAAGACGGAGTGCTCCTAGAAACCAGAGAGAAAGGGGGTAAGTAACATTTCAAGCAACAGAAAGAGGTAGATTTTTCTTTAAATCTAAGAAGACAAAAAGAAAAAAAATCATTTAAACAACATTGGACGTCAAGTTGCATAGTTAAATGAGCTAATAAATTTGGTTACTTGAATATAATATATTCTGAGAAGATTGATATAAATAAGAACTGTAAAACGATCTAAAAAAAAAACGCTACTTCATTCTTTCAGTAGACCATTAATATTTACAATTCACCCATTAAAAGAAGAATTATCTTATAACTTTAGCATTCGTCAGCAACCTATTAGCTTAGTATAATTACTATTGTAGTTAGTACTCACATTTATAATGTGAAGAGCTAGTAAGTGATCCCTTTGCGAAGTCAATAATAAAGTAAAGATGTCTCAACAAATATTACTACTCACAAGTGGCTCAGCAACTAACTGAAACCAATCAGTATTGGATCCTTCAATTGCAGGCCTGTAGGATCTCCTTCATGTCGTCTGGCCACAGAGAATACTTTATAGTTCAGTATTAAAGAATAGAGACACCGGGTGTGTTATAAGGAAATCCATACACTATTGGGTTTCCTTGCAAGACTGTTAAGGATATATATATATATATATATATATATATATATATATATATATATATATATATATATTTTAAGCCTTACTGGCCAAGACGTCCTATAAGATAACAAAGCATGATCCAGATTCGGCATTAAAGTGTTTTTAATTGAATTATAATTTGCTTGAAACCAAGTGTCTAAAAAGAACTAAAACTTCACCTTGTATTTTTCTTGTAGTTGCAATGCTCATAAAGAATAGATTATTATTGGGGTTCGAGTTAGCCATGTTCAGCCGGACATTTAAGGAAAATTTTTGAAAATCACGTCAGCTAACAGAAGCTCCGTGAGTGAATGTTAGTACATTAGGAATTTAGTAATTTTGTTTTGATGAGCGAGAAACTTTCTGGGCAAATGTGATGAAATCAATGGTAGGTGGCCACATTACTTGCTGACAAGTCTGTCCTATCAGGACGAACAATTTATTTATGAGGATATCCGAGATCGAATATATAGTCTTGTCTTAAATACAAAACTCCAGCATCTGACTAAATTCCTTCAGAATTGCTGGTGTGCAAGATACGTTATTATCAGCTGGAAGGAATATCAGGTAGTTCTTCCTGAACTTACATATATATATATATATATATATATATATATATATATATATATATATATATATACACGAGTTGATTTGATTACTTTATTTGTTCTTTCATTATGTACGTTTTTTATTTATTTTTCGTTTATTTTTTTATTTTTCTGTTTAATTTATTTCTTTTATTAACTACAAGAACAAATTTATGAACATTTCTTGTATACAAAACACTATGTATTATGAACATACATGTTATATACTGTAATAGTATGGTACATGTAGCAAATAAACGCCCTTTGTGCATGGGTAATGTGCAAAGGAAAATATAAAAAAAAAAAAAAAATATATACACGAGTATATACGTATATACCCGTTATTTAATTGTAACACATCTTGTGTATAAATAAATATATATATATATATATATATATATATATATATATATATATATACTAGCTCAGATACCCAGCTTCGCCCGGGAATTCATTTGAGGCTGAATGGCGATGGTCTTTTTAGCAGGCTTTACATTGCACAATATTTTGACATTTACCCGTCCCAGTGTTTAAGATTGATACCCATCTTTGCCGTGGATTTGCTAATAATAGAATTATTTGTTCGATAAGGCTTCACAGTCTTCAATATTTTTATATTTCCCGTCTCTTATACATGTAAATATGGTGAATTTTTATTTAAGGCCTCCCTTTTAACCCCCCTCCCGTTCGAACCTAAAAATTTTAATATAACTTATAATCATGGAAGAATTAATACTAATTGACATACCGAGTTTTGTTAAGTTCGGTTCAGCCGTTAGTGCCCGCTAAAGTCTTAACGTATAACTCATTTATACATAGGTATACGACAAAAGTGTATATACCAAAAGTTACTCCAAATAACAAAATAAACAACTTTTGTTATGTTTATATTTGCGAAAAAACCAATAGGAAACGAAATATCGCTATTTTTAACTTCAGGCTTCCCTTATAACCCCCACTCCTGCCCGTCCACAGAAATGTTGGTATGGCTTATTATAATGAAGGCCTCACTGCTAATACACATACCGAGTTTTATTTAGTTCGGTTGAGTCTTTTTTGGCAAATAATATTGTTGACTCCCGCTATAATTTTTAGCGTATAACGCATTTAAACTTCGGTATACGACAAAAGTGTATATAACAAAAGTTACTCTAAATAACAAAATAAACAACTTTTGTTATGTGCATATTTACCAAAAAACCAATAGAAAACGAAATATCGCTATTTTTAATTTCAGGCTTCCCTTATAACCCCCACTCCTGTTCGTCTCAGAGAAAATTAATATAGCCTAAAGTCTAAGTTGGGTTAGTAGTAATATACATACCAAGTTTCATAAAATTCGGTTCAGCTGTTTATGCGTGAAAAGGTAACAAACAAATAAACAAACAAACAGACACCAAAGAAACAAAATGCAGTTATGGTGTCTATGACATGTGAAACGAAAAGTTATCGTGAAATTTCGCGAAAAAAATCAATCTACAGACAGAGGTTACAATTTTATATATATATATATATATATATATATATATATATATATATATATATATATATATATATATATATATATATATATATGGATAAAAAGAAGAACACTGGCAGATTAGGGGTGGAGAATGTTATCATTATATAAATTTAAATCCGTAAGGTTCATTTTACAATCTAAATAAATGCTGTGAATATACTCGGATTTCAGTGTAATCTGTTCAGGAAATCGGAGTAGTGGTACGCTGCCAGTCAATAATATATCCATGTCCAGCCAGTAGAATCACTGCTATACAAGTTATAAAAATCACTATATTTTACTTTTACGATATGTCAAACTTTTAATTGATACAGAGTAATGTTCTAACTTTGTTCAAAATAATACATGGTCGTGCTTCAAGTTCCATATTTTTGTGGTTTTTAGTAATAAACGCTATCTTAGTACATACTTTTCTTTATTGTCGTATAGTATTAACATGCATCGATGGTCAACAAGCAATTCTGGACTTCCGAAAGGTCAACAGTTATAGTCATATTTGTGGAGGAAGCAAGATATATTTACCGTGCTATTAAAAGACGTGATAAAATATTAAATCCCGGGACAAAGTAAGCTAAAAATATACAATATTAAAAAAAAACTTCAAATATTTCAGCTTGCTAAATCATTTTGCAACCCAATAACAGTAAATATTACAATAAAATTAGAAATTATGATGTCCAATAGTTGTGAGCCATATGTAGATCATTAATGATAAAAAAATGAAATAAATAAAAAGTGAAGGAGTTACCTAACAAGAAAGCCCTCAGGTACACCTTCAGTGTATGCTTCAGAGGTACTTTGTCTTTTGAAAAGCCTTCATCCTTGCTAAAATAGGCAGCTGCCACTCCAAGCATGACACTGATAAATATGCTTATGTAGTTCCTATTGAACTTACAGTCATTAGCCACAGTCAATATCCTAAAACAATAAAAAATCAAAACTGAAGTTGATTAATCTATATTTTCACCTATATATTGGAACAGTGAGTTCAACGTCAGTTATTTTATTTATTTAACTTCAGGATAGGGAAAAATAAAAATATTATTTACATTTAAATTAACATCTTTAATCATCCTCGGTTATTCTAGCAAGCCCTAATGCACGATATGTGGAACTAGCGTTATATTTGGCCAGATTTACAAGATAAATTTTTATGTCCTTGGTTATATCCAAACAATGACTCGAAGTTCTTCTATAGACTAAATAAATTTATTGAATAAGCCTAAATATATTATATAAATTACATAAGTTGCTCATGGCTATCCAAAACCTAAACACACACGCATACATATATAAATAGCTAAGGCGAAAAGCATGATAAGCATAGAAGGCTAAAAATATTTAAATTTCGGTTGGATCGATTTTATTTCCTCAATGAACTTAACTATTTTTCATTCTGATTTTTTTTTTATTAGTATTTGAAACTAAACCTATGAATTAAGATAAAATTATTTCTAAATTCAAATGATGTAGTTTTATCTTAATTCATAGGTTTAGTTTCAAATATTCATAGGTTTTAAATTCAAATGATGTAGTGGGGCTCAGGTTAGCCATGCGAGTTAAAGCGTTGACCTTTACCTCACATGGTAAACCTAGAGTGGCGAGTTCGATTCTTGCCTGGGCAAAGGAAATTATTTAGTGACGAAATTCATTAAATAACGTCCTAAAATCCCACCCTGGCTAGAAAAGGGTGGTAACCTGTAGATAACCCGTCCCAATTAGCCTAAGTTGCAAAAAGTGGACGTTAATAAATAATAAATAAATGATGTAGTGTTGTTTATATCTAAAATTGGATTATTGTATAGTTTCGTCTTACATTAGTGGAAGGAGTCAAGAATTAGGTTTTCTCAGCCCAATCTAATAGTATAGTTATTCAATCCATATATCCCGCATCCCGTATAACAATTCTAGTAGCTGTAGCCACGGAATAATGTATGAAGAAAAACGTACACTAAAAGAGTTTTTTTAAGAGAAACACTTTTTTAAAAGTTATTGACCCTGTAGGCTCAAAAATAAAGAAATAAATTAACAAATAGTGTCATTGGACAAATGAAAACAATTACGAAATATATATTGAAATGGCAGTGGCAGTTTTACTCAATTCCTTTTAGATATTATATATATTCTTTCCAGTTTAAAGCTGATGATGATTTATAAACAGGGGGTGTAGTTTCTAAACTGAGGATGAGTAAGAATTCTAAATCTATTATTCTGTGATTTCGACTCCAAATATATTCCCACGCATATGCGGAAATCGAATCTGTGACCAAAGGATACTGAGCGTCACATGTTTTTGTTAACCTTCTGATTAAGCTGAGTCTCAGGACTATATATATATATATATATATATCTATATATATATATATATATATATATATATATATATATATCCTCCAGAGTATGTATGTTGCCTTCATTTAAATATAAGAGCATACTCAAAAATATATTGATCGATAAATTGAAAATTTAACTTACTTCGAACAAAGAGGATCATTCTTCGTACTTGGATTCTTTTCAGGCAAATCTTCTTCTATATCACCAACGCTGTTTGAATCCTTAATTTCAGATATTTGTGTTGTTATCGAATTACATTCAACGGACGAACTATCACATTCGTCATAATCGGAATGATCCCGTTCAATCAAAGCAAAGTCATTTGGTTCGAGACTTTCTTGAAGTTTTTCATTAAGCCAGAAAAGATTAAGAGATGTGTTAAAATATTCCCTAGAATACTCGTTTGGATCAAGTTTTGCTTTTAAAACGTCGCCAAGTGATCCATTTGATTCATCAGACGTTGAAAAAAGAGTAAAAATACTGTTTTCAAGATTCAGCATGTAAATTTTGTCTTGTAAATTTCTGCTACTGTCTGAAGTTCCTTGACCCACGAGAACAAGTTGGTTTCCTGGTTGATCCTCAATATTGCAGAGAGAATTCTGTGAATCGGTTAGAGTATTAACTTCTTCAATGTTGCACAGGCTTTCTAATGATGCTGGTGAAGATGATGGCCTCCTTGCTTCGTGCTTACTTACTGTACAAGGCTCTTCTTCCATTTCCTTCTCTTCTTTGACTATGGATTCATCTGTATTACTTGGAGTGTTGATCACAGTTGCGGCATTGCTTGGCGTTTGCTGGGGTGGCGGTATTTCCTTTTTGAGGCCTTTTTTAGTTGGTTCAAGAATGCGTTTATTAGCATTCGCCGTAACTGGTGGAGCGATGGTTTTTTTCTTCTTTGGTTGATTTCTAACATTAAACTGACTTAGCATTTTTAGATTACAAGCCTCAAGTTTTGGAGTTTTCTTTGCCGGCTCAGTTGCTTTGATTTTTTCTTGTTTTTTTGCTTCATTATTCTTTGGCAAACTCTTGGGTTTTTTCGTATTTTTATTAATAGGATTTCTATGAAATAATGAAACAAAACCTTTATTCGATTCATTCTCAATAGAAGCCTCTTGATACAGGTTAAGTAGAAGTTTAGACAATTTTACAACACTAGTTCCGTAATCCTTATCAATTGTTGACATTACAAACCGATAATTTTTAATGCCGTAAATATCTTTAACGATTTTTGTAGTTTGCTCCCGTAAATATTGAAAATTTATACTTTGTTTCGTTTTGAGTATGTAATAAATGGTGTCTATAGTTTTCCAATGGTTCTTATTCATTTTCTTAACAATACTAGTAGCTGATTCGAGGGCCTTATTGGACATTTTTGACAAAGTTTTGTATTCATTGCATATAATTGTTTTTGTTTTTTGCGAGGTTTGATTGTTTATGTTGTTCTTACTCTTCAAGTGAGAATTTTTATTTTTTAAATTATTTTCTTTTTCTGATTTTACAAGATTCTTCTCCTTTATTGGTTCAACAATAACTACTCTTTTATTTTTATCCTTAGGTTTTCGGTCGTTAGTCGATTTTATTAATATACCCGGATCTTGGAGCCCAATACATTGAGGAACCTGTTTAATTTCATCTTTCAGTCCCACATGTTTAGTCTTTTCTTGTGACTGCATATCATTGCAAGTTGAAGAATCGGATATACTAGGTCTTGCACATTTTTGAAATTCCCTTTTAGCTTCATTCGTCACTTCTTTCCAAGTCTTTATCTTTCTCTCCACGTCGTCTATATTTTCCAGCCTGCTGTTTTCCCAGTCGGGGTCAGCAGAAAAAGTATATTCTGGCTTTTCATTAATTTTATCACTGCCAAACATACGCCTTACATCTCCTGGGGTAGGAACACTAAAACATTGGTACCACATATAAAATATAATAATTTAATTAAATTTTGAGGTCTGAATTGCAATCTATATTATCCTATCTCCAAATAAAGATCTAAATTACTTAATATTTAGAAAACGTGTATTATAAACATAAATCAGTATAAATATTCTAAACTAAAGCAAAACTGAACCGTTTCGAGTATTTAGGTGCATGGGCTCTAGGAGCAGAGAAAATAAATAAAACATCTGATATGGAACATACCTCATCAAGAAATAAAATAATTTGCAGTTTAGTTCTTCAATGTAAATGAGTAAAAGAATGATCCCTTCTTGGCATAAAAAAAATAATTTATGAAGAATCATTGTATAATGATTCTTCATACGCAAAAAAAAAGATGATATTTTGATTTAGCACACATAAGAACAATAAAGTTGGAAATATAACTGAAAATATTATGTTAACTTCTAAGAGGTTTCATAACCCTCGCGAGTTCAGTGCCAAATGACAATAAAAATAAGAGGTTTCAAGATTTTTGTGTCAAGAAATTAGTTAGTTTTTGAAGATCTGTATCTCGTCTTTAATTGATAGATATTAGCGTTCTTGGCCAAATTAGAAAGTGGAGAGCCTTTTCACTCAATTTATGTATATCAACAGCTGTTGCATTAACTTAAAATGTTTCCTAGACTACACTCCGGATTTCTGTTCTATGGCTTTCAATACTTCTATTGCAAATTTTTAGGAACCTCCCAGCTACCAGAATAACCATGGTCCAGTCCTAGTCCAGGGATTGTGGTTTGTCTTGTCCTTGATTTGAGTACCTTAGTCCTCTCCGGATCCTCCCTACTCCTTCCACTTGTTGTTCGTTAGATGTTTTTAGCGTCATCGGCACTATTGCGGTTTTCCAAAATGCTTTCTAAACCTATATAGAGCTAAAGGCCAAACTGAAAATATTAATATCATCCACCTCTTTTCCATGTAAATTTTAAGATTCAAAAAACCACATTCATTTAATACTAGCTTAATACTAACGACATGCAGACTGAAACAATGGCGAGACTATGTTGGACCGTATCGGAAACAACGGGAACTTAAAAAAACTTTTATTTTGTATAAAGAAATAAAATTAGTTATCCAATAAAATACAGGTGTACTAGCAATATAAAAGTCCGTCACGTAGGGGCTGCGTAAACTAAGCAGATTTCCCACGTGAAGTTTTACAATAGAGAAATCTGCCTAATAACAACAACTGTAGTAGTAAGAAATATCTAAATCTTTTCACGAGGGGCGAATAGTTACGGAAACGGCTGCCAGAGCTCTCGGCGGAAAGTCCGAACAAAGCCGACTCCTACCGACCACAAGCAGAATACAAATGCAAATATCTCGGTTAATATTCAAGATACAGAATAAATGTATAGAACAATATTTATAGTGAATTTAATGTGCAATAAGATTCATTTTATTTTTCGATCCGACGCATAATAACGGAGATATTTTGAATGTTCAAAAATCCCCACTCTAAACCCCCCCCCTCCCACTGGTCCGATTTCAGCCATTAATGAACTTGATCTTCCTTTTTACATAAAACGATTAAATTCCGAGTTTTAACGATCAAACAAAAATTGCGACCGCTAGAGCGTTAACAGACAAATATATACATATATATATATATATATATATATATATATATATATATATATATATATATATATAATTTTGAACGGACCTCATTTTCGTCATCTCCTGGGTAGGATCGATGGACATTTGTAGACATTTTTCGAAACTCGCATCATGAGTACGACCTCAATAGCTGATTTCTCTTGAGGGAAATCTGCTAAAAATGACAGCAGCCAGGTTTTGTTACATGAATATTCATAGAAAGGGCAGGGATGAAAATATTTATAAAATTATAAAGTATAAATATCCTTTATACGTCTCTTTTTCTTTTGTGGTGTCATTCGGTCTCTCAGCTTACAAAAAATTTAACTCGTCTATTTCTGAAGTAAATAATGTGAAGAATTAAATTGGCTTTATAATTCTTTTTCTTTGAAAAAAAAAAATAACTAACGGAAATAATTTTAAGATCCTCCTTTATTTGTGGGGAAAGAGCTGAGGAGGTTTTTCCTTATAGAGAGCATTATATTACTTACAGTACATTAATTGACATCAGAGAGGGTTGAGCTGACATTCAAGATTGTTATATATATATCTCCTATGCTATTTTGGAATATATCGGTTATCGAAGACTATTTAGGACAAAATTCTCGCTTAAATTACACGTTCCAGTTATGTATGATTAGTAATATATTCGTTTTTAAAAACTCCGCAGGAGTAACATGTAGATAACCGCTCCTGACTTGCTGTAGTAGCATAATCTCCGTACAGATGCCACGCTGCGTTGGACAATGCAGGGTTAGGTGATCTGGAAAAGGTTGGAAAATCAACACTATTGAGGCCTACTAAAAATCGGATTTATATTCCTAACATAGTAGAGTCTAGAGTGAGTGGGCTTAATATTGTCAATCACCCTGGCGCGCCTGTGTGTGTGCGTGTGTGTGTGTGTGTGTGTGTGTGTGTGTGTGTGCGTGTGCTTAATCCGACCACCCAAACTATTTCTGTTATTCTACAACGGAACAAACCTACCAACAATTACTACACGACTGTAGACTATGACACAACAAACACAAACCTTCCAGACGTGTTGAAATAAAACCGGGGAAACGGCCTGTTAAGAAACAAAAATTATTTTACAATCTAATAAGGCACTAAATAAATTTGCTGAAGAAATTTGAGAACTTATTGGGGGATAAGAAATATTTTGTGTTATTTATTTTCTTTAATTTACTTGTTTATTTTTTTTTAAAGTTGTTAAAAATATTGTAATTATTTCAATAAGTTCTAAATACTTATATTGAATTTAATAATTACATGTTATGCACAGGAATTGTAGGGCACAATTAGAAAATAAACTACCTTCTCGTAGGGTTGCTTTCGAGAAGGAAATAAATAAATCCGTCAATCAGAGGCTGCGTAAACTAAGCAGATTTCCCACTTGAGCCACGTATATTTATATATATCTTACACGTATATTTATCTCAAAATGTTAAAGTTCAATTTCAATTCAATTAAAATTAATAGTTTAATGTAAAAAAATGATCATGTTCGTTATTGGCTGAAATCAGACAAGCGGGAGGGGGGGGGGGGTTAGAGGGGAGGAGTTTCGAAAAGTTTTAATATCTCCGTTATTAAACGTTGGATTGAAAAATTGTATAGAACCAATCTTATTGCAAATGTAATGTTCTACAAATGTTCTGTACTTTTAGCAGATTTCCCTTAAGGGAAATCAGCTATTGTGGTTGTACTCATGGCGCGATTTTTGAAATTTTTCTTCAAATGTCCATCGATCCTACCCAGGAGATGACGAAAATGAGGTCCGTTCAAATCTGTATATATATATCTATATATCTATCTATCTATCTATCTATCTATCTATATATTTGTCTGTTACCGCTCTAGCGGTCGCAATTTTTGTTTAATCGTTACCAAACTCGACATTTAGTCGTTTCATGTAAAAAGAAAGATCAAGTTCGTTAACCGCTGAAATCGGACCAGGGAGGGGGGGGGGTTTAGAGGGGAGGATTTTTGAAATTTCGAAATATCTCCGTTACCATAGGTCGGATCGAAAAATTGTATATAACCAATCTTATTGGAAATTAAATTTACTATAAATATTGTTATATACGGTTATTCTCTATTTTGAATATTAACCGAGATATTTGGATTTTTCAGTTTTCAGCTAACCGGACTTTTTTAGCAGATTTCCCTTAAGGGAAATCAGCTATTGAGGTTGTACTCATGACGCGATTTTTGAAATTTTTCTTCAAATGTCCATCGATCCTACCCAGGAGATGACGAAAATGAGGTCCGTTCAAAACTGTATATATATATCTATATATATATCTATCTATCTATCTATCTATCTATCTATCTATATATTTGTCTGTTACCGCTCTAGCGGTCGCAATTTTTGTTTAATCGTTACCAAACTCGATATTTAGTCGTTTTATGTAAAAAGAAAGATCAAGTTCGTTAACCACTGAAATCAGGCCAGGGGGAGGGGGGGTTTAGAGGGGAGGATTTTTGAAATTTCGAAATATCTCCGTTACCATAGGTCGGATCGAAAAATTGTATATAACCAATCTTATTGCAAATTACATTTACTATAAATATTGTTATATACGTTTATTCTCTATTTTGAATATTAACCGAGATATTTGCATTTTTCAGTTTTCAGCAAACCGCCACTTCTACTCATGTTACGTAAACAATACTCTGCTACATAATAAATCACATTATTGGAAGTTTAAAACCCAAAAATTGTATTCAAGAGACCTTTATTATACGAGATACATGCAAATATGCCCTGGTGACCCCCCCCCCCATCTTAAAGTTTTGGACTACTAAAATTTTATTGATTGAGATAACAATTATTCTGACTCATTATTAATTACAGTACTAGATATAGTAAATATTTCTCAATAAAATAATGTGTTATATTTTGATATATTTCAGTAATTGTTTTTCTTTCCGGTGTGAGGCAGAGGTTAGGTTAGAAATGTAAACTAACAGGTTGCCCCCGTTTGTTTACATTTCTAACCTAACGCTTCCTGTCGGCAGGTTATTGAAATTGGATGAAACATTTCTTATTTCCGTATGTATTTATTCACGATGTTGTTGTGTTAGCAGTATGTATATTTATCTATTACTAAACATCACGTGGGAAATCTGCTTAGTTTACGCAGCCCCTGCGTGACGGACTTTTTTCTCTCCAGACAAAACAGAGGAACCTGTGAATAAGTCGCGGTACTTGTGTATTTTATCCACCACATTTTAGTTCCACTAGTTCCACGCTAGAATGCGCTACTGAAGTGCGACGCTAGCTCTCCCAGGCTAATGAGGTTATCTTTTGTCATAGTTGCATTTGCTGTTTAATTGCGTTTGCTGTTTATTTGCGTTTGCTGTTTAGTGTTTCTTAGTCCTTTAAAAATGCCTCTTTGGGATTTGCCAACGACTGAATAAGACGCTGTTAAATATTTACAGGAGAGGAATATTTTGGCTATCAGAAGAAAGTGTTCTAAATCACATTGTATGAAACTTTATAGTGGAACAAAAGTCTTTTTTGGAAGTGTAATGTAAGAAAGTGTGGTGAGCAAGTCGGCGTTCGGATTGGCACTTGGTTCGAAGGAAGTAAAATTCCATTTTGTAATGCATTGGAGTTCATTTACTGCTGTTGCGAAGAATTTTTTCGAAGAACCTGTCAATTTTTGCAAATAACAACTCAAAATTTCGAATAAGACTGCTATTGATTGGAACAGTTACATGAAGGGGCAGACATATTTCAGTGCATTTTAAATTGTATTTCCACACATTTCCCGCCTAAATGTGAATAAAATGTTTTATTTTTAAAAATTGTGTTTTCTTTTATTTATCATTATAATTTCCTAGAAGGTTATAAGGTAAGTATAACCTCCCTTGGGGGCAATGAATCGTATCTTATACGTACCTTGAATCGTACTACTTAAAACAGTAGCGCACTCTAGCGTGGAACTAGTGGAACTAAAATGTGGTGGATATAATACACAAGTACCTGGGTCGCTAACACAAATACTACACTACCAACTGGCTTATGCAACAATCTTTTCAATAAAGGAAACATACGGACAAAGTTGAGGAAGGTTATGCTAGTCCATCACTCATGACTGCCCTCTGTTCTACGGGAAGCCATGGTTATGGGGTGCTTCAATTAATCATATATCATATATATATAAATGAATGTTTGTATGTCCTTCATAGAATCGTAAACGGCTAAACCGAATTTATGTATATGTGGTATGTATATTACTACTAACCCAACTTAGGTTTTAGGCTATATTAATATTCTCTGAGACGAACAGGAGTGGGGTTATAAGGGAGACCTGAAATTTAAAAATGGCGATATTTCGTTTCCTATTAGTTTCTTGGCCAATATGCACATAACAAAAGTTGTTTATTCTGTTATTTAGGGCCATTTTTGTCGTATACCGAAGTATAAATGAGTTATACGCTAAAAACTATAGTGGGAGTCAACAATTTTATTTGTTCACTTGGCAAACATACAAAAGAGTTTTTTTTTAATAGTGGTTAATACGCGTATAAAACAGCTGCCATCCAAGTAGTGCTTTGGACCACTTTTGAGGAAAGTGACGTTTATTCATAGATAGTTCGGAATGCAGAATTCTTTCTATGATTATAAATAATATGGTTAATACGATAATCTATGATTATTATTATTGTTATTTATTAACGTCCGCTTTTTGCAACTTAGGCTAATTTGGACGGGTTATCTACAGGTTACCTTCCTTTTCTAGCCAGGGTAGGATTTAGAATGTTATTTAATGAATTCCGTCACTAAATTATTTCCTTTGACCAGGCGAGAATCGAACTCGCCACTCCAAGTTTTACCATGTCAGATAAAGGTCAACGCTTTAACTCACATGGCTAAACTGAGCCACCTATGATTATGTTATATATTAAAAATACATGCAGTGGAATCGGGTAATATAAAAATATAGTGTATAGTGTAGAATTAAGTACGTTACAAATACTTTCATTATTAACACATCCCTAGCACGCCGGACTCGGGTGTAAATCCTAAGCATTGAGACAGGAAAATATAAAAAGTCCGTCACGCAGGTGCTGCGAAAACTAAGCAGATTTCCCACGTGAAGTTATACAATTTCCATACGAGAGCCAAACAGTTTCGGCAACCCAGTAGTTTCTAGCCCCAAAAAACAGTTAAACTAACCTCTAAACCTATTCACGAGGGATGAATAGTTATGGAAACGGCCACCAGAGCTCTCGGCGGAAAGTCCGAACATAGCCTACTGCCGACCCCACACACAATTCAAATGCAAATATCTCGGTTAATATTCAAGATACAGAATAAATGTATAGAACAGTATTTATAGTAAATTTAATTTACAATAAGATTAGTTCTATACAAGTTTTTGATCCGACGTATGGTAACGGAGATATTTTGAATTTTTGAAAATACCCCCTCTAAACCCCTCCCTCTGGTCCGATTTCAGCCGTTAACGAACTTGATCTTTCTCTTTACATAAAACGCTTAAATATCGAGTTTGGTAACGATCAAACAAAAATTGCGACCGCTAGAGCGTTAACATATATCTATATCTATATATATATAAAATTGTAACCTCTGTCTGTACATTGATTTTTTTCGCGAAATTTCACGATAACTTTTCGTTTCACATGTCATAGACACCATAACTGCATTTTGTTTCTTTCGTGTCTGTTTGTTTATTTGTTTGTTTGTTACCTTTTCACGCATAAACGGCTGAACCGAATTTTATGAAACTTGGTATGTATATTACTACTAACCCAACTTAGACTTTAGGCTATATTAATTTTCTCTGAGACGAACAGGAGTGGGGGTTATAAGGGAAGCCTGAAATTAAAAATAGCGATATTTCGTTTTCTGTTGGTTTTTCGGTAAATATGCACATAACATAAGTTGTTTATTTTGTTATTTAAAGTAACTTTTGTTATATACACTTTCGTCGTATACTTAAATATAAATGAGTTATACGCTAAAAATTATAGCGGGAGTCAACAATTTTATTTGGCACAAAAGACTCAACCTAACTCAATAAAACTCGGTATGCGTATTAGCACTAACGCCTATATTATAATAAGCTATACTAACATTTCTATGGACGGGCAGGAGTGGGGGTTGTAAGGGAGGCCTGAAATTAAAAATAGCGGTATTTCGTTTTTTATTGGTTTTCTGCATATATGCACTTGACACAGGTTGTTTATTTTGTTATTTAAAATAACTTTTGTTATATTCATTTCTGTCGTATAACAAAGTATAAACGAGATATACACTAAAAACTAGAGCGGGGGCCAACAATTTTGTTGGGTACTAACTATTAAACCGAACTTAATAAAACTCGGAATGTGAATTCTTCCATGATTGCAAGATATATTAAAATTATTAGGGCTAAACGGGAGTGGGGGTTATGAGGGAGGCCTGAAATGAAAAATTGTGATATTCCGATTCCAATTGGTTTTTCAACGATTTTCTATAAAAATACAATCATTAGTTAGTCAACGATGATTTCCCTGGCATTGCCGGGTATATTAGCTAGATCGTATATACAAAATACGTACATTATAGATGATATTTAATTATAATAAATACTATCCATGATTATGATTTGAATTATTCACGGTGTGTCAAACAGTGGAGAGGGAATGATTAGAGACTTATTTTCATTTATTCTTAAAACCTAAATTTTTTTTCCCATAAGACACCCAAGGGGCCCTTACGGGGAAAAGTACGCCTAGACGGGAAGAGCAGTTTTATACTTAGAAGCATTGCCAAAAACAAAATAAAATCTTTCCGTCTCAAATGAATTCCCGAGCGAAGCCGGGTACCTTGGCTAGTATATATATATATATATATATATATATATATATATATATATATATATATATATGTATGTATATATATAAAATTGTAACCTCTGTCTGTACATTGATTTTTTTCGCGAAATTTCACGATAACTTTTCGTTTCACATGTCATAGACACCATAACTGCATTTTGTTTCTTTGGTGTCTGTTTGTTTGTTTGTTTGTTACCTTTTCACGCATAAACGGCTGAACCGAATTTTATGAAACTTGGTATGTATATTACTACTAACCCAACTTAGACTTTAGGCTATATTAATATTCTCTAAGACAAACAGGAGTGGGAGTTATAAGGGAGGCCTGAAATTAAAAATAGCGATATTTCGTTTCCTATTGGTTTTTCGGCAGATATGAACATAACAAAAGTTGTTTATTTTGATATTTAGAGTAACTTTTGTTATATACACTTTTGCCGCATACGGAAGTATAAATGAGTTATACGCTAAAAACTATAGCGGGAGTCCACAATTTTATTTGGCACAAAAGACTCAACCGAACTAAACCAAACTCGCTATGTGAATTAATACTAACGATTTCCTTATAATAAGCCATACAAACATTTCTAGGGATGGGCAGGAGTGGGGGTTATAAGGGAGGCTTAAAATTAAAAATAGCGATATTTCGTTTCCTATTGCTTTTTCAGCAAATATGCACATAACAAAAGTTGTTTATTTTATTATTTAGAGTAACTTTTGTTATATGCACTTTTGCCGTACACGGAAGTATAAATGAGTTATACGCTAAAAACTATAGCGGGAGTCCACAATTTTATTTGGCACAAAAGACTCAACCGAACTAAACCAAACTCGCTATGTGAATTAATACTAACGATTTCCTTATAATAAGCCATACTAACATTTCTAGGGACGGGCAAGAGAGGGGGTTATAAGGGAGGCCTGAAATTAAAAATAGCGATATTTCGTTTCCTATTGCTTTTTCAGCAAATATGCACATAACAAAAGTTGTTTATTTTGTTATTTAGAGAAATTTGCTCAACACTTCTTTTCAATATGAACTACCAGGTACCTCACCTGAAAAAATTAATTCAAATGTATGTCAGTATTTTCTCCTTAATAATTCAAATCTATGCATAATGGACAGGAGACGGGGAATATGACAATGTGCAGGACAGTGAAGTCTTACATAAAAAAATAATTTTATTATTAACAAATGCCAACAACGGGTATTAACCCTAAACACTGGGACGGGTAAATGTCAAAATATTGTGCAAAGTAAAGCCTTGCCAATAATATACCATCACCATTCAGCCTCAAATGAATTCCCGAGCGGGGTATCTGAGCTAGTATATATATAATTTTGAACGGACCTCATTTTCGTCATCTCCTGGGTAGAATCCATGGACATTTGAAGAAAAACTTCGATAATCGTGTCAAGAGTGCAACCTCAAAAGTATTGTACTAAGTAAAGCCCAATAAAAAGTCCGTCACGCAGGGGCTCCGTAAACTAAGCAGATTTCCAACGTGAAGTTTTACAATAGAGAAATTTCACGAGAGCCGAGCCAGTCAAAGAAACGACCGAACTAGCTTTTGGCGGGAAAGTAACTCTCGTCCGTTAGGCTCCGAGATTAAATTAAAAACAATTCAATCTCAAAAAACAACAAGAACACAAAAAATGGACTTACAGTTAATGATAGCAGCGTTCTGAACACTTATCACACCACACTAAATAGTACCACAGAATATCCATTATTTGTAAGACTTAATACTGCTGTGGATATTAAGTAAACAAATAAAGGGCAAGTCAAATGGTAAGAACCTTCCTGATAGCAAACAGTCTGAGTTCTTATCAGGTTAGCCAGCTTTTACCGGAAATAATAGCAATTACGGAAATATATTTGAATATAAGTTTAATATAAATTTTATTCATATAACTATTTAATATATCTAGTACTGTAATTAATAATAGACCAGAATAATTTTAATCACAACCATTCCAAATTTAGGAATCCGGGAAGAAAATAGAAAGGGGGGGGGGGCAAAATACGATTCAGACGGTTATGAGATTTTCACATGATTAAGGAACAAGCAGGTTAGCCAGCGAAGGTTTATAATAGATAAATATACATACAGGTAACACTTCCGTGAATGTTAGTGAATAATTACAAACGGCAATGAGAAATCTTTCAGTAAATTTACAATATAAATTAATAGTCCCTGCAACGTAATACGGATTGTAAACAAACAGGTTAGCCAACATTGTAGTGCAGTATCGATAGATAGACCGGAAAAACAAACAATTAAAGAAATATATCTGAATATAAAATATTAATTTTATTGGAAACTATTTATTATAGTTAGTGGAGTAATTTGAAATGAATCAAAATAATTTCTATCCTAATCACTCAGATTTTTGTAGTCCAAGAAAAAAAAGGGGGGGGGGGTCAACAGAACGTATTTGTTTGTACCTCGTAAAATAATGCTTTGTTGAAAACAATATTTTGTATTTAACCTAATAATGAGGTGGTTCATTAGATATCAGCTTATTATTAATATGTCCCTAGTAGGAGTAGGGGTTTACTGAAAGCGGAACTCATTACAAAAAAATACAAATATCTCGGTTAATACTCATTATACGGAACATATGTATAGAACAATATTTATAGTAAATGTAATTTGCAATAAGATTGATTTTATACAATTTTTCGATCGAACGTATAGTAACGGAGATATTTCGAATTTTCGAAAATCCCCTCTAAACCCCCCCCCCTCCCACTGGCCCGATTTCAGCCGTTAACAAACTTGATCTTTCTTTTTACATAAAACGACTAAATTACGAGTTTCGTAACGATCAAACAAAAATTGCGACCGCTAGAGCGGTAACAGACAAATATATATATATATATATATATATATATATATATATATATATATATATATATATACAGTTTTGAACGGACCTCATTTTCGTCATCTAATAAGTAGGATCGATGGACATTTGAAGAAAAATGTCGAAAATTCCGTCATGAGTACAACCTCAACAGCTGATTTCCCTGAGGGGAAATCTGCTAAAATGCCATCATCATTTAGCCTCAAATGATTTCCCGTGCGAAGCCGGGTACCTTAGCTAGTCATATATAAAATAATATGCCACCTTACATACTATGGCTTTATCCTGTCGCTGCTGCCCCTGGTGGATGGGGGAGGAACATGGAATCCACCTGAATCTGTTAAATTTTTAGCAGATTTCGGAGGAGTCTGCTCCTCTGCCGGACAGACGCTGATGTGGTACTTGGTTCGGGGTGATCTTCCAACAAGGACCTTTTCCATCCTCACCAGCACCTTTCCTTCTCCACCCTCTTTGTCTTCTCCTGTACTCTTGCTCATCCTCCATTCATTTACACTGCATCGCCAAAATTTAGAATATTGTATTTTTTTTAAACGACTTTTAGGTTATATTTGTGGTTTCATGCAAACATGTGTTACTATTTTCTGTTGTAACTCCTTGTAAATATATAATATACTTATATATGTTATGCAAATTAAGAACCACTATTATTAACGCATAATTCATCCATGTTAAATTATGCGTTAATAATAGTGGTTCTCATATTTATTTTTACGGGTAGCTGGTGGTGAGGGTGATGAATCAGGTGAATCAGAAACACATTTTTTGTGGGTCCTCACAATTTATTTCTTAAAAACTCAGCGCTTTCGGGAATCAAATTCCCATCCTCAGAGCCCCGGAGAGTAGGGCGCACAGTCGTGCGAAGCCGGTAAAAACCTATTTCAGCAAAAGTTGAAATTTGATTTCTTTATAGTTTAGTGGTTGTACCTTTGTGTATGGGTGGCCTTTTTAATTAATATAATTTCAATTGCCAATAGAATAACATTTAAATCGACATTCATGTTTTTCAGAAAATAATCTAACTTCTAAGCCAAATTTAAAAGGTAATTTCTGACCCTTAAGACTGTCTATGGACAAATTTCATTCTGGCAACGTTAATACTGTATGTTTCAAGTTTTTTGTTGGTTTCTAATTTGTTTTAAATCCGTTACGTATAAGCCCTTAAAACGAGTTCTAACAAAATAGAGATAAGTTCCTAAATTTCTTTCTTCGTATAAGGTTTCAAAAAAAGCTCCACAATGCTCCAAGCTCTAACTTATATTTTCTTCAAGTTTAAGCCTATGAGTAACTATTTTATAAATATCTCATCCACCTTCGTCCACTTTTGTGAGAAATTGAGGTTTAAAGAAAATTTACCAACAATAAGTACCGGGCATTAGGCGCTCTGTTTATTCAGGATGTTTACTAAATGGAATTATAGAATAGAGAATTTATTTATTACTCGTATTTTACTTTTTCAGTTCATGTTTCGAAGTGCTTGGGCGAACTTATAAAGTAATTTTTAAGGTGTTTAAAATATTTTAAAATGTCGGATTTTACAGTTCCTTACAGTGTTTTATGTAATGTGTTTTTTGAAACGAGCCAATATTTAGACCTCTTCGTTCAGGAAAAGTACCAGCATTAGCCCGACGAAGTTATTTCACAAATTATAGCTGAAATTAAAAAAAGATTCGTACCTCATTTTCAACAGCGACTGAGGCAAGTGCATTACAAGAAGTCGACATTTTTAGAAAGATTTATTGATTTATTTATTTAATGAATTATGAATTTCAATAAATAAAATAATTGAATAAGAAAATGTAAATAAATTGTTCATATTGAAGGAAAAATGTTTTTTTCTGTAATCGTTGAATAATGGTAACATTACTAAACTGAAATGAGTGAAGAAAATGAAACATTTTGCAATAGAGTGAAGAAAGTGAATTGCCGTCTTAATTAGTAATAAGTATAAATTAAAAAATAATTTGAAGTTGGAAATTATATGCTTTTAAATGTTTCTTAACATTGTAAGAATTTATTTTAACAAAATCAATTGAAATGTGAATGAATTATTGGTGGAAATAATCAATATATTTTAAAATTTAAATATAATAATAATTACCTTCCTTGTTTATGACCTGCACTTGTTTATAACTGCACTACTTCACAATCATCACTAGTTGTTTTATAACTATGCTTATAACCTTTCACAACCATGTTTATAACCTTTCACAACCATGCTTATAACCTACCAACAACATACCATAATAAGGATCAATAAGAAGGCCAAGTCCTCTACTGGTTTTTAATATAATGCAGAGTGCACTTTCGGAGTCAACGCTCCATCCTCAGTGCCTGCTGACAAACACAAACCTCGAGTTAATTTAACAATTCACAGCATGGTCAAAAGGCAAAATAAACAACAGTCATAAAAAACAAACACAATATAAATAGTAAAAACAATGCTAATTCTTAAAACTAGTCAACTAATAAAAATATAAAATCTAATCCTAGTCAACTACTATAAATTAAAGCCGAAACAATCAAAAAATTTAATAACAAGTCAAATAATAAAAACAAACAACGGTAAGCATATGTCAAAAACTATAAATAAAATTAAAAACTAAAAAAACTACCTAAATTTCAGATTTATATCACAGTGGGTGAGAACCTCGGAAAAAACCACCCAGAGGAACTGTAAGAAACATCTAAAAAATAAACAAAAACCCCATACTAATAATAGAGAGAAGATGAAGGAGGTACCTGATTAAAGCTGCGTTGCCTGGACCACGACTGCCGGGCGACTGAACCTCTGCCCCCGTAGAGAAGACAGGGCCCCGTCACCGACATGTCGCAGCCTTGCCACCTCCTCCTTCTTATTAATATTCCTATCTCCATTCGCCTGTCTGTCCAGCCTTATATGCAGCCCCTCAGCCGTATTTAATCTTTTGCCCTTCTTCTCCTCATACAGCAATTGATACTTTATGCTGGACATGTGCTGCTCTTTCCTGGCGTGTGCGGAAAACTCAGTGTCGCGAGTGATGTGCTCCTTAAGACGCGTCCTTATCTTTCTATCACTTTGCCCCACATAAGAGGCATCACATCCCGTGCACGAGATCCTATACACGCCAGATCTATCCAGGGGGTCCACATAGTCCTTAACACGGGGCAAACAGTTTTTCAGGGTCCGCTTACTCCTGTAGGCAGTAGCCAATCCAATTTTCCTCAACCTGGATCCTATCTTTTCTGAAACCGGGCCCAAGTACGGGATGGAGACAGGGAACGACTTATTTTTCTTCTTTTTGGCCCGCTCTTCAACCGTGGCATCCTCCAGCTCTTTGGCTAGCTTCCTCTTCAATCGGCGTTGGATAAGCCTGTCCACCAACTGTTCCTCATACCCGTTTGCTTTAGCAATATGCTTAATGCAGACCACTTCCTTGGCGTAATTATCTTGCGCTAGTGGGGTACTAATCAGCCTCTCCACTAAATAAAGCAATCCCGCCATCTTGTATCTTGGGTGATGAAATGAATCCGCAGGTATTAATAAGTCGGTGGATGAGGCCTTCCTATAGATACCAAATTTATGACCCCCTCCATCTCTCTCTATCTCCAGATCTAGGTAGCATAGCTTCTTAGCTTTTTCGTTCTCCAAGGTGAATTTAATTGCCTCATGGCAGCTATTTAGGTAGGAAAGCAACCCATTCAAATCGTCCCTAGTACCGCTAAAACTGACAAAAGTGTCATCAACATACCGGGCCCAAAAATCAATGCACTTATAGAATATTACTCAATGCACTCTGCATTATATTAAAAACCAGTAGAGGACTTGGCCTTCTTATTGATCCTTATACATTTGTTCCTCTACCATCCAGCATATTCCAGAGATATCAACATACCATAATCTTCACAACATCCTAATTTTGTTCATATTCTGGTTAGATCTGATAATGTATTACATGATTACAGAAAAAATTTAATATTACACTCGTGACGAAAGTAGAATTTACAACTCTCGTGAAATTACCACACTCGCTTCGCTCGTGTGGGTAAACGTTTCACTCGAGTTGTAAAATGATCTACTTTCGTCACTTGTATAATAAATAACTATTATTTCTTCATTCGAAATAAATTTTTGTGTAAATTTTACTTGGATTGATTATAATTAATCAATTTCGTTATAATTATAGCGATATTTGAAAATTTTTACATTATCCTTAACGAGTAGAGGTTTTGAAACGTATTCAGGTTTAGTTCTTTGTTTAATTCTATTACAAAACAACATTTTTAACAACTTCAACATATATTATAAATATTACAAAACATTTTTTAAAGTAGTTTCAATGTTAATAGGTTTATGCCGCTTATTGTGGCTTTTGGACCACTGTGGGGCGTGTCCATAGATTACCGGGCTCAACCGGGATTAAGTGCATCGGCAGGGTTCAACCCGTTAGCAACTCTATAGACACGCCCCTACGGTCTGAAGATGGGAATTTGATTCTCGAAAGCGCTTAGCGTTTTAAAGAAATAAATTGTGAGGAGCCACAAAAAAGTGTTTCTGATTAACCTGGATAATGTTACTATTAAAAACAAACAAGGAAAATCTATTAAAAATTGTCTGCGATGGCTATTGTCGACGTCGATCATGCCAAGCGGTTGATAGGAAAGGCTATCTTTAAGCACGTTTATTTCTATCATGTTCACTCCGTCAAAATTTGCATATGGCAAATTTCGCAAGAAAAAAAAAGTATTTATTTTCTTTACTTTCTAGGAGATACAAAAAAAAAAACCTAAAATAAATAAATTGTACAGTATTAACTGCCGTGACCAAAATTAACTAATGCTTTTGGGGAGGAGCGCAACCAAATGATATTTGGGGCTAGTGGAGTTCAAAACAGGCCTCATACAGAAGCTGCCTAGGAGGCTTTTAGCGGAATTCTTTTTATTGAGGTCGTGCTCTTTACACGATTCTCGAAAAATGTCCTCAATGCACATCCCAGTTCGTCGGGTGCAATTTTTTGTTTGATCGTTACCGAACTCGATATTTAAACGTTGTATGTAAAAATAAAGATTAAATTCGTTAATGGCTAGCGGGGAGCGGGGGGTTAGAGGGGAATTCGAAAATTCGAAATATGTACGTTATTATTCGTCGGATCGAAAAATTGAATAGAATTAATCATATTGAAAATTAAATTTACTATAAATATTGTTAAATAGAATTATTCTCTTCCTTCATTATTACCAGAGGTATATAGAATTTTTTAGTTTTCACCCCTAAGTAAACCCCCACTCCCACTCATTTCAGAAATACTAAATATTTCTCTTCTTGAACTTTTACTTTCTGAGGTAAATATGATACGTTGTGTGACACTTCATCAATTAAGGTTTTCTCGAAAGTGATTATTTGATCTTTGCCATAATCAATATTTAACCGTTTAATTTAACACTAAAGTTCATAGTCGTTAATAGCTGAAATTGGACCAGGAACAGTGGGGTTAAAAGGGTGGATTTCAGAAATACAAAATATCTCTGTTATAAGTCTTAACAAAACATGTCATATAATCAATCTTGATGAACTATTGATGTTCTACAATATTTCATCTATTTATTTAGTGCAGATTTAATATCAAGCGAGCTATTCGCATGATTCGTAAAAATCTGAAAGAATTTGTATGCAACTTTGTCATGGGAGCAAACCTTTTCTAAAAAAAAAAAAATCTGCTTATAACGCACATATCTTAACCTGCTAATGAGCTTTGTTAATTAATTTATTTTGTCATTTGAGTTCTATATCTGTTTTGTGTCCAGTGCAGGCGGAGATATCTGCATTAATTCCCCTCCCCCCATTGGACTATTTATGGTTATAACCCAGCTTTATGGTTCTATTCCCATTAGTTTAAATGTGAAATTTGATTTCATTGTTTCAAAATTTGCAGCCTCTAGAGATTGGACACACAAACAATCTTTGTAGGTATATGTCAACATTTTTAAATTCAATCTGATCTTGTTTTTGCCATTCTTTTACTATGATTTAGATTAGAAGGAATTTTCCTTTGCTTTTATGATGTGACTACCCAATATCTACTTTATCTAAGAAAATGAATAAACCATCTTATTTAGGTATTTAGATGATTATATAAATTTGTGCATACACCTATATATATATATATATATATATATATATATATATATATATATATATATATATATATATATATATATATATATATATATATATCAAGTATTTATAAAAAGAGAAAATCTGGGGTTTGTTATATTAATTTTGAGCTATTTTAGGTGTTTTTGATTACGGAAATGTCCAGTTTATGAATTTTCTGCAACAACTTCATTCCTTTTGAAAGCATGAATAAAAATGAGTGTAATTGACCAGTACCAATTACGAAGTTGGACTTTGAAATCCTTCAACGCCCACTCTTGAGAGAAGAGGTCAATTCTCTCTTAACTTTTTCAAATACAGGGAGAATTTGAAAATGCTTTTTGGGAGTTCATTTTTTTTCTAATAATTCAAATTTATATTTTGCTGACATTAATTAGCTCGTTCTGGATATGGTTTAATTTGGTTAAAGTATCTTCAAAAATATAGAGCATATTCAAAGTTTAACAGCTCTGGTATGAGGTTCTAACAATTTCTTAGATATTTAAACTTCACAGAATTGTAATAGATATATATACATTGCCAGCACATATTTATAACATTGCACCAACATTCTACAACTGAAAAGATTATGCAAAACCATTTCTTAAACAGTTATAGTTATGTAGGAAGGATCCAACTCCCCCAAAAATTCAAAAATTATTTATATTTATTCATTTTGAATGCATCAGTACATTTGAGACTTAAAATTCTCCTAATCCATAATTTAGAAATTTGTTAGACGGAAACAAGGAGATTAATATATAAACATCTGATACTAGACATTAAAGTGCGTTTTAAAGTATTAGATTCTTTGGTTGTTTCCTTTTTGCAAAACAATACTAAATTATATTCTTTAATCTAACAAAGTTTGTTTTATTTTGCAGTGATGTTTCCTGTAATTCACTTCACAGAAGACAAAAATTCGTTAAAAAAAAGGCTTTCCGATGAATATTTGCTGGAGAATGATTATCTTCTGCACCAAGGTACTAACTGGTATTTTGTATATTTGGTTATAAAATTTAAATTTATTTTTAACTTCTAAAATATAAACAATTTCAGGTGTTTACAGAGAGGTAAGAAGTATTTGCCCAGAGGGTGATATTCCAACTATTGATGCAATTTTACCCCAGCATGTTGGCTACATATTATTAGGATTCAAAAGCATCGATCGGAATTTTAGCCAGGTAACAGTACAAAAGATTTAGATCGTTTTAAAAATAATTATTTAAAATAAATAATTTTTCTCATTTCTTCTTTTAGCTCTACTATTGTACTATGTTTTGTTCTGATATAATTATAGTCTTTATACCTTCATAAAGGATAAACATATGTTGATGAATTGGTTATATACCACAAATGTTTCAATGGACTTCCAAATATCTCAAATAAAGTGGCCAAAATTGATTCGTGTGAAATAATTTCACATTCACTTTCATACTTCATAAAACATTGTAGCAAGACACTTACTATGAACTCTTTAAAACTATGAACATTCATAATTTGTTGAAACTTTTTTATTCGTCATATTTAGGCAATGCTTTTTAGCTGCCTTCATGAATTCTTATAGTCACTGGTCAAGACATAGTTCAAGCTAAGATGGCAAATTCGTCTTCACAATATCAGCTGCTGTTTGAGATCGGTGTATTTCATTCAACTTTAGTTTGCCAATATTTTTTTTTTGGAAAGGAAGCTCGAAAGAAAATCTAGATTGAATAACTGCACTTATAACGGGACTATCGAACTCCGATCTCTCCAAACTTTATGCTTGTATGAATTTTGCCCCCCACCCCCTTATTGTAACCATCATATCCTTTAGATCCATTTTTAAAATTCTTATAATGGTTCTGGGTATTCCATAAGAGCTTTTCATTTCACCTCTATCTGCACAGTCATAAATCTGCTTAAAACATTCCTTGCTGAACTTAAATCATGGGCTATTCTCGCACAATTGTGAGAAACAAGGGACTGGTGGCCCATGTATCATAGTTGTAGTGGCTGCCATTCAGCTTACCACATGGCAGCAGAAGATAAAAACTTTTTATTCTAAGGGCTTCTCAAGCCGACTCTCTTATGGTGTAAAAATGGCAAATGATAACCACTCTAATACAAATCCACTTTGATATTCGCATATGTATTTTTCAGTCTAATTTTATATTCTTCTGCCATTGGAAGGAGAAGGGACCTTGTTAATTTACTCTTAATACAAATATTCCTCTTTAATTTCTTCATTTTTTCCAAGCCCTTTCTTGCTTTTAACAGTTCCATTCAAATTTCTTTTAAATAAATAAAAAAAATTAAATTCCTCCATTATCGTGATTTGAACATCGAATAATGAAATCTTGTTGGAAATCTAATGTGCTACAGTTGTTGGACTGTACATTTTTCCTCTAACATGAATATTAACTGGGGTAATTGTATTTTTTTAGTTTTCAGCCTTCATTTGATCCCCACTTCTACTCATGTGATTTTCAATTAAAGCAAAGGTACCAATAAACATTCCTTCATCAGGGTAAATTTCAATTCTGGTTTATGTAGGCTTCTTATTATGAGACCTATATAACGGACTTCTTATTCCAATGCCCCTTAAATATCTGATCAATCAACGCTTTTGTTGCTTTATCTTCTTTTTAGAGATTGGATCATGATCAAGGGAAGCTTTTACCTCCTTGTTTTGACATTTTCTTGCTGGCCTGTACTACATAAAAACTTAAATAAAATTACATTATAACTTTATTTTAAATTAAACATTTTGTTTATTTAAATATAGTTTGTCTGAATATTAAACGATTTTTTTTCAATTTGGTTTATAGGTAATGGTTGATTCTTGGAAAGATTGGACAGGAGCAAGATATATTTATATGTACCTTCCTGATGAGCTTGGGCTATCAAGAATTAGTTTTTATACAAGAGAAGCACCAGACAGCCTTAATATGTTTATGTACGTGGTGCTTGTCGAATGCCGAAGTGTTACAACCAGAGAAAGACAAGTAAATATATGTATTTATTTTTTGCTAAATTTTTAGTAAATTAAACAAAAAAAAATTATATTTATTGAGAAACAATGGAGTCTACAACTTCATATATGCTTGCCTCCACAAGCTTTTGTGTTTACAACATCAAAATTAAAATAGCTTAAAAGTTTTATTGTAAAACAATTGTAGCTCAAAAGATTGAATAGTTTCCAAAATAACAGGTTCCTTCCAAAAACGTTGTGAACTTTAAAAAATTGAAACTTTTGTTTTTATAACTGTTTAAAAATAGAAAAAAAAAATTGTCTCTCTTTAACCCTCAGAAGATTTAGTTCCAGTAATCGTAGTTCAAAAAACAGCTAACGATGTTTGAAAGAGTATTGATTTAGGTTTAAAATGATATAGTAATTTTTTCTGTTATTTATTAGTAGTATAGTTACAGTATTTTTTGTAGAAAAAAAATACTTATTTCACCCTAATAAAAATATTTAAAAAAAAGAGAAAGAGAAAAACATGAGAGATAAGGAATGTGATTTTACTCACAGAAGACAGATCTGCAGACTAAAATGAAATTTGAAGAAAATCAATTTCTCATTTTGTTAGTCTCAAAAAATTATATAAAAAAATGTATAATGAGGTAAAATAGTTATACTTAAATATTTTTTTCCCTCTAATTTCATTTTTAACTCAATTTCTGTCTTAAATGGGTAAAACAAATTTTTTTTTCTTTAAACAAATAATACAACTTAAAATATTACTGAAAAAAACATGTTATACCTCTCATTTTAAAGCTAAATAGTCAATGCCCTTTCAAAACCTGTTCATTCATTTTTGAGCTATGGTTACTGCAATTAGCAGATTTCCCTTAAGGGAAATCAGCTATTGAGGTCGTACTCATGACGCGAGTTTCGAAAAATTTCTTCAAATGTCCATCGATCCTATTCTGTATCTTGAATATTAACCGAGATATTTGCATTTTTCTGTTTTGAACTTCTGTTTTAGTTTCATCAATTTTGCTTGCCTATTTTCAATTCTTAAGCAATTATAAGAAATAAAGCTTCAATTTTTTTGAGTGGACAATAGCATTTTTAGAAGGATTTTAACTTCTCTTTCAAATAATGTTGGATATTTCAAGCTTCAATTTTTGCTCCTGAGTAAAAAAAAAATTGTTTATTAACGTCCACTGTTAGCAACTAAGGCATTGGGATGGGTTATCTACAGGTTACCCCTTTTCTAGCCAAGGTGGGACTACGGATTTTATTTAATTAATTCCATCACTAAGTAAATTCCTATTGCCCAAGCGGGAATTGAACTCGCCACTCTAGGTTAGCCATGTGAGATTAAAGTCAACGCTTTAACAATCCTGAGCAATGAAATTCTAAAGCTCTTGTAATGTTTCCATTGTGTGGGGAAAAGCATTTGGAGGGAAGTGTATATTATAGAGTCAAACAGACCTTATTCCATTAAAATCTGATATTTTGCTTATTATTTGAGGCTTTATGATGATCAATTTTTTTAAATAATCAATCAAGAGTTGGATAATTAAGAATGTGAAGCTCTAAATTTAACTTAGTAATAATTTACTCATCACACAGTTCCAAATATTTCCAGTTTTATGGTCATTGGCATACCCTGAATGTTTGTCCCTTTGAAAATGTTACTATCTTTGTTCATGAAAAATAATCCTCAATAGGACAGCTTGAATTTATCTTAGATCTGTCACAGATAGATTTTTAGTGGAAGACAAAAATGAATAATAAGTTAAACCAGTCGTATTCTTTTATATGTTCTAAATTCATATTTTTATTCATTGTAAATAATTTATATATTATTTCAGATGAAATTGCTTGACTTTGCACAGAGGATGAGAGTAGAGCGCATGTCTGGCTATATTTCAGTATATGGGATATCCCAAGAATGAATAGAATGTAACATTCAAATTTTTAAGAGATAAACGATATTGTATTTTCATATTCAGAAATATGTGTATATATAGCAGCTTTGACTTTGCTAAGTCAAATGCTTATACTGTGATTTATAATTATCCATTTAGTTGTGAAATAAAACAACTTTTTTTTTTCTTTAGTCTTATGTGATAATTATGTATGCAAGATTTTTAATTTGTTTAAGATTGTTTATAATGATCTCGCAGACTTAATTTTAGAATTCATTTTGTATATTTATTTACATCATTGTGGGTTTTAACATGCATTAAAATATTTTTTTAAAAATGAAGTATATTTTAATAATACATTATACTGTTTAAAGGTTAACAATTAAAGTTTATGATTATGGTTTTCTCTTAGAAGGATATTGTGTGTACTACTGCATACCCTTAAATTATATTAAGCAATGTAAACTAATAAACTCAAAGTAATTTATTTATTGCAACTTAGAATTTCTTTGTACAAACCTAATAAATGTGCTGTATTTTAATAACACAATAGCATTCGATTTTTCAGGACGTAGAGACACTATATTTCTCAACAGGTACTCAAGATTAAGGGTGGATGAATGAAATTTGATTCAAAATAAATTTTTTTTCCGGGAAACTTGACTTTCATCCATTTCACAAGGCTTCATCTGTTTTCATTATCAAAGAAGAAAATAGTAATTAATTTTACAATAGAAAATATATGAAATTATACCAAACATTATAAAATTTGGTAATATGCTCTCCCTCATGTCCTGCTAACATGGTTGTTATTTAGCCCAATCCAAAACAGGACTTATATGAGACCCTAACCCCTTATATTAGACTGAATGTCAAGCAACTCACGGAAGTAAATGGAGAAAATAAGAAAGATTTATCAGCCATACTGTGGCAAAAATATGATATTGAAAAATGGGGTGTAAAAAGACTTTTGATAGGTGCAAGAGAAGTTATACCCAAGAAAACATTGGGTGTACTCAAATTAATGGAGTTGCTCAATAAAAGACTACAGAAAATTTCTAGATGCACAATGAAATATTCATCTAGAATAAAAATTCACTACAAAGCAGCTCTCCTTAGCCCCAATTCCTCCAAAATATCGACATAAGTAATATATTAATATTAAAATGGACATATTACTCATAAGGGCAAATAGGAAACTTGAAGAAATATTCTCTTTAGGAAAAGGTGGACAGCTTTTGTTGTTTGTTCCAGCACATTTCCCCTAAGGGAAATCAGCTTTTGAGGTTGTACTCATTACTCGGTTATCAAAGGATTTCTATAAATATCCATCGATCTTACCTAGGAGTTAACAAAAATTAGGTCGTTCAATATTATATATATACACACACATATATACTAGCTAAGGTACCCGGCTTCGCCCTGGAAATCATTGGGGCTGAATGGTAATGGTATTTTTTTTTGGCAAGGTTTTACTATGCACTATATTTTTACATTTTCCTGTCTCAGTGTTTAGGATTTACACCTGAGTACTTCGCGGTGCTGGAGATATGTTAGTAATAAAAGTATGTTATGTACTTAATGCTACTACCCACATTATTTTTATATTATCTGATTCCTGTGCAAATCACATGTAAAAATAAACCAATGTGAGACCAGGAGGGGTTAAGAGATAGAAAGGAAGTCTCCCTCCTCCCCTCCCTACACTTACAGTGGCCAACCAATCTCCCCACTTATTTATTATCTCAGTTCTATTCGCATTAAATTATGTTAATAATTCTGATTACATTATCTTCACAATACAAAAACTGGTTGTTCAATTAATATTCCTGCTTTAATTAAATTAAGTATTAAATACATTTAAGGGAAAACTGTTATTTATGACTAAATAATGCTTGGGATAGGTTAGAGGGGGGATGACAATTACTTCGCTCTTCAGTCAACCTGTTAATGGCTGTTAAGTTTAATGAAAGTGTGTTAATCCATCGAGGTACCAAGTAGAATAAATTCATACATGGATACACATTGATGACAATAACAGAACTTCTATGCAAATTAACTCCTTTATAAATTGTTATTCAATAAAATGTAATACTCTAAACATCAAAATTAACAATGTTTGTTATGTGCAAGTTCGCCAAAAAAAAACCAATAAGAAACGAAATATGGAGATTTTTCATTTCATGCCTCCTTAACAACCCCTATCCTGTTCATTCCTAAAAATGTTAATATAGCTTAAAGTCAAGGATGCATTAAAATTAACCAAAATCAGAGCTTTGTTGATTTAGATTTAGTCTTTTGTGTCTAACTAAATTTTTGACCCCACTATAGTTATTAGTGTACATCTCATTTATACTTTGGTGTATGACAAAAGATTATATAATAAAAATTCCTTTAAAAAACAAAATAAACAACTTTTGTTCTATGCCTCTTTGCCGAAAAACCAATATGAAACGAAATATCCCAATTTTTCATTTCAGGCTTTCCTTATAACCCCCACTCCTGCTTGTTCCTAGGAATTTTGATACAGCTTACAATCATGGGGGAGTTATTAACCCATTAGTGCCCAATCGATAGATTTTATTTTTTTTTTATTTTTACTATTGTTTTACTTTATAGACAATGGGAAAAATAATTAAAAAAAAATTATGGTAAGGGAAGTGCTGAATATCCGGCTGCAGCTAAAGATGCTCGTGGGCACTTGGTGCACTCAATTGGAACTACCTGCATTTATTGCCTCATTAAAAAGCATTTTAGGATTTTCATTAAAACAATATAATTTTTAAAACACTTTTATTGTATAAGAAACTCAAATAATACAATGTAATAATTTTCAGATGTTTTTGGAACAAAACTAAGGTGAAACAAATAATCTATCTAATAATAAAACAATACTTTATCTAATAATAAAACAATCAAATATGTATAAGTATATATATTCTGTCTAATAGTAAATCAATGAAATATCTATAAAAAAATAATAAATCACATAAAAAAAATATATAAATAAATAAACTGAAACAAATACTCTATCTAATAATATAAATAAATACTCTATCTTATAATAACAACAAATACTCTATCTAATAATAAAACAATCAAATATGGATAAATAAATTATAAATCACATAAAAAAATATATATAAACAAATAACCGAAGGAGGTAAAATAAAACAAATTGCATATATACATTTTTTGCCCATTCTTCTACTCATGATAAGGGGCAAAACACTCAGGGTGAAGCGAAACGCTGCATTTTCTGCAGAGGTATATGGTTCTTCTCTTGCATTGGACACATAGTTTATTTTTGGAAATACCTTTTATAATCAAATGATCTGTCCTATCTTTTCGAATACTGTCAAGAGCTGTATACGAGTATTTAAAACCTCGCCCAGTTCTCGGTGTCCCAAAATGTTTCAACAAATATATTACGACCTCTCGTCGAAAATCTAAGTACGGAATATTGCGACCTCGCTGCAATAGCCAGCCTTGCACACAGCTTACATCAACTGCCCAGCAAAAAATGGCCACCACCATTTCTTAGTTCTTATTGTAGTCCGATACGTTGATACAAACTGATCATTTAGATCAACTCCCCCCATATGCTGGTTGTATTCATATAATGCGAAACCCTTCTCCACGAAGTACTCGTGCCGGGAGATGAACAGGATCCCCAGCAGCTTCCCCGTCAGACAAATCTGAATCCTCATCAGATATTACATGTCCGGATTCATCGGATATGATTATTGTTTCCACACCTCGTTCAACTGCCCTTTCCTCCAACATACTAATGATGTCATTGACTGAAATTATATTCTTTGAATGACTCCTAAAAAAACAAAATATACAATATCACTAAGGTATATCATAAGGATAATATAGAATAAATGCTTCAAAAAATGTTGGTTAGTTATATTATAAATGATAATATAAAATATATATATAGAAAAATAAAATAAAATATCTATAGAATAGTTGCATAATGAAAAATACTTACATTTTATTTGTAGATGTGTTAAATATCCTCTTGACTATTAAATATTATTGAGGAGCAATTGCTAAACAATTTTCTAGTCTGAAGAAGAAATATGAAAATAATTAGTACACTATGTGCCCACGAGCAGCTTTAGACGCATGCAAAATTCAACATCAAATTTGGGCTAGTTTTTTTTTTTTTTTTCTTCTTCATATTTTACACATATTAACTACCAATATTATAGACAAAATATATATAATCCAAATTTCAAAATAATAATGATTACAAGTACAACTTACCTCTTTCCAGCAGGAGGATTGAGTGAGGACTGACCTAAGATGGGAAAAGGGTGAAACAGGTAGTCACAGCTCCTTTTCTTTGTTACAGGTACCCCACCTCTCACCCCTATTGTCTCAAGGAATGTTCCCTTCACTTTAAGCCAAATTACTTAGAAAAATAACAACGTCAACACTACTGGTGGATTTTCAAAAACTGATGCAGCTAAAGCTGCTCGTGGGCACTAATGGGTTAATAATTCACATACCAAATTTTGTTTATTCCGGATGAGTCTTTTGTATCCAATAAAACTGTTGACTCCCACTATAGGTTTTAGCGTATAACTAACTCATTTATACTTCGGTATATGACAAAAGTGTATATAACATAAGTTTCTTTAAATTACAAAATAATCAACTTTTGGGATGTGCATCATTTCCGAAAAACCAGGAAACGAAATATTGCCCACTCCTATTTATCTCTGAAAAACTTAGTATAGCCAATAGTCTAAGTTGGGTTAATTTTTTACTTCTTGGTAGTGACCACAAATTCAAATTTTAATCTCTTGTATAGTATGATAGTCATAAACTAAAACACGTTTTCTCAGTAAAAGAATTTATTACTACTTCAGTAAAGTTTGACATGGTGTCTTGTCAAGAGCAATCCATCATGTGTTAAAATTCCTTTGATTAAATATCCTAGAGCACTTTCTGCCATTATATTTGCCTAAACAGATGGAGCTCTAGGATATTTAGTAAGAACAAACTAGTGATTAGTTTAACTAGTGATAGATTACTCCTGTTGAGGCACTGAAGGTGGTGTTAAGCTAATAGAATGAAGCAGTAATAAATTATTACTTGTAACGAATCTGACATTGCATTACATAAATCCATCACAAATGACCATATATTTTATATTCTGAATAATGCCAGCACAAAGCACATTAAGATTATTATTTATGAATACTTAAATGTCTAGTTTCTACCTTTAAATAAGAGTTTTATCCAATTTGGAGTTGTCACCATGTGCTCTCGTATTTTAGTAGATGGAGTTTTATAATCATATTCACAGCTCTTAAAGTCGATACACTAATTAATATTCTATATGTATTTTGATAATAATTACACATTGAATAGACGAGAATATTTTGATCGGCGGGGGCAAAGTGTGACATCGGCTTAGGCTATAAAAGGGCGACACCACAAAGGATTAAGAACAGTCATAGCTGGCATCCTCTGGAGGGAGACCTCACTAATCCTTCAGCTTCATCTCATCCTCAGTCAGAATACTTCTCGCCTGCACTACCTCACTCACAGTAGAGTCTAATAGAGAACTTCTATAAAAACAGCTAAGTGCTTTTATTGTAATCCAGTTTAAGTAGAGATATGTGTCCCCCTTTATATTATTAAAAGGTGCCTCTTCGTTATGATTAATATTTATTATTGGTGAAGATTTAATTATATTATTATTATTTATTAACATCCACTTTTTGCAACTTAGGCTAATCGGGACGGGTTATCTACAGGTTACCACCCTTTTCTAGCCAGGGTGGGATTTTAGGACGTTATTTAATGAATTTCGTCGCTAAATAATTTCCTTTGCCCAGGCAAGAATCGAACTCGCCACTCTAGGTTTATTTAATTATAAATAAATTTATATATATTTAAATTTTGACTAGAGTCGATACTTGGTGAACCCTTTCTAAATTCTTGCTAGTGATTTGGTTGTGGGAATTATCATCTTTTACAGCTTCCACTGCCTATTGCCACAGCCAGATCGCAACATAGCAAGAAAAAGTTGTTTTGACCTTCAGCCTGTACGCAATGGTATTTCATCTCTTGAAGCTACCTTTGAGAGAAATATTTGAGGCCATTCTAATACTACAATGAGTTATTTGGTGCAAAAACCTCTGCACGGTCAATTTCAATTTCTTCACAAGGGTCGAAAGAATTTATAGAGGGAATGTATCATGACCAAAAGAGGTAGTAATTCAGAGGTGCAGGATCAGTGGTTAGAATTATCGTATTAATTATTTACTTAATGACCAGGATATATTTTTTTCTGTGTTACAAAGCTTCTGAAAAATATTTTCTCTTATTAAACCTTGTTTTCTTAGGTATTGTTCGAATGCTTTAAGGGCATTCATTACTCTTGATTTTTATAGACTGGCTGCTTTCTTCATAAACATGATTTTCAAGAAATGTCTTCAAATATCCATTGATCCTTAGGAGATGATGAAAAAGAGGTCTGCTTTAATTTATATATATATATATATATATATATTGTACAACCGAATGTATGGAAAAAATAATGTAAAAATATCATTCCAGCATGTAGGAAATCTGCTTAGTTTATGCTGAACCTGCATCAGGAATTTTTTTCACTTCTCAGTTGGTCTTGACAGACATCTAAAGCTATGTCATTGAATAGTTTGGTAAGGAAAATGGCAAATATATTGCTGTTGATATTCTTGTTTTGGGGTAGGCATGGAAAATATTGTGTGATATTTATTATTATCACTTATTTCTTCATTTGTTACAATAAAAACAATTTTGGTTGCCTGGCTGCTATGGTGATTGGCATTACTTTTTATGTAAAAATAAGAAAAAAAAAATGTCAATTCCCATTGGTAATAATAATTGAATAAATTGATTTTATAGTTCTAGAATTATACACACAATGAGCTGCTACTTTTTTAAATGTGTTTTGTGTGGAGAAAATTTAAAAAAAAAACTAAGATAATAATTCATATAAATAACAGTAAAAAAAAAAACAACCATTTCTTTAAAGATAAATTTATAGAAACAGAAACAATATTTTGGACCCCATGGTTACCATAAAAATGGACATTTAAATAGAGGAGCACTACACCCTTGAAGCTCACTGCTGAAATAACATAAATAATGGACATTTTTTTTATTAATATCAGTACAAAAAAAAAAAAATCATGATGCACTCAGCTCAGATTTTTCACATGCTGAAGCTGTCATATAAAATTTTCTTCTTTATTTTATTAGTATATATGAGATTGTTTACTCGTTCTCAAAACCTCCACTTCCCCTGGCCCATTTTCATCCATTAACGAAAAATAGACAACATTTCACAATTAGAAGTATTTGGAGTTTTAAGTAAACTATTATATAACAGCATATCAATGGTATGGAGGTTACAAGGAATCCAAAAAAAACAAAACAAAACCCAACGATTAACGATTTTTTTAAGGGTAGCTCCTTCTCATCCCATTAAATTTTTGAAAAATCCTATATATACAAAAATATTGTTCACATTGAACTTTAACATTTTGAGATAAATGCAAATACATGATGCACTTAAGGAAATCTGATTAGTTACACAGTCCCTGCATGACGGATTTTCTATGTATAGGGACAATAGTTTGATTTATTTTAAAGAGCAAATCATCTTTAATGTTGTACCCATAAATAAATATTAAGATAATATTTACTTTCCCCTATTGTCATGCATTTTTTCTTCCCTCCATATCTCATAAGCTAACTGATTAATCTTTCCTGTTAATGACATCTCCTGCATACTCCAAAAGGGATTTCATCTTGACAATTTTAACGATCTTACCTCTACCAGGTGGACCAGCTTCCTTTATAGTTTCATCATTGAATTGGCCTGTGCCGACTGACCATAAGAGAATATAATAGCCCCAAAAATTTTGCAGTTCTGGAAAGTAATGACCTACTGACTCTTGATTTGATCATTTATTAGCAGAAGGTTTCCTTGCTTATCAAGACACATTTAGTCTGCTGGCTGAACCCTCATGCCTTTGACTTTCTTTATTAGTTCCACCTTCCTAAGCTTCAAGTGTTCTATATTTAATAAGAATTAGTCTTTGCAGATTCCGCCTCCTTTCAGGGTATGCTTTGCATAAAATACCACTGTTATCAGTGTTCTATTTTCATAAATTCTCAGTTGTGTATTTTTCATTTTTTTAGCAGATTTCCCTTAAGGGAAATCAGCTATTGAGGTCGTACTCATGACGCGAGTTTCGAAAAATTTCTTCAAATGTCCATCGATCCTACCCAGGAGATGACGAAAATGAGGTCCGTTCAAAATTATAAAATTATATATATATATATATATATATATATATATATATATATATATATATATTTGTCTGTTAACGCTCTAGCGGTCGCAATTTTTGTTTGATCGTTACCAAACTCGGAATATAATCGTTTTATGTAAAAAGGAAGATCAAGTTCGTTAATGGCTGAAATCGGACCAGTGGGAGGGGGGGTTTAGAGGGGGGATTTTTGAAAATTCAAAATATCTGTTATTATGCGTCGGATCGAAAAATTGTATAGAATAAATCTTATTGCAAATTAAATTTATATAAATATTGTTCTATACATTTTTTCTGTATCTTGAATATTAACCGAGATATTTGCATTTGTATTCTGCGTGTGGTCGCCAGTAGGCTATGTTCGGACTTTCCGCCGAGAGCTCTGGTGGCCGTTTCCATAACTATTCGTCCCTCGTGAATAGGTTTAGAGGTTAGTTTAACTGTTTTTTGGGGCTAGAAACTACTGGGTTATTACGCCCTAAATAATGTTTTTAGGTTTAGAGGTTTCTTACTACTACAGTTGTTATTAGGCAGATTTCTCTATTGCAAAACCACGTGGGAAATCTGCTTAGTTTACGCAGCCCCTGCGTGACGGACTTTTTTTAAAATGTTAGGTCATTCAAACCAAACCTTTTTTGTATTTTTCATATTTTGATGACCCAGCACCTCAGGAGCTACTTACCATCTCTTCTTTTAAACTCCAATCTTTCTTCTGTGCTGAGATTTTCATTGCTGGAACTGATGTTGGTGTCCTTCCTTCTGAGTATTTTTTATTCTTTAATCCAAAAGTTTAATCCTTCTAACACTGCTTATTGTTGTTGGTTCTTTTCCAACCAGCAACTGCCTGTAACAATCGAAAACCAAAAAAATGGTCTGACCCACACTCAGACAATTTTTCTGTTGTGCTAGCATTGTGCATCACATATGCATGTTTGGTGCTCGATGAAATGCAGCCTATTTATCTCCAAATTTGCCCCTCCAAGCTTATTTGGGCCTCTTTGTATACCTTTTTGTGCCACAAGATCCCTAGCACAGATTACTCTGGAGTACAATACCATTACCATTGTTATTATTCATTTTTTTTTTTGCTACTAAGGCTAATTGGGACGGGTTTCTACCAGTTACCACCCCTTTCTAGCCAGGATAAGGATTTTATTTATTAAGCCACTAATAAATTCCTATGGCCCAGACAGGAATCAAACTCGCCACTCTAGGGTTACCATTTGAGATTAAAATCAACGCTTTAACTCACATGGTTAGCCTGAGCCCCCACCCCCCATCATTATTTATCATGCCCCATCATTATTATTTGCTGCTGTCTGATAGTTGATATATAGTGTTCCTACATACCTATGCATTGAAATTGTCTCATACCAGTTTGATGTTGTACTTGGCCAGCCAGGCATGGGAGTATTCTTTCTCTTCATTCTTACAAGTGGCATGCACACCAATCAGTGATACATTACAAAATCACCCATTGAAACTGGTTTTTATTCTACAGTCTGATTTCATCCATGTACTATCTCCGACTCTCCTTCCCGAAAGAGCATTTTGTATTTTATATTATGGACTTTTCTTTTAGCAAATAACTCAATTACAGTATTCAAATTTTGTACACCATTCAGTTTGCCTTGACAAATGTTATAAATTTCACTGAAACGTCGGCAAGCTGAAATAGTTTTATTTTTACCTTAGTGACAGACAACCACATCTTATAAGGATAGTATAATCTTTAGTTGAATATTTTTCTTTTACTTTAAACATTTTATTGTTTAGCATTTCTATGAGACTGATGTATAGAAAATGCCTGGTTTGCTGTTTCAATTGTCCTTTATTGTGGTACAAATAGTAGGAACTTCATTACATATATTATACAGTAGGTGCTTCATTATATATATTGAGAAAGAGTGAGTAAGGATTAGGGTTATAAAAATAAAAACATTATTAGACACTGAACATATAAAATGTATTATTCATAAGGACATTTATGACAATAATTATTAACCCACAGAAGTCAAAATTAATCTTCTACTTTTTAGAAAAGTTCTTAGTAGCTATTATATTTTAAGGAAGAAACTTTCACACTTGTTTCACATCAAAAGATAGACCTCTTGCCACTTTGAACAATTTTGAGAATTTCTAATAATGTTTATTTCTTCTCTTCCTTTCAAAGGTATGTACACATTTTTACTCTATTAAACGCAGACATAGGAAATAATTTGTTACTTTTCTATACTATATAAATAGCAAATAGATCAGTAGACTAGATTAAAATGGTTTGTTAACATATACACATCTACTTCAAGCAACTATAAATTTTAAAGTATTCAAAAGAAAACATCATATTATGAACAGTGTATTGTCATTTATTTGTTAAAATGATAATTGTTTACAATATATTTTCACTAAAAGGGTTACATAAATTTGAATTGTATACTTAATGATTACAATTTTTTTTTAACAAATAAAACAGAATATTAATTACTAAATATGCATTAGAAAGTTGGATGCTGCAGTAGTTGGTGCAAAATATTTCCAATTTTTATTGATATATTCAGTCTACCAATTTTTCTTTAATGCTTTAAAACTGAGCTCTTGAAAAGTTAAATATTGAGCATGATGTTGAATGATTATGTATTCAGATTTAAAAATTAGTATATCAAACAAAGACACCATTGAAAGCAAAATGGATTAAATCTTTTATTATATGTAAGTCAGCAGCAGATGGGGTTTATGTTCATTTACCCAAATCATTTGAATTCAAGATATCAATATTAAAATTTAAATTTATATCCATAACCAATCAATGCAAGAGTGATTAAAATAAAGCACTGAGTCAATCATTTATTATCCGAAGTATTTTCATTTTGTTTTGATGAATGAAGTTAATACACAGCAACAAATCAATCTGAAAATCGATATCTGTCCACATTGAATACAAGAAACACTTTTATATTTAAAATAGAGCTGAACCTTTGGCATTTATTTATAGATTTAAATTTGAACAAATATCTTCATAGTAATTTGTATTTTATACACCCCAAAGTAAATGATAACTGACGTTTGTGTGGTAAAGGAAGAGGCATTTGTGTGCCTACTACAAAAAATGTTTGAATTTCATATCTAACTCTCCAGTTCATTAACAAATGCCAATTTTACAGGTAATACATACTTTTGTTAATAATTGTTAGACGCTTCTGTTTCTTGACTACGTCATTTATTCTGTTATCACTATATTTCATTAACATATGCCAGTTATTATAAATACTTCACTTTATTTACATATGTTGTCATTTTTAGGTTCTGAGTAACTTGTGTAATACATTTTCTAGACATCAGTTGTACTCAATGAAAACTAACCTAATCACAAAATAAAATTTGTTAAACAAAACCAATATAAATATCTGGTCAACTTTGAAAAATTATCCACACCACTCGATGAATGTTATCCATCATAACGCCATAGAGTGAGATAGGTAGTTTTTCTCAGTATAATTTTCATTAACATTGGACTTGTTTATCAAAAGAACTTAAAATTTAATTTTCTAACTTGGTAGTTTTCATATTGTGCCTGTGATATGTATGATAGAATTTTTAAACTGAAGACCAAGAATTAAAACAATTGTTAATCCTTAAAATTTAACTCAGTTTTTGATTCGATGGATTGGCAACTGAAGTATTCAGAATACTGTAGAAATTATAACATCAAGTGCCTAATTGGTCCTTCATTGTTGATACTGATGTTATGGGTTTTTAGACTTAAATCAAAATTGATTTTTTCAAACTTTCAATGCACTGAATAATTATTTAGTCCAGTTATATTTTTTTGTTGAGACAATAAAGATCTGCATTATGAATTAAGAAGTAAATTGCAACGTACAATGATCATATAAGGTTATGGTAACTTATACCTTTCAACATTAAAAAAATATATACCACACAAAATTTCATGATATAATCGGGAATGGATAGAAAAAGCAAAGACTAAAACATTTTACAGCAATATTTACAAGCATCATTTCCTCTCTGGTTTAACCACTTGACAGTTTTGCACGTTCATATGGCACTGATTTAGTTACACTGACAAACCAAGCCTTGTTCGGACAAATCTATTTGGTTGGATTTGGGTATTCTATTGTTCTTCATATATATATATATATATTGTTTTATCTGAATAGATTATATTTGCTTACTGAAATCTCTTTTCAAATGTTGTTTTCATGAAAATTTCACAGTTGTGTGGTTAAGATTAATTCTTAAATTTAAAACAATCCTTAGAAAGATAAAGTCTTTTATAATATAAAACTACTTCTTTCCTTTTCAAAATACCAAATTAAATTTTAATTTATATAATTATGATATTATATATTATTAAAGTTTGATGTCTCTCTTCTTTTTGCACTTCAGGTGTATAAGAATTTATTGTTGTATTTAATGTAAATTATCTTCTCGTGAAAAACTAATATTGTAGTTAGTCTAGTAAACGGATGAATAAAATAAATAAGTATGGAACGATCTGCATTAACTGGAAAAATATGTTTATATTTTTTTACAAATAATGATTTCTTTTTATTTAGGTAATTATATAACAATGAATGTATTTGGTATTAAGAAAATTTTCATTAAAAAAATAAATAGGTTTGTTACTAATTATGCCTAATCTATAAGCTTCTACTCCTATACTACTACAGATACTTCATGTTTCTATGAACACTTACTAAACAAGTATGAAAGATTCTGTTACTTTATTTATTTAATTATTTTTTTTGGTTTTATTGGATGTATTTCTTCTCTATTTCTTGGGACATATAACTTTTTCCATCCACTCCAAACTTTAAAAAAAAAGTTAGGAAAGTTAACACAGGTAAGTATATACATCTAGTAGACAATAATGGTGAAATTACACCTTTCTTCCACAAAACCTGGACGTTAGATATGTTAATCCTTCAGTTGCTCTGGAACAAAATGTTTTTTTATTACATGAAATATATTTATAAATTGAAAAAGATGGCATATTTTGAATATTAGTTGGCAAAAATTAAATAAAAATAAAAATGGGTGTAATAATAAACTCACTCCTTATTAATTTATTTCTTTATGCACTGTAAATTCTATTATGTCATTCTTTGGGAATGACATCATAGAATCTTTCTATATATAGTTGTTATACTAAAAAATACTATCTAAAAGTTGTCTTCTGTTGAGCCTGCTCAATGAGAAGTTTCCATTGAGACATAATTAAAGTTTCCTATCACACTCATTTGGATGATTGGATGAATTTTGTGAAAATAACCATGAGGGTTGATGATGAATCAGAAGGTACAAGTGGAGGCCACAAAATCTAAGATTTTTTAATATTTACAGAAAAGTATGCTGTTTTACTGCAGGTGACTAGTAAATAAATGATATTTTCTGAGATCAGTTTTGATCCTGCTGTAAAAGCTTCTCTTTTATTAAGACCTTTAACACAGTATGTTTTAATGAGAAGGTTAAAAGGAGAGCCACCATTTGAAACTCTCAATCAAAGCCTTAGTAGGCATTTTAAGAGATTTTTGTTATAACGATTTTTGTAGATCTACTCTATCCTACAAGAAACACATCCTACAAATTCACATCTGGGATATCTCTAGTAGCATAGAAGATATTTTGAATGTGGCAGGACATATTATCTGGGAACGATTACAAAGATTTTATAGAAAAAGAAAACTATATTTCAGTTTCATGGCCAGTTAGGGAATAACACACTGGAAGTAATCTTCTCGTTAGAAGTAGAGCTTACTTTAGTTTCATGGTTGGTCAATACACTTATACGTTGTTCTATAGAATGTCTTGTAGACTGTTTGATATTCTGGAACAGTTCGTAGGCAGGACTTCCAACTCCATGGTTCACATTTTGTTTCATATCTCTTTTTCACCAACCTACGAAACCCTCGAGTGTATGGTTCTTGCACTGGTCGATATTCACATTTCCTGCAAAAATAAATAGCAAATATTAAATACCAATGTAACAGCTTAAAATATACAATGCAAAATTTGGATTATAAATTGTAGTTGCAGTTGTAAGGGGTAAAGAAAGAGTAAAAAGGTAAGGTTAATGTAATTTTGCAATTACTATTAGTATTTTTTTTTTTTTAAATTGAACATTTACTTGTCATGGCATCTTGGTCCTGAAGAGTGAGGATGACATAGGCATATATTCCCTGGAGCACAAGTTGCTGAATTTTCACATGGAGGTTCGCATACTGGCACTTCACATAGCATACCTGTGGAATTATGGGGGCACTCACATAATCCCGGGCCAACACAAGTCCCACCATTCTGACAACCAGCACCACACGTATCTGGGGACAAATACTTTTACTTGAAACTACTCTCATCAATAATAATAATTTGTCATAATTTCAAAAATAAAAACGATGAACCTTTAGAATTTTGTTCTTATTTACTTATTTTAAATTCAAAATGAAGCAATTGAATTTGGAGTCCATGAAAAGGAATTAATTGATATTATACTTCAAAATTATTTTAGATGAAGAAAATTCCTTACTTTTATATTGGACGTAATGTATTGAATCAGAATAATATGACTAATTTCCTTTTCTTTGAAGTTCATATTTACTTTTTACATTATGTATTTTTTAATTTCATGATTTTATTCTTTGGAACCAACCTAATTAGAAGGTAAACTCTAAGTCAGAGAAGAAATTTATAAATAACAAATAAATGATAATGCTATTATCTTTTATATTAGCTGCCCGAATATGAGGACCTTGAATTTAGTATGACAGAATCATAGGACTAAATTAATAAATGAACAACTTCAATGCACAAAAACCAGCTAACTATACAATGACATGGCGAGACATATATGAAACTGAGTCCTAGATAAATGGCTATCAAAATAGTTGAATATAAATAAATAACCCACAGTATCAAAAGCGACAATCAAGGAGTGGCCATAGAGCCATAGGACTACAAAAACGGAGGAAGTCGTTTTTGCCAGGCTCAGGGTCAGCTACACACACCTAACACATTGACATTTACTATCCCAATCAACTATCAGAATTATGAGGTTATTTACACAAATGGCTCCAAAAGTAATGAAAATGTTGGTTTCGCTGTAGTTCAAGAAAATTACACAAAAAACACAAACTATCTCCTTTCACTTCAATTTTTACAGTAGAAAAAACAGCTATTGCAACTGCACTATACTAGACATTGGCAAAAATTTGAAAAATTAATATGCTCAGACTTTTTGTCAGCTTTACATAGTAGTAAAGCTGACAGTATTACTATGTAAAGTAATACTTTACATAGTATTAAACGATACAATAGAGATAGTCTAACAATGAAAAAAATGTTAAACTATTTAAACATTCTCACTGACCTAAATAAAACCGTAAGTTTCCTTTGGGTACCAGCGAATTTTGGTATATTAGAAAATAAAGAAGTAGCGCACATGACTGGACCAACATTGCAAATATATAAGGCTAAAGACATGAGAGCTTTAAAAAAATAATTAAAGACCTTTGGGAATTGATTGGATCAGAAGACCCCCTCATGAATAAACTTAAAGCTATCTAGCCGACATCAAATAAGTGGAAAAGCACATATAGGGGCAACCAATTCATCATTAACTAACCAATTCATTTAAAGTTGTCTGTATATTCTGAGATGAAACCATAATATTAACAAAATATGAGTAAAAACATGTAAGAGTTCATTTTCATTTTCACACAACTTACAATTTTGACAGTGATCTCCACTTGTATTTGGCGGGCATTGACACTGATTATTTCCTAAACAATGACCTCCATTCTTGCATTCTGGCTCACAAACTGCAACAAAATAAAACAGTATTGATAATAATAATATAATTAGTAATTTATTTATTTATATATTCAGGAGTACAACCAAATTACCTATCATCTAGGAGTGGGGGAGGTGTATATAAATTAATGTTTATTTAGCTGTTTTAAAATAAAACATTGCTCAATTTAGTTAATGTTTTCTGCTAAACAATGGATTAAACTAATTTTATTTTTAAATATTTGCATTATTCTAGGTGTTTCTCACCAATTACAGAATATATATAAATATATATGTATGTTTATTTATTTATATAAATTGGTTTTTTTTCTCAAAATTTCACGATAAATTATTGTTTACATTTGAATTATTTGAAGAAACACTATTAGAATTTTTAACACAATTTAATGAAAACATAACTGATATATTAAATAACTGGTTTAAACATTTCCACATAAAAACACTCATATACACAGCTCACACACACATATGCAGACCCCCATGAGTGGTTCTTTTGAGTAAGATTATTAATTGCATATTTAAATGAATATTTAAAGAAAATATTTTTAATATTTGTTATTTATTAACATCCACACAGCTTTGTGCTACTAAGCTAATCGGGACTGGTTATCTATAGGTTACCACCTTTTTCTAGCTAGGGTGGGACTAAGGATTTTATTTAATATGTTTAGCACTAAATAAATTCCTATTGCACAAGTGAGAATTGAATTCACAACTGTAGGCTTATCACATCGTAAGATGAATATCGTAACACATTTAGCTACTCTGAGCCCCTATTTTGAGAAAAGAAAATCAGAATATTTAATTTATGGTGCATTCTATGTTTGTTAATAATTAATGTATTTGTAGACCATTTAGTGCTAAATGTGTTTTTTTTTATAGAGGAGAGCGGTATAACTTTATAGCCTGAATGATATAAAGTTATATTAGCAGAGTGTTTGGAAAGCATAAAAATAAAATCTCATGCATGTATGTATTAAGGCCAATGAATATTAAATGCTACTTGCTAAACCATACATATTACATGATTGTAGAGTATGGAATTCTATTTATATTTGCTTCATGCCTAAGAAGTACGTTCTTATGTTACACAACAGCAGATACCCTTCCAGTTTTACATAAAAAAAAACAAAAAAAAAACATGAAATGAACACACGCACGCACACACACATACACACACACACACACACACACACACACACACACACACACACACACACACACACACACACACCACACACACACATTTACACTAAATATTCCTTTTTGGTAAAGCAATTAATTTAGAAATGTAATATTTACATCTCCCAAGAGTCAAATATATATTTTTTATTAGTATTATTTTAATTGGTGGATTGCATTAATTGTTTGTGCTGTCCATAAACTCTTTGTGCACTTTTGTTAGCTATCGGAACTTGTTCAGTCTTGTGCTGAGCCCCTCATGGCTCAAATTGAAGTGGCTGAAGAGGGTCGAATAATGAACAAAATTACATTCCATATAGAAAGTTTGGGGAGGTTTATTCAATCTATTGAAATTTATTCCACAACCACATTGCCACCCTACCTCAATAAAATAAGTATCTAATAATCTTGAGACTTCACGAGGGGCGAACAGTTACGGAAACGGCTCTCCTAGCTCTTGGCGGAAAGTCCCAAACATAGACGACTTCTGCCGACCACACACACAATACAAATGCAAATATCTCGGTTAATATTCAAGATACGGATTAAATGTATAAAACAATATTTATAGTAAATTTAATTTGCAATAAGATTGTTACTTATATACTTTTTCGATCCGACTTATAGTAACAGAGATATTTCGAAAATCCCTCCCTCTGAACCCCCCCTCCCACTTGTCCGATTTCGGCCATTAACGAACTTGATCTGTCTTTTTGCATAAGACGCTTAAATATCGAGCTTGGTAACGATCAAACAAAAATTGCAACCGCTAGAGCGTTAACAGACATATACGAGTATATATATATATAATTTTGAACGGACCTCATTTTCGTCATCTCCTGGGTAGGATCGATGGAAATTTGAAGAAATTTTTCGAAAATCGTGTCATGAGTACGACCTCAATAGCTGATTTCCCTTAAGGGAAATCTGCTAAAAATTATATAACGACATAATACATTAGTTAATTAATTAAAAAATAAATATAGTGTTTTTATTCAGTTTTTACCGTAGCTTACTCATTCCTTCACCAGTACTAAACATGAACTGCTAAATTGATTTACTTCCATCCATTGCTGTATGTTATTTGAGTACAAATTCAATCAAATAGTTATAGGATTGAAAATGAATTGTGCTGCTTGCTACTCAAGTTATAATTTTGTGCCGCTAAAGTTTTAGTTTACTGAAATGTACGTATCGTAAAAGTAATGAAATACAATTATTCTCTCTACCAGGAATGCTGTTTTATTTTATTTTTTAGTGGGGGGAGGGTTATTGATAAGGTTTAAGGTGTGATGACAACTTTTAGCCCGTTGACTCATGTGTTCATGGGCTTTGACAACATTAAGAATCAATAGTCTGAGAAAAGTTTACTCTCTTCTATTTTTAATTTTCATTAAAACAAAAAAATAATGTAAATAAATAAACAGAATGGTTGAGATGTCCAGAGGAAATGAATAAATGGATGTCTTAAAATTCAGAAAAATATGTATACAATCTTTTCCTTTGGCTCAGAGATTTTTCAATTTAGTATAGTTCATGGAGAGACTTTTATATCCATGTAGATAACATTTTTCACCATACTACGATGTAATCACCTGTTTTACACATCTAATTTGTGGTCCGAAAGCTACACTTCGCCGCCCTAGGGCAGAAAATGTATATTTCGCCCTAGGGTCGCAAAATCAGCTGTTTATTATTTTAATTCATTCATTTCATTATATACATTATATTAGTTTGTTTTGCTCGTATTATTGTTTAGTTATTTAGTAATTATGGCTAATAATATATCGACTTCGACATCAAATATTTATTGTAGTATGGTGAAAAATAGCGTTCGTGCCTCGGGCCAAAGTGCTTTTGCCGGCCCTCGAACTTCTCATAACCTCGACTACGTCTCGGTCAAAAAATATCTCGGGCCGGCAAACGCCCACTTTCGGCCCTTGGTACGAAATGTACTATTGTTGGAGTTTGGCGCACAAAAAATATATCTTGACTTATAATTTTTTTTAATACACGCTGTTAAAAGAGAAGTTAAACTTTTTTTTTAAATTATAAATTGATAATTATGAGTTGAGAAAGGTAGAGGATCGTGGAGAATTTAGTAGGTTTACATGGTTTAGAGGAGATGAGGTTTGAAGGGTTATCAAGTTTAGAGAATAAGCAGAGTTGAGGGAAAAGTTGCTGTTTATACCAAGCAAAGGCACTCTTGTTACAAAGACCAAGTAATACCTGCTTCAAAACGTTTTCCTCTTAAAGTATTTCGGTTAATACTTTCATAATTCAATTAATGAGGGCTATTTTGAATTAAAAAACCTAAATCTTTGAAGGTCCCGAAATCTACTTTTGTTGAAAATTCCATGCGGTGTTTCTGAGAGGCTACCAAATAATCCAAAATCCTTTGACTGAGCATCTCTCTTTTAAACTTTCTTCTGGTCAACCATTTTCTATGCTTTTTCCACATGTCTTCTGCAATCTGCCCTTTCTAATAACGTAGTGTACGCCGTGCTCACCATACAACACGAATATTCGACTTTGGCTTATATGTGCCACATTGAGAGGTCCTCTTATTCATTTTAACACTCTATTCCCTAGGCCAGGAGCATTCTCCTGCTACCTTGTAGGGGATTCCACATTGAATTTTCACTCGCCTAGTTACCGTTTCTAGAGAATTTGTTGAAATGGAGAGCTTTCTGCAGTACGTAGGAGAAGCTTTTCCCTCCAACATTCTAGCTTTAATTTCTCAGTACTGTTGTGAAACTTATGAATAATTTGGTGCATTTATTCTACAGATGTCTAGCATTAATGTCAACTTGTCAATCATGTTACCAAAAGAGAAGGTAACGTACATTATACAATTAAACTGGATCGTAGCAAAGTCTGGAGAAAGCATATCAATCAGAAATTACCAAACAAAGTTTAGGGAAGAGAGCTTGATATAAATATATATAAAATGTCTATTTAAAACTCGTATAATATATATCCACTGTTTATAAGAATCTGTTTCCAGTTCAGTATATGTATTTTTGTTTTATTGGTTTATGCCCTATCCCTATAGGAGATTTACACGATTTAGGTGAGGGTGAATTACTAATTAGGATAATCGATTTACTGGAAAATGTAAAGGCAGATACTTTATACACTTGGAAAAAATCCCTTAATTACCAGAATTGTGCTAATATCTGTACTTAGTCTATTAGAATAAAATGATAGTTATACCTTTGCAAATCTCCTTAAATACGTTTTAGGGCTGTTTTATTATACTCCTGTATTTTGTGGTATGTATTTATATTTTTTAGATGTGTAATATATAGGATGCTGTCAGCAAGTAGTTCTGCCGAATAGTGGGGTATGATAAGGTGTTTTCATTGAATGTAGTCTGTTAGTATGAGTTTTATTATTAAATATTTCCTGCAGTACGTACACATAGATACATCTGTCCTTGTCATCAAATACCAGGTATGTGTAGCCGATCCTGAGTCTGGTAAGAACAACTTCCTACCGTCTAGTACTCCTATGGCTTGATGGCTACTCCGTACTTTTGATTCTGCGGAGGTGGTTGTCTACATTCAACCAATCTAAATGTCAAGTATCTAGGATTCGGCTTCTTATATGTCTCACTGTGTCTTCGTATAATAAGTTTGTTCAGCAATTAATTTAGCAGCTGTCCTAGTAAGCCCAAGGTCCTCGTGTACTCTCAGCCAATATAAGGTAAATTTATCTTGGTATATTTGTTATTTATAAATTCCGTCTGTTATATTTAGTGCTATTAGGTGAGTGGTGTAAATGTTTCGTTTAGTTTGTAACGAACCTAGTGAATCGAAGCAAATTAGTGTGGTCTGTGTGGCGTAGGGACATGTTATAAGTGGCAACCACATTGCTGTTCCACCACATCAGAGTTCAGCTCAAGTGTACAGTAGTGGGTTGGTAAGTTTTATGAATAAACTTCTTCCGTGATTGCTGCAGAACCGACTTTGACATAACTTTGTATCCGTCTTTATATCAAATAGAATTGAAGTTTATCTGTGCTAAAAATGTCTTAAAGTAATTATTGAAAACTATTTCGAACTTGTCTGACCATTTGAACTTTGTTAAAGTCAGGTCTATAACGTTCTTAATAAGGCAAGGAGGGGTGGGTTAATGTATCATGGGGGGAATACATTCTTGCTTGAGAAAATAAATAGACCTCTTTAAGTTCATTTCAAAATAGAGTATCAATCCCAATAATTTTCAATCCCTCTATTAATGTAGTTTATTTCTGGAAATACCTCGGTTTCCCGGAATAAAATACTTGAGAAGTTATCTGATGAATTTGACCGTACGACCATTCAAAAGTTTAGAGAGGCAACCGCTGGAACAGACATTTAGCGATATAGTTTGAAAAATAGAATAAAGAGGTGACAGTTAAAATACCTTAATTCTTGAACATTAGACTTTACTGTACAAGCTTCCGTTATCCTTGGACATTTCTGCCAATTAAACACTATAATCAAGCTAACCTTTTACCAAGCTAATCTATTTATTGTTATTGTTAGGCAATAGTATGTAAAGCATTTAATCAGTAATGGATTGAGGTACAGAAGGATCCTTCAGATCACAAGTTGAGCGATTTCTGGCTCCACCCATCACCGAAAATAATTCGGTAGTGTCTCTAATGACTCGTCCTAAAAACATTGTTCTCGTACAGGAGTGGGTGAGGGAGATATGAAGTGAAAATGATGATGAGGTATGGGAGTAAGAGGTGGAACCAGAAGGAAGTGCATGAAGGGAGCTAACGGTAGAGCAGTTTGCAGGCCCTTATATTGCTAATGATCAAAAGAAGATTCGCCGCATACGGAATTGCTACGTGGTCTGCATGCCCAGGATTTACCTAGCCATTCCTCTCTACTGCCACCATCCGTCAGCACTAACATTGCATACAGTTGCCCTCCACATTGATTCCCATATGCCTCCTGCATATTTTTATTAAAATTCATCAGCTGTCGATTTTAAAAGAAAAAAAATCCAAATTCGCTGAAATCTGATCATTTTATGAGCCTCTCATAAAGTGTATATTTTAAAATTAAAATATATATATATATATATATATATATATATATATATATATATTTTTGTTGCTACAAAATAACACTACATACTATTTAACCATTCTACCACCATTTACTTAATTTAAATCTGTTCTTCAGAAGTGAAATGAGCGTGTACGAATTTTCATAAACCATTCATGATCTTTAATATTTCATATTCAAATATCGCATTATATTTTACAAAAGATTAATGTCTAAATTCCCACATTAATGAATATAATTTATTAAGAATTTTTAGACTTTCAATCATACGTGTGAAAGTTGGTAATTTTGAACTATCATTTAACCAATTTCGGACACTCAAACTTCTTATTCTGAGATGGAAACGTTAATAAATAAATATTAGTAATCATAATAATGTTCATATAATTTTATTGTATGCATGATACCCTTGTACGATCATTTCAAAACTTGCTAACAGATGTTACGCAAACAACGAGTGATTTCGGTGATTCTCAAAAAGAAAGGTAATCTGGATCCAAGAATCACGCGTTTAAATGTTGTCTAAAAAATCTTTACATCTAAATTAGCAGGTAAAATTACGAGTCACGTTGTTCTATTGCTTGTAACTGAAAAATTAGGGTGTAAAGGTTACTCAAAAGCTTGAAAACAGTTAGTAGTAATTTATTGCATCACAGGTTTCCTAAAAACAGGGAAAACTCTGGATGGCGTGGATAGATTATAGAAAAGCCTACGATTCTGTTTCTCATTTATGATTAATTGAAGTACTAATCCTGTAGAAAATTGATTCAAATGTAGCTTAGACTTCAGAAAACCCTGCCTAGAAATTTTTATGTTTACTTCATACTGCGTGTGAAAGTGGTACTTTCTCATATGGTTACTAGGCTCGAAAGAGATCCATTACTGTACTAGTCACTGTAAAGAATCTTTACAGTGTCTAGACACCGTAAAGAAAAACATATGGTAATGAAACTATGTTAATGAAAATATTTGAGGTTAGAATTTGTTTGTTAATTTGGTATTTTATGACCGAAATGAGTGATGTTTGGTGTATTCCCCAAGATATTATTGATGAAGCAAATGAAGCTGTAGACCAACTTCTTCCTCCAAAATCTCGCGGGAGATATGAAGGTGAATATTTTAAATTTAAGGAATGGATGAAGACCAAAAATGTACAACTCATAACAGAGGAAGTAATGTTAGCATATATTTTCGAATTATCCAAAACATATAATCCAGCCAGTATGTGGTCCAAATTCTCGATGTTGAAAAGTTGTTTAGAAATAAAAGATAATGTTAACATAAAGTCTTATCAAAAATGTATATCATTTCTAAAAAGAAAATATTCTGGTTATAGCCCCAACAAAGCAAAAATATTGACTGCCGAAGAAGTAACAAATTTTATGAGTAATGCATCAGATGAAAGTTGGTTAATAACTAAAGTGATACTAACATTTGGTATTTTTGGTTCCTGTAGAGTTCACGAACTAGTAAGAATGAGAGTATCTGGTGTTAATGACAACGAAAATTTTATCCTCGTTTTCATTCAACCAGAAAAAACTAATAAAGGTAGAAGCTTTATAATCACAAATAATCAATGTACATTTAATGCTTGTGATGTATATAGAAAATACAGAGATCTTCGTCCAAAAAATATGATGACTGATAGATTATTTGTCTTCGTAATGGAAAGTGTATAAATCAGAATGTAGGGGATACCACACTGTCTCCGATGTACCAAAGAAGGTTGCAACATTTTTAAAATTGAACAATCCCGAGCAATACACAGGACATTGTCTTCGAAGGTCATCTGCATCTATTTTAGTTGAATCAGGTGCGGATATTCTAACTTTGAAAAGACATGGTGGATGGAAATCCTCAACAGTTGCCGAAGGATATATTGAAGACTCAAAAAAAAGGAAGTTAGAGGTTGCTAGCAAAACGTTTTCTGATTACCAAAATAGTATTCCTCATACATCAAACACAGAAATGAGAAATAGTACCAACAATTCTTTAAGTAACGACGATACATTTTGCACGGTTGATGATCTATTTCAAGACTCTCCAGTGTATCAGGATAATGAAAAAGATACATGCTGCAAACGTGACCTTAAATTACCACCAAAAGCATTTAATATTAGTAATAATAGCAATTGTACGATAAATATAAATATAAATATGTAGACTTTTTATGAATTGAACTTAGTTCTAAACCATATGTTTTCCATCGTGTATAACCAAATTTTTTTTAATAAATGATTATTCCAAATAATATTAATATAAATATGTATTTTATTTAAGTTTGTTTGAGTATAAAGTAAAATTATGTACTGCACACGTCCAGAAAGTGACTCTACAGTACTCGGTCTAATTATCGAGCTCGGCTTCGCCTCGCTCGTCAAACTCGACCTCGTACAGTAAAGAGCCACTTTCTAGACTAGCGAAGTAAATAACTATAACAAATTGGGCGATAAATGATCCAGAAAAGACTTAGTGGCCCGACTATTGCATTTCAAGGAACAATGATAGGTCAGGTCTTATCGTATTCTTATTAACTCATATTGAGCCGATCACGTGACAGTTGCGTCAGCCTATGTTTCTCTGGGTGGCTGGTCTTTCAACCGTCGCGTCTGTTATCTAGCCAGAATTTCCCCTTGGACAGACAAAGTAGACACGTAAATGAGGGTGTTACTGAATGGGGAAGTCCATGATTAGTTGGAATTAGTAATAGTTAGTTCAAAATTGGTTTCTAGTTAAAACTTCGAAATTTCTGTTGTAATCTAAATCCACCAGTTGGATAATCGTTTTTCACAGCATGAATCAAATTATGCAGTTCTATTTGTGAACCATCTTTCGTCTTAATGTGAATTAGTTAAGCAATTCATTAACGTCCACTTAGTGCAACAAAGGCTTATTGGGATGGGTTATCTACAGGTTGCTACCCATTTCTAGCGACAGGTTGCTACCCATTTCTAGCGAGTGTGGGACTAAACATTTGATTTAATGAGTTCTTCACTAAATAAAACCCTATTGCCTAGGAGAAAATCGAACTCACGACTATAAGATAAACATATGGCATTAATAAAAAAATAAACTGTAATATCACTACTCTGTAAAAATCCTTGAGTCACCCCATTTTCTTAGAAGAAGAAACAATACATCCATCAAATGCCCAACCTCACCCAGAATGAATGTCTTAGATACTATTCAGAAAGTATGTTAGAATGTTTCCACCTAAACTCCCGCTGCAAAGAATTAATTACTCTCCTCTAGGTAGTACCAAAACTTTCCACTGCCAAGTGAGAAGTCAAATACTGTGCTTGATTCTAATTTGGAGAGATGATGCATGACCGAATGCCAAGGGGAGAAAGGACATATCAAAAGTGTCATGACAAAATATTGGCTCAAGATATCAACTATATCTCCACGCCTTTTCCAGGTTCCTGCAGCAACTGCTACTTTCTAGGTGGAGAAATTAGCAGAAAATCAGAGGGCACAATTTTTTATTAGTGCCTGGTTTAGGCAATGATTATTACATCATCATTTCCCCAGATGTGAGAAAGTTTCCCAGAGTGAGGATTGGTCGTAATTTTGAAAGATTTCCACCCACAAATAATTCAAAATCTTCTAGATTATATTCTTATATAAAGGAGGGATATTTCAAAATGCCTTACTCTTTACACTGACTTGTCCAAGGAATAATTGTGGAAAAGAGTCCGATTTGATAGTTGAGATTATTTTTTCCCGTCTACACAAACGAATTGAAAAACAGCTATTACAAGCAAAAAGTTCAATGAGTTTTCCTTTTGAAGTTTTTAAGATTTCTGTAGTCGAATACTTTCTCCTTTGAACTACTGAGAGAATGAACAATTTTCCACCTTTTCTTTCTTATGCCTCATTATGGAAGCCAATTATACAAAGGCTTTACTAGTAGAAGGCTAGTAATTACTAAAAGAGGTATTCATAACTCTCTGTTCCTTTAATTAAGAAGTATTCTTTCTGTTATTTTTTTTATTTTATTTTTACGGATGGGCTTTGTGCCAAAAGAAAGTAAAGATTAAAACGAATCTACCTTGTTTACTTCAACTGCTTTGAAATAGTCTTTTAACTCTGTATTTTCTCGTAGTTACCTTGTTTTATAACTGTAAAAAAGGTATGGAAATGGTATTCTAGTTAATTTAGAATCACTGGAACTCAGGTTAAAATCCAGTAACTTATTTGTAATAATGGTTTCCTCTCTATATAAATGGTATATTGTTCATGGATATAATACAGCTCGTCTTGTACAATGCATGCTTTAATGTATGAAAGAATTTTTGAAAATTCTTGACTGCCTAAAGTAGTATCCATTAACGTAATAGTTATTCAGTAGTTATATTTCTTTTAAAATGTATTTTTTAACAAAATAAAATTGTACTACCAATTAAAAAATCTAGAGTATCTATTCTCCACTGTAATATCAGATGAAGGGAAGAATAAGTGCTCGGCTAGAGAAGGTATGTCACCTTTGAGATTTCACATATTAATGAAGCATTTGCTCAGTAGATGTACAGCCCCTAAATTATGGATCACATTATTTGTTCCACATAGAGAAAGAAACCATTACCTACATCCCAATGGGTTCCTTATGAGAAGTTAATAAAAGAGTTATTTAAAAGGTGTTAGAGTAAATGATGAAAAAAAAAGAAGGGAAATTTGCTACAAAAAGCAGATCTTATTGAAAATTTAAATGCATTTATATGTTAATGTATCTCGAACATTAACCCAGATATTTGCATTTTTTATTATTGAATCTCAGTTAACCCACACTCCTGCTCATGCCAAAACAACTCATATCCCTCTGGTATTTAGATTCATGTGTACATAAGCTATTTCTTAAGGGAGAAATAGAGATTAAATGATGAGTTGAGATCAACTACGCGTCATATACAAGCTCCTGGGAAGTCTGCATAGTTTACGCATCCCCTGCGTAGATGGCTTTTTATTTACAGTTTCCATTAACCCCCTTCCCTTTTGGACTAACTAAGGAGCACATTTCGAAATAAAGGAGAGGTGGAAAACTAGATAGACTACTAGGATTAGTCGAAGTACTAATAGTCACAAATATGAAATTCGTAATCTATATCTTGTCGTTTTTGAGTTATGCGAGAAACTTACGTACTTTTACTACACCAAAGCTCTAGGGGTGGATAAATGAAATAAGCTGGATGCAAAAATATTCGGATGCAGTCATGAGAGACTACTATGAACATTAATTCATAGCCCTAGCTAGTTTTTTTTCCACTGACAAAGCGTCAGATAGGGAAACACCGAGGGCCTTGTATACAAGGACATAGCGTGTGTTTTGAGTGTGTGTGTGTGTGTCTGTGCTTGTGTGCGAGTTTATATATATATATATATATATATATATATATATATATATATATACATACACACACACACACACACACACACACACACACACACACACACACACACACAAATTTTTCCTTCTATTTTTATTTTCAACCGAAATTTAATCACGATTCCGGTGAAAATGTAACTAAAGTTTTTTTTAGTCATTTAAGGGATATTATTTAGCTTTAGTAAAATGGAATAAATTCTTAACACAAGAAAACATTTAAAAGCTATTTATTAATTCATGTTACTATGGATAAATGGAACAAGTTATCTATAGATTAGTCATTTTCTAGCCAGGATAAAATCAATTATTTCATTTGACAAGGTCATTATTAAATAAATTTATTTTTGATCCGAAAAGAAAAAGCACTATCCTGGCTTCCCTTGCTCATTAAAGACATGGCTAACAAAAATAATATACATATACTCTGCAATTAATCCTTTTTGAAAGAATTTCTTTGCTAATGGTACGTTTATCGTTCATAGAACTCCTATATTCTGTGGTGTTTGGTAAAAAGTTTTGAAGGTTCTTATTTTTCTGAACTTCATTTTTTTTGGTGGGAATGTTTAAACGATTAGATGAGATTTAGCATTTGTCCTGTCCCTGAGTTCAAAGGCTGAAGGTTTTTGATGGGTTGTGTAATGAGTTGGTCGGGGAAAGTAGACAGGGACTCCAGGTGAGGTGGGTCTGAGTCCTGTCTCAAGTCTGCAAGTGACACAACATCAGCAGCAAATACAGGCAACTCGTCCCCTCTTGTTAGCTTCAGGCTTCTTTTTCTTCCAGCCTGTTTTGTATTCCTCTATTTGGATAAAATAGTTTTATGTGGCTAGGACAGTTCCCTTTCAACACAACCAACCAGATAGTTCCAACCCGCCCCACCATTATTTCAAACCCATTCCCACCATTATATTTCTGATCGTTCACTAAACATTGACGAATTGTTTTTTGTGTTTTTGGTCTTTGATTTTCTGCATAAAATATTATATCAATTTTAAAAGTCCGACACGCAGGGGCTGCGTAAACTAAGCAGATTCCCCTTGTGAAGTTTTACAATAGAGAAATCTGCATACTGGTAATACAAGCCCACCATGAATAAATACAAACGGTAATAAGAAAATTTTCAGTTAATTTTAATAAATTCCCAACTGAAACGGCTTCTGAATTGTAAAAATAATTTATATTTTAATAACTCAAATTTTAGTAGTACAAGAACTAAAGAAGGGGGGGGGCGGCGGATGAACAGACCGTATTTGCATAAATCACACAAAGTAATGAAGGTAAGGTAAGGTTAGAAACGATAGGTAGTGTTAGCAGAAACTTCCACCTGAGCCGAGTACTGACGAAAATGGCCGATCTAATCCGAACTATACCCGACCACAGACTTCATAAAAATGCAAATATCTCGGTTAATATTCAAGATAGAGAATAAATGTATATAACAATATTTATAGTAAATTTAATTTGTAATAAGATTGGTTCTACACAATTGTTTGATCATAATAACGGACATATTTCGACTTTTCGAAAATCCCCCCTCTAATCCCCCCCTCCCTCTGATCCGATTTCTGCCATTAACGAACTTGATCCTTCTTTTTACATGAAACGATGAAATACCGAGTTTGATGACGATTAAACGAAAATTGCGACCGCTAGAGTGTTAACAGACAAATATATATATATATATATATATATATATATATATATATATATATATATATATATATACAGTTTTGAACGGACCTCATTTTCGTCATCTCCTGGGTAGGATCGATGGACATTTGAAGAAATTTTTCGAAAATCGCGTCATGAGAACGACCTCAATAGCTGATTTCCCTTAAGGGAAATCTGCTAAAAGTGAGAAGTTGAGGTCGCTTGGTGGAAAAACAAGGACTCCTTTTTTTTCTATACTTCTGTTTTATTTAGATTAAATTATTACATAGAAACACTAGTATCTACTCATCGAATTGCTTTGTTTCCGCTAGTTATATCTGTTTTTACGAAAAAGCTCTTTTTATTAAAAAAAGTCCGTCACGCAGGGGCTGCGTAAACTAAGCAGATTTCCCACGTGAAGTTTTACAATAGAGAAATCTGCCTACTAATAACGGCAGTAGTAACGAATCTCTAAACCAATTCACGAGGGACGAACTAGCTTTCGGCGGAAAGTCCCAAATATGGCCGACTTCTGCCGACCACTCACACTATACAAATGCAAATATCTCTGTTAATATTCAAGATACAGAATAAACGTATATAACAATATTTATAGTACATTTAATTTGCAATAAGATTGATTCTATACACTTTTTCGATCCGAAGCTTAATAACGAAGATATTTTGAATTTTCATAATTCCCCCTCTAAACCATCCCCTCCCACTGGTCCGATTTCAGTCATTAACGAACTTGATTTTCCTTTTTACATAAAAAGATTAAATATCGAGTTTGGTAACGATAAAAAAAATTGAGACCGCTAGAGCGTTAACAGACAAATTTCTCTCTCGCTCTCTCTCTCTCTCTCTCTCTCTCTCTCTATATATATATATATATATATATATATATATATATATATATATATATATATATATATGAAATTTTTCGAAACTCGCGTAATGAGTACGACCTCAATAGCAGATTTCCCTCAAGGGAAATCTGCTAAAAGTGAAAGATTTTACAAGATGTAGAAATATAAATGAAACTTAGGCAGTAGCGTAATACGAAATGAGCGGATAACAGGATAGAGGAGACACGTTGGATTTGTTTCCCCACTACACCTGACTAAAGACGATTTATTTATTTATTAACGTCCACTTTATGCAACTATGGCTAATTGGGACGGGTTATCTACAGGTCACCACCCTTTTCTAGCCAGGGTGGGGCCAAGGATCTTATTTAATGAGTTCGTCACTAAATAAATTCCTATTTGCCCAGACGGGAATCGCACTCGCCAGTCTGGGTTCACCATGTGAGATTAAAGCCAACGCTTTAAATCACATAGCCAACCTGAGCTCCTTGACTAAAGACAAAAGACCAAAAGATAACCCATGTGTAGGAGAAGGAAATTCGAAGAAAACCAAATTAAAGAAAAACGCGCAAGCATGCAAAATAAAAACAAATACCTCATGTACACGCGCTCATATAACATATAACGGGCAGTGATGTGGGATAGTATAAGGATTTTGGGTGAGGATTGCCGTTTTTTGTAATTTATTTATTATCATTTTAAGGTGGTTTTGTAGATAGGAATCCAGGTGCTGGTTGTCTGAGAAGTCGTGATGAAGATGATCAGTGCAGGGTCACATATGATACTGATTAGCACTGTAAAACGAAAGATGGTCGGAGAGTAGGCTAATAGTTGAAAGGGTTAGTTAAGAGAGATAATTGTGTTACTGTGTATATGTCAGGGTAAAGGAAAGCCGTGTGTAGGTGTGTCGCCTCTTGTAGTTCCAGTAAGTCCACAATTCTTGTTGTGTGCTAGGTTTGTCGGTCTTGCCCATCGTTCTGGTCGTATCGGTCGTGGAAACAGTCAGTTGTCGGTGCTTTGTAGTCCACCATAGAATTTGTAGAAGTGTCGTCTTATGAAAGAGGGGTATCTTGAGAAGTTGGTGTAGTTCTAATGTTTATTGTGTCTCAAGGATGTATGACATGTTATTGTTTCCAGGATAGAGTTTGGAAATTGTTGAAGCTGCTGAAAAGTAGACGGAAGATGAAGTTGGGAGTGCAGTAGGACTGTATTTACGTGGAATAGGTGTCCATGACCAGAAGAATGTGGTGCGGTGCATTCCTGCATATAACTCGCTTTTATTTTTTTATACATTTTATCCTTTAATATGCAGTTTCAAGTCCATTCACGTTACGGCAATGTTAAGAATTGTGCATATTATAAACGAACCTTCCTATTTAAACTTTACCAACACCTATAAAATAGATTTAGCTTGTCCCTTGTGAAATCGCCTCATATGGGAGTTGAAGGAATGAAAAAAGAAATTGTAAATACAGCAGGTCCTATGTTGTGAATGAGGACAGTGAATAAAATTATAACCTAATTTTCAGCGTACAAAAACGTCTTACATATATTTTCATAATCAGTAAAAGGGACGGACAAATTGAGGCCTCGGAAAAGGGTTTGCTGGAATCTATGTAAGTACTTACATCACACTTTTCGATGCAAATTAAGATATTAGCAGACTTCCCAAAGGGTAATCAACTAATGAGGTTGTTCTCATGACACGATTGAAAGATTTGAAAGATCTCCTCAAATGCCCATCGATTCTACCTAAGAGAGTACGAAAATGAGTTTCAGTCAAAATTATACATTATAAAGTCGAATATCTGTCCTTCATGACAAAAATTGAAACTAACTCGCTGAATATTATAGTCCAATTTCTTACACGAATTAATTCGAATAATTTTGGTTTGTAGGAAAATATTAGAAAAAAAAAGAAAAAAAGATAAAATGTTGACATTTCGTTCTTAAAGTCAAAGGAAGGAAGAATTTGAAAATGGTTAAGTCTGGAAAGAAGAAGAAGAATAAATAAAAGTCGGACATGTCCTGTTTGAGAATTGTCTCCTTATTAAAGTGAAAATGAAAACTCTCTGCTTTAATTAATGCTGGTTAAAACTGCACGTTTATTCCTTTCTTCTCAGAGACCCTTGTTTAAAAAATATTTTTAAGAACATGAGATGATTGCTTTTTTTTGTTTTTAACTACCCTTTCCATCACTATGTTTACTTTTGGCAGAGCTACATCACTTTTAAAATTAAAATATTCTGCTCAAAAGCTTCGGTGATGTGTCAAGTGGTCGACTTGTGTAGAGGCTTTACAGGCCAGTGACTTCATTATTCAAGTTGCTACTCGATTGTCTCTCGGTGCCGAGTGGATACAGGGGAAGTAGATAGAAATTTGCCCTCGACGGTCGGTAACCGCACAACTAATTGATGTTTAATGTATATTTAGTAGGGGTGCGTATAGTACCGGTAGCTGCTCCCTCGTACTCTTATAAGGAGTTATCTGAATTGCCCACTATTAACAAAAATTTGCTTGACTCGTGCAATTTAAATTTTAGTTTTATTACTATCTTTTAAAGTCCTCTTAAGAAACGAAAAGCGTTAGCAAGGTTAAAGTTCTGTGTAAACGGGGAAAAAATGAGCTTTGATGTCAGTAAATAAAATAATAATAAAAAAGTATAATTTTATAAAAACAAAGTAATATAATTATGTGACTCTATTACATTTCTCACATTCATCATTTTTTTAGCAGGATCAAATTAAATTACAATTTATCTGTTTAAAAAATTATAAAAGTATTATAAAGTGTAAATGAAATTAACAATCATTTAACTATTAATAATAATAATAAAATATGAAAAAGAATAAAAATAATCAAGTATAAATAATAAAATACATATTTAGATGGAGTTATAGGAGTTTAGGGATCAATTCAGCTTTACTCTAAAGATTTTAAGGACACAAAGACATAGTTGTGTTCGAACAATAATTGCGGTTTAGTAGCTGGCGAAGCTCCGTTCTAAAAAGTACGTTTTTTATTAATGACGTCCGTTGTCTGTCATAATTTCTACAAGAGTATATTATGTGGTCAAAAGTTTGTTCAGTTTCATTACCACAGTCACACGTATTGTTGCCAGTCAAACCAAAACGATATATATAACTTTTAATTGGTCCATGTCCGGTTAGTACATGAGTATGCAGACCATTCATGAATTTCATTTGTTTCCTTTCATGTATAGTTTTAATGATGTCATATAGTGATCTACCTTTTGTTTAGCTTGTCCAATTTCTGCCCCATAAATCAGTGGATCGTTCTTTCAAATATCGTTTTACAGTCTGCAGTGTGAGTAAGTTGAATGTAAAGTCTAGGTCATCATTTAAAGAAGCTTTTTTGGCTAGTAAGTCTGTTTGTTCGTGGCATATTTGTCATGTATGTGCTTTAATATAAGTTAGTCCTACTTCTATTTGCTTTTGTATACTTTTTAAAATATTTAATCTAGTTTCATTTTTTAAATATTTATTAATTTTAGGATTGTTAAGTCTGTCAATTGATACCTCAGTGTGTATTAAAATTGAGTTTGATCCTGTAATAGTTTCATTAATGTATTGGGTGGCTCTTAACATTGCCAGTTGCTCATCTTGGTTGTTTGTGCAATTGAGACCAAGTCTCTCTTTGTGTGTATTTACCAACTCACTTCCAATGTGTGCAGCAAATGAGCATCCCACACTGTGTGTACTTTTACTTCCGACAGTATAAATTTCTATTTTTGGTGTCAGCGACAAAGCGTCTTTCGAGTATAAGTCTGCAGAAAGTAACCAACTAATAAAAGGTTTAGTGCCTGTTTCAATGTCATTTGATGGAAAGTCGGCTACAGTCTCCTTGCGTTTAATTAGTCGTTAGTTCTACAACTTTAATGTGTATAAGAACAATGTTGGCTTGCATGCAAGCTTCTTCATGGGATATTGTCCTATAACTTTTAGTAATTTTTAAAGCATTTAATCGTTGCACTATTTTTAATTTATTTAATTTGAGCTTCGTTTGTTTCCCCACATTTCAAGGCCATATTCCTGACTTAAGCACTGCTGTATCATAAATGACGTGTAATACTTCTGTTGAAATTCTCCAATTAATTTTAGCAGCGTTAGTAAGTCCTTGAACTAATCTAAGTAGTTTCATTTGTAATTTGGTAATATGTAAATTCCATCTAGTTTGTAGTCTAAAGTCAGTCCAAGATACTTAAAATGTTTTTAACTTCTTGTAATACAGACCTATAAATTTTAATCATAAATGTCGGTGTGTGCCTATGTCCTGAAAATAATAAGTACTTCGGTTTTTTTCCTGAATTAAATGCCAGTTCTGTTTATTGCTGTCTGACAAGCCTGAAATAGTGTGTAGGGTGTGGTTAGTGATTTCCTGTAATTCATAAAACAATTTCATTTTACTACAAGTAGCTTGTCATCAGCAAAGGCGACAAGAGACTGTTCTCGCGACAAGAGTAGTATTAGTCCACTAATGTTATTTGACATTTCAAATTGAATAATGAGGTACTTAAATGTTCGGTGTCTAGATTATCTTCTTCGTTACTAGTGCACCATTTATATAAGAACTAAACAAAAAAATATACTGCTACACACAGATATTTAATCAATATTTAGTGGGGGTGGGAGAATATATTTTATATACAATGAAATACTACAAAAAAAAAAAAAAAATGTGTTGAGGTGTTGTTGTTCACTGTTTTGGATTAATTTGAATTGGGTGTTCGATTCCAATGAGTACAATGATAAATTATTGAGAGAGACTATCCATGCATGAATAAGAAGAGTGGCATCTTAATGGGATAAGTTGTGTCTTTATTTTTAATGATTTATAGTTTAGAAAATATCTTTGGGTGCGACTAAAGGCTCATCTAGTATTGACATCTCAATGATAAGGTGAAAGGTTTCATTTTATTTGGAAACATGATAGTCATTTTAAAATATGAAAGGAAATTAATAATGCTTCGGATGTATCGCTGAAGTTAATAATTTTCACGAGAGAAATATTTTATGGAAAATTACAAGAATTTCTAACAAATAAGAAAGGGCAGTGTCAGTTTAGTAGAAATTGCAACGCCAATTATAAGATCATAAGGGCGCTCAAGTGGAGTTCTCTCTAGCATTCCTTTTGTAAAGCAATCCTTTTACTGCAGAAGGCAACTGGAATTTTTTATTTTATTTTTATTTTACGTCCACTTTATGCTACTAGGCTAATCGGGACGGGTGATCTCCAGGTTACAATCCTTTTCTAGCTAGGGTGGGCCCAAGGAGTTTATTTGGGATTCGAACCCGGCTCTCTAGGTCTACCATGCGAGATTAGGACCAACGCCCTTACTCGCACGGCTAACCCGAGCCCCCATTAATAAGATTGAGTTTAGGGGAATCAAAAAGGAATAAAATTGTGCCAACGACCATACCACGTTGAATACACCGGCATCTGGAAACCACTCATGCACTTTTTAGTTATTCCCTTGTTAGTTTCAATGCATTGAGGATTTTTTGTATATTCGAATAGAAACCCACGAGGAGTTGTGTTCACTTTTCCAAATGCCTGCATTGTAAGATTTTCCTATCGAATGATACGGGGACCGACTGGATACAGTTACTGGCTCAACTGAGTACAGTTTTAAAGCCAGAGGATTTAGTTATCATGGAATTAGCTTATTCATGTAATTCCTCGCTGGGGAATGTCATTAATAGTTTCCGTAATTTGCCCCATGTATTGGTTGATAAGCAGATTAAACAGAGGCGAAATCATATAACCTTTACGATTATAATCATTATCATGATTTTAACATGTAAATAAAATTTGTATGAAGTCTATCTTGTGCCTTTGAATAATTGACATAAAAATGGTCATTGAAATCCTCTCAGCCGTTTGTAACTAACCGAGCAATAAAAATTCCCAGCTGCAGGGGCCACTTATACTAAGCAGATTTCCCACGTGCTGGAATAACACAATTTGATCTCATATCGCAACAAATTCCCTGTTTATATGTAAAAAACAGATTGAATAGGGGGGGTTACTGGAGGCTGAAAATAAGAAAGCACGAATATCTTGCCGAATACTTGAGCCACAAATAATTGTAGACCATCAATAGTTTAACAAAACTCGTCCTAAAACATTTTACGATTCCACTCATAATAACGAAAATATTTTGAATTTTCGACTACAGGCAATAAAAAATATCATCTTTAGTGTTGACTGAAACGACTAAATTTCGAATATGGTATAGATCAGGGCGTCTCCAAACTTTCCAGCCTTAAGGCCATACTGATTACTCCAGTAAGTTCCGAGGGCCAAAACCATATTATCATTGTTGCCGGTGGTAAAAATTGAAATAGTCCACTGATGAAAAAAAAAAAGTAGTTAGCCCATGACTATATCAATGTAGATGTCATATTAATAATTATCCAACATAAAATTAGAATACTTCAGTAAACTAAATTTAATTTTCTATAAAAAGTATGTTCTCTAAAAGGAGTTTTCAAGTATGCTAGCTCTCCGCGGGCCTGACAAAATCCGTCCGCGGGCCGGATGTGGCCCTCGGGCCGTAGTTTGGAGACCCCTGGTATAGATCAAATAAACACTTTCGAAATATTATTTAATGGCGTCATCACGAAACAAATATGCATTTATCTCGCATAATAAAGGTCTGATCAAAACATTATTTGGTATTTAAGCTTAGAATAAAGTGGTTCAGGATATAACACCTTATTCTTAATATGGCATGAGTAAGAGTGGGGGTTTACTGAAGGCAGAAAACTAAAAAGTCCAAATATCTCGGTTAATATTCATAATAGACAAAATATGTATATAACAACATTTGTTGGGAATTAAATTCTCAATAAAATTGGTTCTATTCAATATTTCCATTCAACTTAGAATAACGAAGATATATGGAATTTGAGAAATTCCTCCCATCCAAAACCGCCTTCCTCCAGTCCGATTTCAGCCGTAACGAACTTTATCTTTAGTTTTACATAAAACGCTTATATATCGAGTTTGGTAACTATTAAACAAAAATTGCGTCCGCTAGAGTAAAAAATATATATATTTATAAAAATTTTCACATAAATTATATATACTTATAATTTTGAACGTAACTCATTTTCGTCATCTCCTAGGCAGGAATGTTGCCATACACATTTGTTTGCTATCTTGAATATTAACTAAATGAGATGTTTTCATGTTTTATATATTCACTTTACGTACCTCAGTCACTAACGAGGTCAAGTCCAAATAACGTTTTTATTCATGCTAATGTGTTCTTACTTCGGGGAAAAAATAGAAAAAATAGATGACAAGATTAGATCATCAAAATATCATATTACGTGAGAAATCTACTTAGTGTACGCAGCTCCTGCGTGACTGTGTTTTTCTCAGATAGAGACATCAAAATAATATATAATCTTGGAGTTGGAATTGGTGATCTTCGATGGACATACGATAATGCCATTCTTTCTAGACGGATACGGTCGCAATTTTTGTTTAATCGTCACCAAACTCGGTATTTATTCGTTTTATGTAAAAAGGAAGATCAAGCTCGTTAATGGCTGAAATTGGACCAGTGTGAGGAAGGGTTTAGAGGGGGGATTTCGAAAATTCGTAATATCTCCGTTACTATACGTCGGATCGAAAAATTGTATAGAATGTATCTTATTGCAAATTAAATTTACTATAAATATTAACCGAGATATTTGCATTTTTATTAAATGTCGACGAAAGTGAGTTTCCCGCCAAAAGCTAGTTCGGCCGTTTTCGTAACCCTTTGACTCTCGTGAAATTTCTCTATTGTAATACTTCTCCTGGGAAATCTGCTTAGTTTACGCAGCCCATGCGTGACGGACGTTTTTTATTTATCTTCACAGGTTTTATCCCTCTCCGCCTGATCGCAATTATCATTTTTATATGAGTGAAAAACTCTTTAAAAATAATGCATCAGATGGTGCTTTCCTGGGAAAGAGAAACTGAGCTGGAGAGAAGCTAATGCTAAGAATATTGGATTAGAGTGCAATCGGAGTGTGAATGGCGGGAGGGTGGAAGTCGATAATTAAAGCCCGGCGTGGAAGTCTAGAGCTAATTCTGCGGTATATATTAGGCTAATCTTTCATTAAGGTACTGCCTTCTTTATCTTTTGATTAATTTGGACTGCTGATGCTGCCCTTCAGAGGGCTTCGATTAAAATGCTAATCTCAAGTCAGGCTTGCAGGGCTAATTTGATTTGTCTGAAACCTCCCCGTTTCGGTCAGACCTCTGATTACTCTTCACCAGCCCAGCCAGCCCTTTCCTCATCCCATCTATCCTCATTTATGGCTAATGCCCGGCTTTCTGTCTTATATATTCATTCCAAGGTTTCCTACTCATTTATTTTATTTATTGATCAATGTAATTTTGTTTTTATATAGTTCCATAACAATAAATAAAACGTCCGTCACGCAGGAGCTACGTAAACTAAGCAGATTTCTCACGCGAAGCTTTACAATAGATAAATATAAATACGTGTAACACTACCATGACCGATAAGCGAATATATACAAACAGTAATGATAAATCCTTCAGCCAATTTACAAAACAAGTTAATAATCTCTACAACGAAAAGCGGATGAATTGTAAAGAAACAGCCAACCTTGTAGCTCTGAATAGATAGACGGTAAAGACAAGTAATTAATGCAATATACCTGAATATAACGTATTGATTTTATTGAAAACAATTTATTAAAATTAGTGCTGTAATTTGCAATGAATCAGAATCAATTTTTTTTCAAACAATCAAATTTTAGAAATCAAAGAACAAAAGAAGGTGGTGGGTTAACAGAACGTATTTGCATATATCTCACAAATTAAATGTTCAATGAAAATAATATTTGGTATTTAACCTTATAATGAAGTCATAATACAGCAGATTATTGTTAATACGTTGTTTCAAACTTCGTCGCTGGGAACTTATTACTGGTGTTATTTCCGGCGTATCTCCAGCGGTGTCTGTTATGTGGTGGTCCACGATATTTCGCCGAAATTCCATCCGGCTTCTTCTGGCGGTCATATTTTTGTTGTGCTTCTGGCAGCTCTTAATGAAGAGCTGCCAGAAGCACTACAAAAATATGACCGCCAGAAGAAGCCGGATGGAATTTCGGCGAAATATCGTGGACCACCACATAACAGACACCGCTGGAGATACGCCGGAAATAACACCAGTAATTATTGTTAATATGGATCAGTAGAAATGGGGGTTTCCTGAAGGCTCAATACTAAAAAACGCAAATATCTCCGTTAATATTCAAGAAAGAGAATAATAGTATATAACAATAATACTGATAGTAAATTTATTTTGAAATAAGAATTGTTTTATACAATTTTTCGATTCGACGTACAGATATTTCGAATTTTCAAAATTTCTCCCCTTTAACCCCCCCCCCTCCTACTAGTCCGATTTCAGCCATTAACAAACTTAACCTCTATTTTTGCATAAAATTATTAAATACCGAGTTTGGTAACGATCAAACAGAAATTACGACCACTAGAGCGTTAACAGACAAATATATATATATATATATATATATATATATATATATATATATATATACACATAATTTCGAACGGACCTCATTTTCGTCATCTCCTGGGTAGGATCGATGGACATTTGAGGAAAACCATTCAGAAGTCACGCCCTGAGTACGACCTCAATAGCTGATTTTTCCTAAGGAAAATCTGCTGAAAGTCCGTCGCGTAGGGGCTGCGTTAGCTAAGCAGATTTCCCACGTGCGCCACGTATTTGCATTTATTTCAGAACTTAAAAGTTCAATGAGAACAATATTTGGTATTTAAGCTTCAAATAAAGTGCTTCATAACATAATAGAATATAGTTAATATGAGATGAGTAGGAGTGGGGGTTTACTAATGACCGAAAACTAAAACAAAATGCAAATATCTCAGTTAATAATCAATATAGTGAAGAAATGTAGACAACTACATTTATAGAACATTACATTTGCAATAAGATTGGTTTTATACAATTTCGATCCGACGCATATTAACGGATATATTAAGAATTTTAAAAATTCTCCCCATCTAAACCCCCTCCCCCCGATTTCAGCCGTTAACGAACTTGATCTTTCTTTTTACGTAAAAGGATTATATATCAAGTTTGGTAACGATAAGACAAAAATTGCGATCGCTAGAGCGGTAACAGACAAATATATATATATATATATATATATATATATATATATATATATACAGTTTTGAACCGACCTCATTTTCATCATCTCCTGGGTAGTATTGATGGACAATTGAAGAAAAATTTCGAAAATCGCGTCATGAGTACGACCTCAATAGCTGATTTTTCTTAAGGGAAATCTGCTAAATTGAAGTCTTACGGCATCTACAGTATTTAACGCTGTGTGACCATAAATTGGAAATGTTACTACTGTGTATCTTGTCTGGTGAGTTTAGAATGCGAATCGGACAACGGCCTTTCCAAGAACTCGACTTGTCCTTCTTTCCTTCCCTTCCATCGTTCTGAGAAAGTTAATCCTTTGGTAACAAAATAAATAAATTTCGTCCACACATTAGGATTCTTTTCGTGTCTCGTTCAGTTTCTAGTTCAGATCAAATTCTGAGTGGCAAGCATCAACCAACTGTAGAAAATAAACTCTTTTTCTTCTTTAAACAATCTGTATCTTCCTATAATCATCCCATTGGATTCACTAAACACCAAATGGTAACTATTTTGTGTATCCATAGGTTGAGCTTTTGCTCATGCTTGTTAATCATTTGAGAATAAATAGAAATTATATTATTGCAACACATCGTATTAATAAATGTACAACAAACACAATGAAGATCAGTTGAGTACAAACAATGAGTTCCTGGACATTAAAAACTGTAAAGTTTAAATTAATTTTAGATTCACTTGCAATAAATCAAATGCACATAGAAGTAGCAAAAGTTCTAAATCCAGTGGCCTTAATTGACACAGAGACTGAATTTTAAATTTTATTTTTATGAAATTGATATTTACAGCCTTGGGAGATATTTAAAAGTTAAACTACAAAATATATAACTATAGTAATAATACAAGTTCTAAATTTTGGAAATACTTATTGATATTTTTTATAATGTAGTGCCGTACAGTGCTGTCCTACGTATTCCTCTATCTTATGTATTTACCCCATATAGCTTATTTTTCACTTTAGAGGACACTTTTCTATTATATTTTCATCCTAGACAAGTTTCTGTTTTTATTGTTTTGGGAGTGTTTTTACGATGTTGAGGAGTGTTTTTTTACAATGTTTGCTATATTGTCTTAAGGTTTTTAGATTGTCAACAGGCATTGATGATGGAGCTCAGTCTCTGAAAGTGCACTTTGCATACAATGAAGCACTTGGAGTGGACAAGGTTTTTTATTGATCCTGTTCACATATACTCTTGGACTGTATTGGATCAAGAAAACGTGATAAAAATAATAATTTAGTTAGTTGGGTCCTAATGAGGACATATTTAAAAGTGTATATATAGTGAACACTAAGTCTTAATAAATATAAAAGAAAGGACCCCACTTCACTGCCAGGTAAAGGTTCACACTCCCCTGTTGGTAAATGTTCGGCAAATACGCCATGCGCCTTAAAGAGTTGCCGCGTTGTTGGTATTTTTGAGCTAACTGACTTCAGTATTCTCCATATTTACGGACCTTAAGCCTATTTCTCAAAAGGAAAAACGAATTTTGAGATTTCACAGATGACGTGAAACCTTTTTTTCAGATATCCATCTATCCCACTTTATTTAATAGATTCACACCTCTGATACAGGAAGTTGAGAACAGCCTGCATTCAAGTCCCATTTTTTTTAATATAACACGTGCCTTACACCTCACGTAAGTACTAATTTCTATACTCGACAAAAATTAATGATGTCAATATATACTTTAATATCGTGTTACACAATTTTAATAACTTGGATAAGAGAAAATTTAAATTCCCGTGAAAGAAGGAGAGTTTGGAAGAAGAAGTTTAATCAAGCAAGATTTCTTGAACTTAAGGAAGGATTTATGAAGTTTTATCAGTTACTCATAGAAAAACTTCTCCCAAGGGGATAAAACTCATCTTAAGAGTTTTGAGTATTATGTTAAAACTGACAACATCGCTGTCACTCAACTTTATCTCTGAAGCTGTGATATTCAAGAATAGAAATGCTGAGTCAACTTTACCACAATTATTTCGCCTATTCTGTCATTGGATGAGTCGAGTAGATATAAACAAGTCAGGATTAGGAGGTTTCTCAATCATCCAAGGTGAAGTACTTTACATCTTATGGTATTGTAGTTCAAAAATTATGATTGATATTTAAAGTCATTACTAGAGGACATTTTAAATTATTAAATGGAGGACATTTTTATATATTGGGACAAACTCGTGAATAAGCGGCCGGATTAATTTTTATAAAATAAATCTCTTTGAAATCCCCTTATTTCCAATAGTTTCATAAAAAAAAATAGGCAGAACATTTCTTCTTATAATGGTTCTTATAACTTTAAATAAATTTTTAATTTGACCATATTAGAGAATACTCCCTTAGAATTAGATAAAATTCCTCTCAATTGCATAAATGGGGTGAGACCAGCTGGGTTAGCTAATTGAAGACGCGTTCATAGTTTACGAATTCCTAACTCCGGTTAATATTACTCTGTACATAACTATCTATTCTACATAAATCGCCACTCTACTGCTAACGCTCTCCATGCAGGACACATTTTCTGATAAAACCTCAGATAGGTACGAATGTTCAGGAATTCACCAAAAACTCCTAGCCAGTTGACTTCAATACACCTCTTCAAAGCCAAAAGGTTACTGTTAATGGAAAAAACTGTAACCTCACCATATACCAACTTTTAGAATATGACTAGAAAGTAAACAAAGCGTGTCCCTTTCAGTGGCATACCCGTTCGTCGGGGATGTACTTAACGTCCTTCCAGAAGGGCTACACGCACACATAGTGTCAAGTTTAACCATCTCGACACTAGATATTCATTCTGTTATTTAAAAATGTTTAGATTCCATAGCTTATAATTGTATTTCACGGTCTTATTTTAGGAACTTTTTATTTTATGTGTGTTAAATAAATGAATGAATGAAATTACGAATAAATAATAAATATATATTATTATAATTATTATTTATTAACGTCCACTTTTTCCAACCAAGGCTAATTGGGACGGGTTATCTACAGGTTACCACCCTTTTCAAGCCAGGGTGGGACTTACGATGTTATTTAATGAATTCCGTTACCAAATAATTTCCTTTGCCCAGGAGAGAATCGAACTCGTCACTCTAGGCTTACCATGTGAGATTAACGTCAACACTTTAACTCAAACGGCTAACCTGAGCCCCAAATATATAATATCCCGAGGGTGAATGAAAATAAAGGAAATTGAATGGCTGATAGAAAATATCCTTAAATAATGAATAACTGCAAGGAAATTAGGATCAGGTGAGCTGAAATGAGGGATTGGCAATTCATCAAAACAAAAGTAAATCATGAAAATGGTCTTACCTCTGCACCAATTGCATCCAAATACTGGCAATTAAGAAGAGGTGACAGAGGAAAAAAATCAGGAAAAGCGGAAAGGTTAAATGGGAATTTCGCATCTCACCACCTTCCTGCGATTTATAATTCCAGCCAGAGTCCTCAGAAGAACGAAATCCCTTAAAGCAGAAGAAAGAGTCTTGACTAAAAGCTGTGTAGAAATACGGAAAACACGATGAACTAGCATTTCTTCACTGGGGTTCTTTATACATTCAGTTCCTAACGTAAGGGAGACGGATTCACACAAGCAGGAGAAAAGATACGTGCAATACAACCAATTACCGAGTACTGAGTGGCGTGCCTTTGTACAACATGGAGCAATGGAATCTCCATGTGGGACTGAACATTCCACTATGTAGCGTTGCTCGAGAATGGCAAGTTGCCTAGCCACCTATAGATCGCGTAGACCTATCTACATCAACTGATGGTAATTGACACCAAATACAATACCAAAGACCCACCAAAGTCATTTATAATAAAATTACACGACTCGCAACATGAATCAATTTTTATTAACTCTTACATAACATTACCTACTCGTAAAAGTAAAAAACAAATTAATTATAAAAAAATAACAAACAATTTTCTTCAACAAAATTATCAGGTTCGTCTGATTAAATACGATCAATTCTTTTCAATGTGTTTATTAAGATTTTTTTATTATGTGTTTATGTTAGCACTTTGAGTTAAGTACTGTGAAGGAGATTAACTTCTTATTTAACCAGCCTTATATGTGGTCATTCACTCTCAACAGTAAACAATTTAACTGTCCTGTTATTTACAATTTCCTATCGTTTTCCGATTGAAGTGTTGTAAAAACTATATTATTACAATTAGAAGTAGTGGTACTCAACAAATCCTGATTTTCTTTCATGCCTTTAAGAGCAATAAGGAAAAAATAGTTCTTCTTCTTTGTGCCAATAAATGATTAATATGACTTGGAATATTTCAGTTTTTGTTTTTATTTGCGTAATGTAGTAGATTTGGAAACAGTAATCTAATTTGGTCTTCGTTTTAAAAGAAACTGTAGAGTTTTCTAGCATCTACTTACTTCAGTTAAGTAATTTAATGATTTCTCTTTTAAAGAGTTTTGAATGTTAAATTTATCTCGTAATGATTGAAAGTCTAATACCCTCCAAGGAATATTTTTTTATAAGGTTACTTTACCAATTCAGTATTAAAGCAAACAGCTCTCAGCTTCTAGCTTTTTTAGAAATACTTATTTAGAAAATACACTTTGATCCTGCTTGTACTAACTTTTGAGAGTTTTGATCAATCTATAACCCCTTTCGGACCAATCTTGACTGTAAGGAGCCTTCGTTAGTTGTCCATCAGACTATATTGTGCTAAGACGGATGAAATGTCTGGTCCGTTTATTTTGATATAAGGATTAAAGTAATTATCCGTTTCGTTTACAAAGCAATGCAGGAATGCAATGGGTATTAAAATAACCTGTATAAATTTCTAATGTACGCACAGTAATGTACCGTAATTTTTGACTGTGAATGTAATCTGTGAAATTTCATATTGTACTTTTATATCAATTATTACTTCGGCATTATGCTTCGGAAGCTTTTAAAAACATCACTGAATGAATGGTTTACCAGTGTTCCTCTAGGTTTTATTAAGATGAATCCTATGTAATGCAGGTAAACCTTTATGATGTTTAGTATTCTGTAATAAATATAAAATAATTCTTGATTACAGTTTTATATTTTTAAACGGCTTTATTTAGCTTCACCTGTTTATTTCTTTGGGTCAAATTTAGTTGTTGAAATTTAACCCCTTTCCTGCTGACCGATTGATCTGATATTTGGTGCACACCATTAGTTCTGACTACAATACAATTTAATATATTCAGTATCTTTGTAAATCCAAGAAATCCGCCACTATATGGGTATGAAATGAAAGGGCTCGACTAGTAGAATACTGTACACTATGATAAAAAAGTGCATATCCGTCGCCAAAATGGTGGATTAAATATTTTTTATTCACAACTCCCTCAATATGAGTTTCAAATGAAAGGACTTGACTAGTAGAATACGTTACACTATGACCAATTTCAAATCCAAGATGGGCGCGGGCACAATATGGCAGATTTCATATTTGTTTCAATATGGGTAATGAGTATTGACTCTAGCGGTCATAACTTTTGTTTGCCCGTTACCAAAGTCGAATTTAGACTTTTTACGAAAAACTAAAGATCAAGCTAACTAATGTCTGAAGTAGGGTTAAGAACCCCACTCTAGAGGGGAGAGGAGTTAAAAATTCAAACTATCTCAGTTATTATCAGATGGATTGAAAAATTGAGTGCAACCAATGAGTTGCAAATTTGATTTCCTGTTGTCTGTATCTTTAATATCAAAATGGAAATAATTCATTTTTTAGTACTTAGTATTCAGTAAATCCAACTGTCATTATCTACTCTTAAAATAAGCTGATATATCATGAAACGTTTTATTCTAAGATTCAATATCAAATATTTAGAGTTGGATTGCAACAAATTGTGAGGAAAACAACTTTCATTAATGAGGCACCTCTATGAACTGAATAGAATGAGATATTAAAACTTAAAACTCGAAAATAAAATATGTAAAAATAATTTAAGTTAAACTCTTTTATTAAAACAAAAATACAGATAAAAATTATGAAGAAAATGTACTCAAATGAAAAAAAAAATAATCCTAGGTCCTAGGTACCATTCATCGCACTATGATCCTCATCATTCTAGGTTATTGATCAGATAAGTAAATAAAATCGTGGGGCTTAGCATAACCTGAATAAATACGTAAATAGCATTTATAATCATATGAATGGTTGACCTTTGGGGGAAGTTTGGTTTATAACTCTTGAAGCGTAACATCGTGATATTATATCTTTAATAATATATAAATCAAGTATGATCCAGAGAATTTAGGGTAAAGATGATCGACTCAATATGTGAGGCTCTATGATGGCATACTAACTTGGAAGAGTTTGGTCGATAAATGTTACGCCGATTTATAGGGGGTGACATCAAAACTTGGAAACTGTGATAAGAGTTGATAAAAAAGTTAACCTCTAAGAAGCGACTAATGACTTAGAATCATGAGCAGTTTTACAACCCACTTGGGAAAGGATCTAAACACTTAAATATCACATAAAATTAGTTATTTACAGTGGAATTCACTAGAAAGCACAATGGCAAACGCACACCCCACCCCTCAAACATGCTTGGAACAAGACGTTTTATGGTATATTGGGTAATTGTTAACAAGCGATGACTATAAGTGGGGGTTTAATAAAGGCTCCTACATTTATAGACTCTTCAAAGTTTATTTTAAAAGCAGTTCTGTTACATAATGGTAACGCATACTATTCTATTCCAGTAGTCATGGAGAATGATGAAAGTATTTCTCGAATCCATTAAATATGCTGACAATAAATGGTACATTTGTGGTGATTTTAAACTTACTACTTTACACCAAGCACTGCTGCTTTTTATGCAGTGGAATATTCAAGATAGGAAGTCTCATTACAAAAAAGTTCGTCATGCAGGGACTGTGTAAACATAGCAGATTTTCCTCGAGTAGTTTAATAAGAGATGAATATACATAATGGTAACACAACACCATCCTGAATATTAAGTGAATTAATACAAAGGGTAATAAAAAATCATTCCCCTCCCTAAGGGAAGTACCTGAAATGTAAACAACCAGGTCTGTCAGCTTCTCACCGGAAAGAAAAACAATTACTGAAGTATATCAGAATATAACATATTGATTTTAATTAAAACTATTTACTATATTTGTAATGAGTCAAAATAATTTTTATCTCAATCAAATTTTAGTAGTACTTGAATTTAAAGACGAGGGTCGGGTCACCAAAACAAATACAATATTTGGTATTTGAGCTTCAAATAATGTGTTTTATTATACAACAGAGTATTGTTTACGAAACAAGTGAAGTGGCAGTTTACTGAAGGCTGAAAACTGAAAAATGCAAATATCTCGGTTAATATTCAAGATAGAGAATAATGTTTAGAACAATATTTATAGGAAATTTAATTTTCAATATGATTGGTTCTATAAAATTTTTCGATCCGACTTGTAATAATGGAGACATTTGTAATTTTCCCAAAAATCTTACTTATATTTCCCTTACATAACTGGGGCTCATAAAAAACTTTGCATAAGCAACGGATCAAGAAGGTGAAGCTTTTAAGTACTTGAGGGAAAAGAGGCAGCATTAGAAGCATTAAATTCCCGGTTTAAGGATTTCTTGGTGACAGCAGAGACAGTAACCATCCATCCATAGTGGGTCAAAGAGCTGCTTGAAATATGCTTGTCGTTGCTAATAAATATCCTTCAATCCCACTTTGATATTTTTCCCGAAAACTGGGGAGTGGTTAGTAAGGAGTAAAGAGTAAGTAAGTGGAGGGAGAAACATGTCACCATTACATCAATGGAATAGAGATATCAGGACAATTGGAGTGAATCAAAACTGGCAGAACACTGTCGGATTGTCTGCCGAGATATTCCCGAATATCCATGAAGACTTCCCGAACTAGTGGAGAAAACCTTATTTTATGAATGAAATTCACAATTAGTTAATAGTGCAGACAATATTGAACGTAATGCAACAATTTTAGTTATCGCAGTTTTTTCGTCATCATTTTACTTTAAAAAATTAGAAACATTCCATTATTGTATATTGACCCATTTCATCCCAACTTTTCAAAAATTAATATTTCAGGTTTATACTCCGTACACAATGAAATTAGCCCAATAGTAGTGTGCATGCAAATTATCAACTCAAAAAAAAAACCCTAGAGGTAGTTTTACCCCCCGCCCCAAAATTGGGGCAGTGGGAATGGAAGAGTAATTTATAATTACATCCATTATAAATGAATTAACATTTTTTTTTATTCAGAAACTACAAATAGAACATTATTATTTCCATAATAATACATAATTACTTCACATTGAATAATAACTTATGATCCCATTTTTCTTTCTAGTTATTTGGTCAAATGAGCCTCGGTTCTTTTTTTTAAGCAATTTCCCCTTGATTAGTATGCCATACTCTGTTTGTTTACTCCTTATAGTACCAGTACCATAATCATATTGTCTGTAATACTTGACCGTAGTCAAGAATTACAGATCCTTGAAGACCTAAATGAGGTTGGGGTTTTCAGGCTTTGGCACATTGGTATGACCCACTCTGAACTCAGTAACGTAGTAGTGCATATGAGCACACCTTGTACCCAAATCTAAGGGGTTTTCCATAGATGTTTTGCTGTGCCCCTTGCCCACCGAAATAAGGCACTATTGCCAAATCAGGCTCATAGTTATAAAAGTTCAACCATTTATCATTTAGGTGCCTGAAAAGTGGCCTAACCTTCTGCTAAATTATTATTCTCACAAACGTGAAACTATTTCATCAAATTGATTGCGGGACATGTAACTTTTCTTACAGTACATTGTTCGCCAACTTACATGTACATACCCCCTTCAATGTGGGCCAGGGTTACAAGAGTGGGCCCCTCAATGTACACTGCTGCTCTAAATGAATCATCACTGGGCTCAATTAGTGAAAAAGCTACTTCAGCCGTGTATATTTGAAAAATAAAGTAAAAAAATGATGTTTAAATAAATGGAACCGGCTGTTCCCACTGCCCCAAAAAATGGGCATCCAATATAACATGTAATAAATCCCATAAATTACAGATTTTCGATCAATTTTGTATTACCATTCATAGTTACACACATTATAAAGTAATTCATATTCAAAACGTCAATGCACAATAATTATTGCTCTTAGAAAAGAAAGTTTCAACTTTTTATAGCACGACCCACTAGTAATCCTTTGTTTACAGGAGGACTGTGAATAACACAAAGCCGTTTAAAATATATCATTCATAACAATCGCTTTTCAGTTGTTCCAATATAATGTGAAACCAGTTTTGAGCGCAAAAAATCGCTTAGAATAAAAGAAAAGCATTATTTTATGACTGCCCCATTTTTGGGGCAGTGGGATAAAATGGGTTAATGACATTATATATTTGTCTATGTATTATGTATCTTGAAAACGATAGCTATTAAAAATGTCCATTGCCATATTTTTTTTTAACCCAAAAATAGATAGAAATAGCACAATTGCATAAGGAAACATTCCAAAAAATGTTTTGTTGGTCATTGTTATCACATGTGCTAAGTTTAACTCTTGCTTGGAGAGAAGCGATTATTTACTGCTCTTGATTTATATCGTAGCAGTAACTGCCTTCGGCAGTATTATCAAAGCACCATTCTCTCCAAGATAGATATTCCAGAAACTATTATATGCAAATTTAATGCTCTGAAGAGGCCATTCTAAGAGAAGCCCCTCATAATTATTGCAATATATACTCCATTGGACAAGAAGGGAGGGGATTTAAATATGGCAGGAACAGAATTTGTTTCCGTCTGGGCCTGATTAGTTCTATTGGAACTCTACTCACAGCCATCGTTCAATTCATTCTCTTAACTATATGAAATTAAGATAATAATATAAAACAAGATAAAAATATTACTTCGATATTGAACACATAAGAAACTGAGTCTGTCAGTTAGTTCTGTACATGAACTTTACGTAATTATTAGCTAATTCAATTTTAAAATTTAAAATCAAAAAGATATTTAAATGAGCATCAAATATTTTTTTTGATTTTATGAGTAGAAAATACTTATGTGAGTATTTAGGTACTCGTCGGTTTAATCTTGTTATGAATAGGTTTAAAATGTTTGAATAAATTAAAATAATTTTTGCATTGCATAATTATGACTTCAGAATATTAAAAATGTTTATTAAATTAACATGCATCGTCTGTTAAATTGTTATGCCTCATATTGCCAAAGGAGATGTTTTAGCAAATTTTAATTCTCACATTCTTCCATATGTAGTTCACCTTCTTAGATAAATAGGATTTGGAGCTAGGAAAATAATCTGTGATCCCGGCAGGGTCCGTTGTTTCTGAGAAAGGCTGTTATAGAATATCTCTGAGTCCTAAAATTATTTTACGTGGTGACGAAAATTTGAAAGCATTTCTTCTGTACATTGTAAGCCACGAGTTTTGGTCAAACCAAAAAAAAATAAAAATAATAACATGAATATATAACATTTTTTAAGTGCTCATGCGTAATAGGGGTAGTATTTTTAATGATTTATGAGCTCATAAATACAGAACTCTGTATTGCATGAGCGATATTTTTCTCCGTAAATATTATATTTGTTTTTTTTCTCCTTTTGATAATTATAAAAGTCTTTGGTGTGATTAAATAGCTTTCAATAAACAAAAACACCATAAGCTTTTTTTATATTATGTGTAAACTATTTTTTGCTTAGTGGGTCTTGTTTAGACTTTCCGCGTGCACTTTAGATTTTCAATTACCATTTATAAAGCCTTTCCATCAAAATGTAATTATGTTGAACCGAGACCTTTGTAGGGTAGGCCTCTAATGGGAATGCAAATTTTTGTATAAGTAGGTTACTCATTCATGAGGCTTGCCCACTAGCCATCGTGAACACACATACAAATGTATGGCTGAAACTCAGGACGAAGGAAAAGATCGTACTTCAAGACACTATCAAGGTATACATTGTGGTAAAATCTACCGTAGCGGTATGTATTACTTCTATTGATCTATCGGAATACAATTTAACCGTTCCTGAGTATGGAGTATGTATGGCTTCCCGATCAATTTTACATGGATAAACTGTAATGGATAATCATGTGTATTTGTTAATCAAGTTTACACGAATAAACCGTCAGTGGGCCAAAACTGGAGAGTAAGTTAAAGTTGCAGTCAGCTGTGCAGGCTGAAGGCTACGGAGGAATGACTATCTAAACACTCTGGCCATGAGTGAAAATCAGGTTTGCCTGTTCTCAAAATCTGCAAACTGTAATAAAATATCTCTGGAATATGATGGATGGTAGAGGAACTAAATTACTTGACTTAATGCATTTTGCATACAATTAAAACAATAGTAGAGGACAAGGCCTTTGTATTGATCCTGTAATAAAATAATTCTTAATGTGAATACTCACAATTTGTGGTACATTTTCGTGTCCAAAATAAAGGATTGCAAGTTTATATAACATATTTAACACATGGAATCAGACTCTTCACTTAGTGGTGTTAAATTACTTCTAAAAAAGGAACCATACTACCCACGGAGATCCCACTGCAAGAAACTGACTGCAAGATGACTAGGCACTGATATACGTTACCAAGAAAATATATCCATTTTTGAAAATATATGATTTCGTTCTTAATGTTCTTAATTCGTTAATGTTAGTGTATAAACCATATAATATATAAATCAGCTATTGAGGTTGTTCTCATGACGGAATTTTCGATTTTTTTCTTCAAAAGTCCATCGAACCTACCTAGTAGATGACGAAAGTGAGGTCCGTTCAATATATATATATATATATATATATATATATATATATATATATATATATATATATATATATATATATATATTTGTCTGTTAACACTCTAGTGGTCGCAATTTTTGTTTAATCGTCACCAAACTCGGTATTTAATCGTTTCATGTAAAAAGGAAGATCAAGTTCGTTAACGGCTGAAATCGGACCAGTGGGAGGGGGGGTTTAGAGGGGGGATTTTCAAAAATTCGAAATATCTCCGTTATTATGCATCGGATCGGAAAATTGTATAGAACCAATCTTATTGCAAATTAAATTTACTATAAATATTGTTATATACATTTATTCTCTATCTTGAATATTAACCGAGATATTTGCATTTTTATTAAATCTGGGCGGCTAACGGACGAGTGACTTTCCCGCCAAAAGCTAATTCGGCCGTTTCCTTAACTGCTCGGCTCGTGAAATTTTTCTATAGTATAAGTTCACGTGGGAAATCTGCTTAGTTTACGCAGCCCCTGCGTGACGGACTTTATTATTAATGTATTTTAAAATTTAGTGAACTTTACTTTTGTCAAAATACCAACCACCTAGTAATTCATTAAACTAGATGTAAGTATGATGTAAAAGATAACTCACGTGTCAAGGTAAGAGACTTCACATCCGTCGCCATAACAAGGACTAACTAAGATAATAAATGTTTCACAGTACAGAGACTAATTACTGTTACAGACGACCACAATTTAGCCCCTCAACTAGAGGTAACCTGACGGGGGCTTCGGACACAGAACTCATGAAGAATTTTGTTGTCAATTGAGGGAGGGAGCTTTAAACCCCTCGCTAGTTGTATTATGCATTGTTGAGATAAGTTACTTGGATTGCTTAACATGGGGATGGACGTTATAAGTAACGTTGTGAGATGATTTTTTATGTTTCAATAAAATATAATAGAAAATTGTTAATATCAATAGTTGTCACTTAATGTGTAAATAGGACATTGGTTTAATGAGCTCACAACCTCAATACCACATATACCTTATGTGAAATATTGTTAGAAGGATAGAAAAAATTGCATATGTATGAGCTGCCGCTCAGAAAAATTATTGGCAAGGAATGTTTTTTTTTTTTTAAATTGAAAGAAATTATGTTACAATACTATGACAGTTTCCAAAATCATCGATACAGTCATAAATATTTCATACAACACAGGGCGATTCATAAGTTACAGCTACATTTGAAAAATATATATGTATGCATTGAGAAATTCGAGTACATATTGGATATGTCTTGTGCCCGCAAAATGTCACAACAATTATTTGTAACGATTTTACTGCGATCATTATATGACTGTCCTAATGTATACGTATATAAGTAAATATGTATACGCCGAGTGGCGTGATCACATTGCAAAGACACCTTCTGTGATTACCTACCTAAGCGTAAAATTGGGGAATTTCATTTTTCTTTGTATTTATGAAAGGTTTAATTCTGAGGTGTTGTCATACTACAACCTATTTTCTCAAGGCTACATATTGAAGCAAAACACCTTGTTATTCTGGTCGACTGAATAAACTCGTTTAAAAATCTCTTTGAATCCATGAATGATTCGAAATAGAATTCTTTGTTCCAACCTGTAGATAACTCACTCAAATAAGGCATTATATCATAAAGTGAACCCTAATGGTTCTAAGAAAGAAAATATTCTCGTATGTCGCCCATCTCAATCCCAATTATATTAGAGTTTTGCTGTTTTGGGCGTCCTTCATCTCTGTTACTTTCTTTAATTGATATTTAATGTACCTTTTGCCGGTCAATAATCCGTAGACGTCATATACTCATTACAGTGGGGCTGCATTTTTGATACTCCAACAAATGTAGAACAGTAATGAAGTTAAATACTAATGACAGGCGAATATTTTTGAATTCCATAATCGTAATATAATCTCTAAATAATCCTATATAAAGAGCGTAAGAAATTTTAAGTAAAGAATATTCTCCTACCGGGCCTCAAGTTGTTTGTCCAATACAGAAAAGTTTTGAAAAGCCTCCAATTTTTCCAGCCTTCTCAGGAGATGAGAGTCGAGAAGGAACAAAACATTAAGACGCCTCCAGACCAAACGAAATTTATGTTCCCCTAAAACATGGGAGACCTGTACTCTGAGGCAACAGCACTTTATTGCGTTATTTAGAGGATTTATCAAATTTACTACAGTCCTTGTTTATCCTTTGCTCTACCTTATATCCTGAGTTACGGTCACGAGAGGCAAAATGCTACGAAATGTGTACATTTTTCTCTAAAATCCCATTGAACTCATAAAAAAAAGAGCAATTAATGTTTTGCAAAGACCGTATATTTTTCCCAACAAAATCACTATATAAATATACTGAAATAAGATATTGTGAACCAAATCATGAAATTATTCCGCATAATGTTAATGTTTTCAGTAGATTTCTCTTGGGAAAAATCAGCTTTTGAATTTGGTCTCATGGCACGATTCTGGAAGAAATGAAGAAGGAGAAGAAATAGATGACGAAAATGAGGTCCGTTATATATATATATATATATATATATATATATATATATATATATATATATATATATATATATATGCCTAACTTATAAATGTTACCGCTCTAGAAGTTGCAATGTTTGTCTTATCGTAACCAAACTATATATAAGCGGTTTCTGTAAAACCAAAGATCAAGTTCCAAAGGCTGAAATCGGTCTATGACGGAATAGATTCAAAGGGAGGGAATTCACAGATCGAATAGTCTATAACCAATCTCATTGCGAATTAAATTGCCAGTAAATGTTGCACAGTGTGGCCCAAGTTCGTGTGCCCCTTAAAACCTCTAAAACAGTTTTGGGTGCAAGGCTGAGTCTTGGTGTGCCATAATTGTGACCCCTGAAGAATTTTATCTGTCAATATTCAAGTTTCATAGTACACATGGTGCAAGTAGAAATGTTGGTTCCATTCCGCACCATTTGCTTTGGTCGAGTTGAGTAACGTACTCCCTAAATAAATCCTTAGTCTCTTCTGGATAAGGTGTTGTTCCATAAATAGAACGTTAATTAATAACAACAATTAAAGGAATAATGTAATTATATACAAGTCTATATTACATTATACCAATTGTATAATTATATACAAAGTTAGAATTTAAACTGATAGTGTGGCTCTCGTCCCTTTTCCTTTGAAGTGAAAAATGAATTCATTGGTGTTCTCAAAAAAAAAAAGTACAAATGTATAGGAACAAGGACAAAGTTTATCCAGTTCAATTGAGTAATGCCGGATGTTTTAGTTATTTGATGCATTTTGAACCACTGACTACAATAGAGGATTTCTTGTGTGTATTTATGTTTTACTCCACGACATAAATTTTATAAATAACGAATCTTTGATCGTTTTGAACATGAACACAGATTAATATTTTATACCAAAATGAATGTGGAATGGAAACTGTCAAACTGAAATTGTGACATGCATAAAAACAATCTTGAATATAAAATAAATAATTATTCCGAATGTGATAAACTTACGTCGAGTAATCTGTCTAGGTTTAATTCCATCAAATAATAGGTATATGTATTTTCACTCACTAACACACACACACACACACACACACACACACACACACACACACACACACACACACACACACACACACACACACACACACACACACACACACACACACACACACACATATATATATATATCTATATATATATATAAAATTGTAACCTCTGTCTGTACATTGATTTTTTTCGCGAAATTTCACGATAACTTTTCGTTTCACATGTCATAGACACCATAAATGCATTTTGTTTCTTTGGTGTCTGTTTGTTTGTTTGTTTGTTTGTTACCTTTTCACGCATAAACGGCTAAACCGAATTTTATGAAACTTGGTATGTATATTACTACTAACCCAACTTAGACTTTAAGCTATATTAATATCCTCTGAGACGAACAGGAGTGGGGGTTATAAGGGAGGCCTGAAATTAAAAATAGCGATATTTCGTTTCGTATTGGTTTTTCGGTAAATATGCTCATAACAAAAGTTGTTTATGTTGTTATTTAGAGTAACTTTTGTTATATACACTTTCGTCGTATACCGAAGTGTAAATGCGTTATACGCTAAAAATTATAGCGGGAGTCAACAATATTATTTGGCACAAAAGACTCCACCGAACTAAACAAAACTCGCTATGTGAATTAATACTAACGATTCACTTATAATAAGCCATACTAATATTTCTAGGGACGGGCAGGAGTGGGGGTTATAAGGGAGGCCTGAAATTAAAAATAGCGATATTTCGTTTCCTATTGCTTTTTCAGCAAATATGCACATAACAAAAGTTGTTTATTTTGTTATTTAGAGTAACTTTTGTTATATACATTATCGTCGTATACGGAAGCATAAATGAGTTATACGCTATAAACTAAAGTGGGAGTCCACAATTTTATTTGGCACTAAAGACTCAACCGAATTAAACCAAACTGGTTTTGTGAATTAGTACTAACGCCTTCATTATAATAAGCTATACTAACATTTCTAGGGACGGGCAGGGGTGGAGGTTATAAGGAAGGCCTGAAATTTATAATAGTGATATTTCGTTTCCTATTGCATTTTCGGCAAATATGCACATAACAAAAGTTGTTTATTTTGTTATTTAGAGAAACTTTTTTTTTATATACACTATCATCGTATACCGAAATATTAAGACGTTATACGCTAAAAATTATAGCGGGAGACAACAATTTTATTTGGCACAAAAGACTCAACCGAACTAAATAAAACACTCAGTATGTGTATTAGCACTAACGCCTTCCTTATAATAAGCCATTCTAACATTTCTAGGGATGGGCAGGAGTGGTGGTTATAAGGGAGGCATGAAATTAATAATAATGATTTCCTATTGGGGTTTCGGCAAATATGCACATAACAAAAGTTGTTTATTTTGTTATTTAGAGAAATTTGCTCAACACTTCTTTTCAATATGAACTACCAGGTACCTCACCTGAAAAAATTAATTCAAATGTATATCAATATTTTCTCCTTAATAATTCAAATCTATGCATAATGCACAGGAGACGGGAAATATGACAATATGCAGGACAGTGAAGTTTTACATAGAAAAATAATTTTATTATTAACAAATGCCAACAACGGGTATTAACCCTAAACACTGGAACGGGTAAATGTCAAAATATTGTGCCTTGCCAAAAAAATACCATTACCATTCAGCCTCAAATGAATTCCCGAGCGAAGCCGGGTATCTGAGCTAGTATATATATATATATATATATATATATATATATATATATATATATATATATATATATATATATATATATATATATATATATATATAGAGAGAGAGAGAGAGAGGAACTATTTTGGACATGCTTTGAACTTCACAGTCATTGCCAAGGGAGCCTTTATTATATAGGAAACAGGTCTCAATAACACGAAGTCTTCCCACCAATTTATTTATTAACGCACAAGGCCTTTCGGCACTAACGTGCCATCTTCAGGTGCTAACCAACCTTTATTATATCTTTTTTATTTTTTACAATGCTATTCTTCGATGTCCAGGCATTGTACAAAATTAAATGGAGAGAAGGGGATTTAAATAATCCGTTACTGTCAGACATGACAGGTTTATACTTTCTCTGGTGGAACATGAGATGTCATTGACTCCATGTTCCACCAAACTTTATTCTGGTGAAGGACTGCTTCCAGTAAAGATTGCCGTTAAGATGGTGAGAATCACAATTTTCAAGAGTTTTTAATAAAGAGGTTGATAAATGAGTGGGGCTCAGTTTAGCCATGTGAGTTAAAAGGTTGACTGTAATCTCACATAGTTAACTTAGAGTGGCGGTTCAATTCCCGCCTGGGCAATAGGAATTTATTTAGTGACGGAATTCATTAAATAAATTCCTTAGTCCCACTCTGGCTAGAAAAGGGTGGTAACCTTTAGATAAGCCGTCTCAATGTGCCTTAGTTACAAAAAAGTGGACGTTAATAAATACTTTTTTTTGATAAATGAGTGATATTACCAAATACAGTGTGAGAGTTAAGGCGTTAGTCTTAATCTCGAGTGGTACACCTAGAGAGGAGGGTTCGATTCCCGCCCTGGGCAGTAGAAATTTATTTAGTGACGGACTCATTAAATAAGCTCCTTGGGCCCACCCAGGCTAGAAAAGGGTGGTAACCTGTAGATAACCCGTCCTGATTAGCCATAATAGCATAAAGTAGATTTAAATCAAACAACTAAAAAATACAGATTAAATGCTTAAATGAATGAGTATTTATTAGGTTCAAATTAAGGAATCGAGATTTAGCCCAGAAAAAGGTCATAACAATTACGAGTAATTAAAATATATTTGATTTACCTCTAGTTATACAGCCATGAAATGAAATATTTAAAATCGACTTAGTACTGATCATTGACAGAACCATAGTCCAATGAAGCAATAAAAAAGAAATGACATAATTATAATTCTATTAAGTTTTTGGAATATCTCATATTTTATAAATATGATATAACGTCGATGTGGTGTTTGTTTTCTTGCAGTGAATGAAATGAAATACTAATTCGAGAGAGTTAATCTTCGTTAAATAATACCTTACAATAAACTATATGATTATAAGAATAATCCTTTTGTTATAAGTCCAATTTCGTTTTACGTTCAAAGAGTACTGCTGTTCTCAGAATATGACGATTTCTGTATGACGTGAAAATCTGAAGACGGAAGAAGGAAAAAAGTCAAAATAACTCGCTTAATATTCGAGTTAAGGGAACTCTGGTGTAAAATAATGGTAATAGGAAAATAAACTTGGAACAAAAATGATTATATAACAATTTTTGATCTGACTTATAATGTCGGAGACATTTTTAATTATCGATTCTACCCACTCCTAAAATTTCCTGTTCTGCGTCCGATTTCAGCCATTAACGAGTATGACCTTTAGAACTGAATGGAACTGTTAAATATCGAGAATTGTAAGGAAAAATAAAACATTACTATTCGTAGAGCGTTAAGATATAATGATATATATATATATATATATATATATATATATATATATATATATATATATATTGTGCGAAAATATTCGAAATTAGCTTCATGTGTACAACCTCAATAGAAAATTTATCTCATGCTGGTCCTCCGTTAATAAATAGATTTCCCACGTGTTGGACAAGATGATGACATGACTTCTACTTTTTTTCCCCTTTAATAATAAGCCTATGTAAATAGAAGTGGAAATTTAAGCTTGAAATGAGACGTTTCATGTGCTCAGGTGCCCTAAATAAAAATTTCATTAGACAGAGTGGTGATTTATTGCTGGCAGGAAACTAAAAAGTGTAAATATCTCGGTTAACATTTGTGTTAGAGAAAACATGTACAGAGCAACATAATTGAAAATTAATTTAGTAACAAAATGAGTTTTGTAACATTTTTCGATCTCACTCTTAATTAAAGCCATATTTCGAGGGGGGGGGCGCTGGCCGTGAGAGTTAAGGTGTGGGTACATCTACCACTACCTTCAGTAGGCTGAAGGTAAAAATTGGTGCAGGTTTGATACCCGCCAAGGGAGAAGATTAGTTCACGATTTCGCTACCAGAGCGCGCTAATGTCGCTGTGATTTTGGATCTGCGGGAGTCTAACGAGTATATACGTCTGACAGCCCCTAGGGATGACTAACGAATATGACTCTATTAGATCCCGCCCACAGGCAGAATGAGATTGTAAAGTGGCTACAGGCCCTCCGGGTACAATAGGGCCCATAGATCTACTGGAGACAACTTATTCCAGGTCCTCTTTGGTTAACGGGGGCTGTATGTCGAGTTGGTTACTCACTACGTAAAAACTCAGACCACGAATCCCTGCAGTTTCGCTCGAGGGCGGCTATATAATTCCAACCCAATAGAGAAAAAAAACACCATTCTCCCATGAGCCGAGCAATTTTAATTATGATGTTTGGCTCCATTATCTCAAAATATACGTATACATATATACGTGAGTGAGCGCGAGAGTACGTGTCAAAATGTTTAAATTTTAACGATGCCGTTTTTGGAATTCATTTACTACGATTCGAATTCCCATTGAGTTCAACATGACATTTTCTGGGTAATCTTCCTACTTCGGAACATATAGGGAACTAAGTGACCTATAAAATGCCATGGAGGACTTTGTCATAAATAAATTGATGATGTTTGATGTATGCAAACATCTGTGGACTGTGAAATTACACGGATCTACTCTTAACGGATTGGGAAAAGCATTTGCGTAGATCACGTTATAAAATAGCCGAGATTTCTCAGTTCCCTACAACAATGGGGTTCATTTTAGGTAATTAAAATAATTCAGTATGTGCTTGGCATTTATATTTTGAGGTTATTAGATTGGCCTAACCCATTCTTTTGAAATCTAAAGCTCTTTAAGGCTCTTGGAAACCTTAGCCCAAATGCCAAGTAATTGGGGTAAATCCCCATTCAGAGAATTTAATGGGATATGAGGTTATTTTTTTCTTTTTCTTTAGGATTGCTAGCTAAATTGGCAATTAGAGCTAAATTCCCATGATAATACTTAGAGCAATTGTGTCTCATAGGGAGCCATTATAAAGTACAAAAACGTTCAGAAATAGCGTTCATATTAGAATTAAGTTATTTTTTCTAAAAATGATATTTAACATGCATTAAGGGAATGTTTTTCTATTATTTGTTTGTTTGATTTTCTCTAATACTCCTTTTATATTATTTATCTTTTTTTTGTACTTCTATGCTAAAATACTTAAAGACAACTTAAATATATTAACAAATATCACTGAGACTATTGAAATTGAATGATTACTGAGTATATCATGGATAAACGTGATTGAAGTGTTCGGTATACCTTAAGGAGTTTTTGATTGGTTGATGATCACAAATTAATTTAGAACAGTAATTAGACTAGCAGTTTCCTAAACTAAGTCATCATCTTTCTTTTAAAAATATTAGTTTCAGGATAAATGGTGTGAATGATCACTCAAAAGATAATAATTTTTAATTTACTGGAGCTTCAATAGTGTTCCTAATATGTGCTTCTTCTGGGAACATCGCTGTGGGCGAGCTTCATTCAAACTATTAAGGTCAGAGCATTTATCATTTTGTTCTTTTAACTTGTTTTTCCCCTTATAGCATCTGGAGCTCTCATATATAGGATTAAGAGAACAGTCCTCAATAATATTATATCTAACTAGCCAAGGTACCCGGCTTCGCACGGGAAAACACATATAGATTAGGGAACGCAGAATTGGCCTGCCTCTGAAAGTTTCAAGTCACGAGAATGTAGTCTGACTTTGAAATAAACACGTTTATGGCCAGTGTATAAATAATAGAGACTTTTTCAATTATATATTGCGTTTATAATGATTAAGATTGTACAATTATTGCTATTATTGATTATAAAGGAAACCACTTAGTATGTAATAATGTATTCATTGGTATGATGGATGATAGAATTGTCGTCTAGAATTCCCTGCGAATATTTACCCAGCTAAATACTGTCTGTCAACTCTTGGGTCATTGGTGCATTAAAAATTGCTTTCAGAGCTATCAGTATGGACGGAATGTGGCGATTAAGAGATTAAAGTAGATATATTCTGCTAATCATTAATTATTTAGAGAAAATTAAAATTCATTATTTTATTAACAATAACTTAAAAAAAAGTTCGTAAAGTAGAATAACCTCAAAAAAATAAAACAGATAAAACCAATTAATGACATAATAGCAACTCAAAACATGCTAAAACAATTAAGGTATAATTTAAAATTGCACTAGTATCACTAATTAAATAATAAAAAAAAGTACCTACCTCGAAACGTCGAAATTATAATTGATTAAACATTTTTACAGATATAACCCTTTATATCCACTTTTACAAAGCACTTTACATTTCGGCTTGGGGAAAGATTCGCATGATTTTTTGTCCAAATGTGTCGTGCAAACAACCAAAATCTATGTAAACAAACAGAATTTCCTTTCCAAAAATAAAAACAAATTGGGCGTTCTTAATCTCCTATGACGAACCCACAATGGCGAGCTCCCATTGGCTTCCTGCCTGGGCAATAGGAATTTATTTAGTGGCGAACTCATTAAATAAAATCCTTAGTCACACCCTGGCTAGAAAAGAGTGTTAACCTGTAGTTAACCCGTCCCAATTAGCCTACATAATACATAATAAAATAAATAATATTAAATATGGTTTAATAATATTAAACCAGGATAAAGTGGGAAGTAGGTTAAACGACCTGACGGAGGACATAAGGAGTTTGAATATCAGTAAGAGAGTGTCCTGGACGTAAATGATCAAAATTGATGTTAGCGGAAGCAGAAATATTTCAAGGACAGTTGCGCCGTGCACGTAGGTACGTGTTGTACTTTGATTGAAAAGAAAATTGGAGGTGATTAAAGAATTCGTTTGTTCCTGATGACGGCGATTTCTTCAGCATTTTCTATCGTTTAGAACTTAGTGCTACGAATAATAAGATTCCTGAAATAGTTCAAAAATAAGAAAACCTAATGCATTGGTACTCATCTCAGCTATATGATGTTATTAAGAGAAAAATATATTGAATTTCTGAAAGCTGTGCTGAGTTCTTTAGTAGATCCCTGTTAGGCTCGAGAGTGAGGTCTGTCACAGGCTCATCCCTTTTTATTTCCTACAACGTTCCTCTGCTTATCCCTGGGGTAAGGAAATGATTTCCCTCAACCATTCCTTTAAGAATTGGATTTTCCTTCTTTCGAGAAAGAAATTTTATACATATATCACTCTAGAGTTAATATTAATAGTTAATTTAATATTAAATCTTACGTTAATTTTAGAATACTATTTCTCTGTTCAAGTTCGTTGTACAATGTTTTTTTTTTCAAGTATCTATTACAATATTTTTTCCTAAAATATGTTCTTCAGTTAATATTACTGGATCTTTCGGTAGTTGAGTAAGGAGAAGCAAAGAATTTAGTCCTCATCATCATTAGATTCAATGAATCCTTCGTTCAAGAGATGTTTAGTAAAAATAATAAATAAGTTATCAACTTTTCAATATTATAATGATAATGTGGTTAAAATGGTTCGTTAGTTTGTGCAATATCGTTGCAAAGTACAGCCGATTGTATTTACGTAAAGACAAATTCTCTCTCTCTTTCTCTCTCTCTCTCTCTCTCTCTCTCTCTCTCTCTCTATATATATATATATATATATATATATATATATATATATATATATATATCTTAATATATATAAATCTCCTGTCACGATGTTTGTCCGCGATAGACTCCTAAACTACTTAACCGATTTTAAATTAAATTGGCACACCGTGAGCAGTCTGGTCCAACTTGAGAGATAGGTTAGCTTAGATCTTTAATTATAGCCGCAATTTTATTTTATTGCAAATTATTTGTCTATAATTAATTGACAGCCACAATTATCTGTTAACTCCAAAAGATTCTAATAGATGTCGATACTTTTCGACTGAATTGAGTAAGTAATCAATAGATGGCACTGCTATGGTAAACCGACAAACGTGTCATATAAGCTACAGTTCAATAGCATGATTACCACGTGTTATTGAGGCTAAAGTATAAATTAAATTTATTTTGTAGTAAACGAAATACCGTGAAATTCAATTATTTCTACTTTTTTAATTTTTGGTGTTAGCATAGCCAACCACGTGTTACTTAGACCGAAGTGTAAATCAAATTCAAATTATAGTGACGATAATACAGTGAAATTATTCCTGCTTTTTACTTATTTGTGCTTCATTATTCAAAATTCTATAATTATAAAATATATACATGTAAGTATTATCACATAATTATAATAATTAATTAATATATTTTTAAACGATGAAATTAATATTTTCAGTCAAATGCCACCGAAAAAATTTAACCTCAACAACGCAAACACCAGAGAGGCACGACGCAAACGTGTTGAAAGAGCTCATCAGTTGCCAGAACAAGTCGATACAAGGAATACAGCTCAAAGAATTAGGACAGCAGAAGGTCGTGCACAAGAATCTCAAGAGCAGCGTAGCGAACGTCTGCAACAAAATATTACGAGAACAAGAGTGGCACGAGAACAAAACATAGCTACAGTACGAGCACAAGAACGACAAAGGCAACGGATCAGCCGCTCATTAATACGTACATCATTCGTTCGTCTTGCTTTTGAATATGCACCTGTTATTAACTACTCTGTGCATTCAAAAATTGCTATCGGTGGAATTGATAAAGTATGTCAATATTGTCAGGCGTTGAAATTTCGAAATGAAGCTGCGGGTATGTGCTGCGCAGCAGGAAAAGTCGTGCTGCCACCTCTACCCGCTCCGCCAGAACCTTTATTATCCCTTCTTGCTGGGAATTCAGATGATTCAAAATTATTTTTGCGTAAGATACGCAAATTTAATTCTTGCTTCCAAATGACGTCATTTGGGGCAACTAAAATATGCGATCTTGCATCCGATGGACGTAATTTTGAAACTACATTCAAAATACAAGGCCAGGTATACCACAAAATTGGATCATTGATGCCAATGCCTGATGATAATCCGAAATTTCGTGAAATGTACGTGATATATATTCGTGACTGATGTTCTCCTACCGTTCCTCTTAAATTGTATACTACAATGTAATATAACAATAACTTTAGCCACAGCAACGCGTGGCCGGGTCTGCTAGTATATATATATAAGCATTATAAAGTATCTAACGTCAACAAAATTACACATTCCTCAGTATATATTCGAGCTTGAAATAGGAAATATAGTATTTATCAAAAACGTGATTGGGAAAATGTTCTAATAAATATTTTAATCAACCACGCGTAATACTAACAAATATAGTATATTATCAAAATATTGTATGAGGATATAATAATAAGGATCCTATAATTTTTCAAAGGAAATTCTTCCGTACATTAATTTTGAAATGGGGTTTCCGGTTTTATCAAGAGACATGGGAATACAAGAGGCTTAATAAGATCCTACCAGGGTTCGATCTCATTATTTTTATTTATTTATACAGGAGTACCCGCATCTTGGCGATTTGGCTCAAAGTTTCACAATGTAAAATGAAAACAAAATTATTGAAAAATAACAAAAACTGAAACAACATATAAAAATTAAATCCAACAAATAATCATTAAATACTAGTAATAAAGACAATTAATAAACATAAGAGATAAACAAACATAAATACACATTAGATAAACAAACATAGATGAACATTAGACTAATAATAAAGAAAATAATTTAAAATGGTTTTAATAAAAAAATTATGTTATTCCTTTATACTAGTACATTTATATATATATATATATATATATATATATATATATATATATATATATATATATATATATATTATTTTATTTATTTAGTTTTGTACCCCGATGCGATGGAGATTTGCTTTATTAGGATGATATATTTACTCCTTCATGTGCTTACCTTTTTTTGTACTTTTATATTATGGAAAATATTTCTTTAATATCTGATCTTTCTCATATTCGTGCTTTGTCCAAAGAATATAATAAAAGTTAATCCATTTAAATCTTCCCAGGCATGCCGCAGATCTATTCTATTTTGTATTATATGTCAGTTAATAGTTCTGTCATATCGTGGGGTATGTGAAGGTTTTCTCGTTGGATGCAGTCTGTCAGTATGTGTTTTATCGTAAGGTGTTTGTTGCAGTATTTGCATATAGGGTTATCAGTCCTTGTCATTAAGTGTCTATGTGTCAAGTATGTGTGGCCGATCCTGAGTCTGGCAAGCACAACTTCCTCCCGTCTATTACTCTTATGGCTCGATGGCCACTCCTTAATAGTACTTTTGATACTGCGGAGGTGGTTCTTTACTTCCATCCATTCTGATTGCCATTTGTTTAGGATTCGGTGGCGTATATGCCTCACTATGTCTTCGTATAATAAGTTTGTTTGGGTGTATTGAGTTTGTTGAGTAATTAGTTTAGCCTGGCAGTCTGCTGTCGTACTAAGTCCTCGGGGACGGCGCCCACCCTCCCCAAGGGCAGCAGTAAGCCCTCGCTGTGTAGCTCTTGGGTAGGGGAACCGTAGGGACAGTAGGTCCTTAGTTGGCTTTGCTGTTCCGGGCCTGCGACCATTCCGGCCTTAGGGGGTAAGTCGCTTGCGGCTTACTCAAAAATGTTACTACGAGCTGGGTGGTGTCCGGAGTGGAGGCTTGCCTCCATCTGCCGGTCATAAACGTAGTGGTCGTGTGTTCAAAGCACGAAGACGACTGGCCAGGAAACTGGTACATGTGTTCTTCGTGTGGGAGCTGGTTAGTAGTGATTGTGCCTTCCATAGGATCGCTATACCATCTTAGCGACTCCTCAGTTCCAGAGAGGTGTTGGATAGGTGTAGGTTGGATTAAGGCTGTAATGGCTAGGTGCCTCCTGCATTGTAGCCACATTTCGGATGGCTACACTATGGCCACATTTCGGATGTCGTACTAAGTCCAAGGTCCTCGTGTCCTGGCAGCCAATATAGGGCAATTGTACTTTGGTATCTTTGTTGTTTATGAATTTCTTCTGTTATGTTTAGTGCTATTGGGTGAGTGATGTAAATGTCTCAGAGGGTTAATAATGAGCTTAGTGAATCTGAACAAAATAGTGTGTGTTTGGGCTGTGATGGTGTAGGTGTTATGTTTTTAATTGCCAACCAAATTGCGTGGAGTTCAGCTCCAAGTATACTATAGTGGGATGACAACTTTTCTGAAAAAACTTCTGTTTTTGTGACTGCTACAGATCCGACTTTGTCATGGATCTTGGATCCGTTAGTATACCATATAGAATGGAAGTATTTTTTTTGCTAAAAACATTTTGAAGTGATTTTTGTAGAATAGTGCAGATAACGTGTCTAATTTTTTTAACTTGGTTAAGAATAGATCTACAACGTACTTAATAAGGTGTTTTAGGCATCCTTAGAGGGAATATATTCACTTATTGGATATAAAATAGACCTTCACATTCATTATATCTGATAGAGAAAGGGCGGATATGTGAGGGTTTGTTTTCATATAGTGCAATGAATGGGTTTTGCAAAATTTCATCCTTGCAACATCGCTCCGGGAACGCTTGGATTCTGTTATAGTACTTTGCCATTAACAGCAGACCACATTTCACGTTTCATTTCGATAACAACATTCCACAAGTAAAAAATAATATGTTTTAAGCATTAAGCAAGCACATAGGTGTAGGTTTTATTTAAGAAACAGCTCCCCCTTATGATCGTATGAATCACTTTCCTCCGTAATATCTCCCTTCTAAGTTAATGACTGATAAACACATTCCACACCTCATCTTCTCAACATTTAATTTGTACAATCTTAAAGGGTTTCCAACTTCTTTAAAGCTGTCCATGCCTAAACTATTTGAAGTCGGCGTTTTGAATTGATGAAACCTGTTCTAAGCTGTTCAGCGTCTAAATGCTCTGAGGAAATTTTATGACTGAACGATGTCTTGAATTTACAAAAAAAAAAATTTATACTATACATATGCCTTATATTCAAGTTAATTCAATACTTAAAATATACTTTGCATGTTAAGAATAAAAATAAAATGTTTTAAAGAAATAAAAAAAAAAAAAACATAAATAGCTTAAAGATATATAAATGTTCTAGCGGACCCGACAGACGTTGTCCTGCATATGACATTTCAAGCGATTAGGATATTAAATTTAATCATATTATGTTTAAAACAAAAGATACTTTTAGTATTTAGTAAAAACAAATAGAAAATGAACTATCGCGAATTTTTTATTCGGGCCTCCCTTATAACCCCCACTGCCACTAAACCTAAAAAAAAAATAATATACCTTATTATCATGGAAGAATTAATGTTAATTTACATATAGAGTTTTGTTAAGTTCGGTTCAATTGTTAGTGCCTAATAAAATTGTTGGGTCCCATTTTGATTTTTTAGTGCATATCTCGTTTATACTTTGTTATACAACAAAAGTGAAAATAACTCTAAATAAAAAATAAACAACTTTTATCCTGTGCATATTTGCCGAAAAACCAATAGAAAACGAAATATCGCTATTTTTAATTTTAGGCCTCCCTTACAACCCCCAATCCTGCTCCATCTGCCGGGCTGATTTGTGAATCTAAACCATTCAGACCGTCACTCAAACGCATTAAAAAAAATTCATTCATTTCGGTCCAGCCGTTTAGGAGGAGTTCAGTGACAGTACACACGCACAGTAGAATTATATATATAAAGACATTCCAAACACTAGAAATTAGCCTCTTCTTTAAGGGAATATTAATAAGTAAGTGAGCTATTCGAGAAATTAAAAATATTTTTTGTTTGACGAGTTTCTCGAAATTTCAAGACCTCATCAGGAGCATGATAAGTTTTTTCTACACTTTACTTTTACTATTTTTCAACTATGAACAACCTTGTGCTAACAGAGAAATACACCATATAAACTTAAACATAGTAGTAAGTGTTTTCTGTCTGAATCTTTTAAGTAGAAAGGTTTATAATGCCATTCCTATGTGTTAAAACGTTTGTTGGCATCTATGTTTATTTGGCAGAATGAATGGTTGTTATTTATTGTTCATGTTATTGAGTAATACGAATATCAAGCCTATAGTGTTAAATAAAAGCAATTTGAAAAAAAAATAAAGAAATTATGCCTACTTCCTTCATAATTAATATTTGATTTTGATGGGTTACCTTGTTGAAGTCTCCGTGAACAGGGTCCAGCATTGCATGGCCTCGTTTCTCGGTGTCCGTTACAGCTGTTGTAGAGGCAGACTGCACTCCTCTTCTGAGTACCAAGCCCACATGAAACGCTGCACTCTGACCACTCCGACCACTCTCGTCCTGAAAATATATTTCCAATAGTTGTACATTTCGGTTTGTCAAACCATAAATGAAAATACGTATTCACTCTTTAATCATGATCTAAGAATACATTTGTATAGTTAGTTAATGATAACTTTTTAAAACACTAACAGGCCATGTTGCATCAATAGGAATAAACTACCACTTGTTTATCTAGTGATATATTTACGATTTGTCAAAATGGTTTAGGTGTAATAAACCTAAAAGATAAAATTCAGCACGTTTTCTTATGGCTGGTGATACATTTTCTTATGGCTTATGATAATTGGGTACCGGCTACAGAAATACTCTATCTATTTGAAGATGAGCGTTTTGTTTGTGCTTACAGTTTTGGACACTATTGGTATTCTGGAATATTGCACTGAAGAAGGATATCAATGGTGTACAAAACTATAAGCACAGACAAAGCGCTCATCTTCAAATTCAGTTCTTCTGTAGCCTAACTATCCTCTACATTTCCTAAGACAAGCAGCTAATGAACGGCCTTCATATTACTCTTTCTTACATAGCGTTACAGTCCTTGGGGGGTCTAGGCCTCCCCCGCGATCATAAACTGTTACATTCGGTTTACAACAAGAATTCTCCAGTTGCGGTGCTCAGCCTCCGCAAGTTGTTCCCCTAGTCATTCAGCCAAATTTTCCCAAATGTGGTATCTTTCGTCAACCTGGCACACTCACTAGGTATTCGAACTGACATCAACATCTAAACTAATGTTAGACTCTTTCGCTATCATAGTCCTACCGAACGCCAATAAAAAAACCGTACAGATCAAGGTTGTTCTTGAATGCCTCCTTTAGCACTTTGCTTAATAGAGAAGAGATGATTTTTGCGGGTGACATCCACTCTGGCACTCTCCCTGTATCCACTTTCCACTTACTGGAACGCATGTCCACAGACGGGATCTTATAGGCAATGGGAGGAAAAGGCTATCTAGACTTTTATAAAATCCCCAACTTTTGTTTTTATTTTCAAATAAGACAAATATTTAGTTTCTTTTACTTAATTCAGTTGATCCACTGCCTTCAAAGTCTTCATCATCTTGAAATAGTTGTTCATTTTTTGGAATCGGTGTCGTCTCATCCACTGTGAACCACCTGCTTGGAGATCTGGAAAAAACAAACAAACAAAAAACATTAATTTATTAACACCAAATGCATTCACTATCAAATTTATTTCAGTTATACCTATTTACCCATAAACAAAATATGAAAGAAATTTTTTTGTTTAAGCTAGTTTAATGGTGTCCATTAATTTGGTATTTACCTAATATCTGAACAGCTCTCAAAAATTATTATATGTTGTTACTTATTCTTAAATTCTGCTAATCCCTTAATTTTGCAGGTACTGTTTTTTTCAACAGAATCCCTGGTTCTGGCCCTCTGGTAATCGAATGTTGTTGTGTTTCCGCACATCGAAAAGTTTGAAAATAGGCTTCGAAGATGACTATGACATAGTTCCAAGGAGAACTTATGATTGATGATTTTGCGGCTACACTTCCATCCTCACCATTTACATCACAAATGTCTCCACTAGAATTCATGTTTGGCAAGTCTTATACTTCTCCACTTTCTTCCATTTATGAATCTGAATTGTACTACCATTGTTCCACACTATCACTGTCTGATCTTTTATCTCTTTCTAAGGGGCCACTAAACCATTTGGAAATAGATTCTTCAATTTCCGCACAGAAGATGAAGAGACAGACACAGAATGCCCCGGCTAAAAAAAAGTGACATATACCACTCAATGCTACGATGAAGTTGATACTGAGAAAGCAAACTAAATGGCAAAAGAAATGGTCTTCCAGGCAGCGCTACAATTAATTCCGATCTCACTCCTAGATATGATCGAAGGGATACATATAATAGTTTTCAGTCTCTGTGATCGCACCTGGAAAGTGACAGGCTATTCTTGATTTTGCCTTCTTTGGTCAGTCTTTTAATTTAAAACTAGTTATATCAATGGATTATTCAGATCGTAATAATTTACTGTAAACTTCAAACAAAATTGCGTTTTGAAATGATTAAAAATCGGACATATATATATATATATATATATATATATATATATATATATATACATACATATAACTGAACTTTTAAATTGAAAATATACAACTTTCAAAAATAAAAGGATAATTTTAGATAAAATAAAAAGGTCACATATGAATAACTTGACCACGTTCTCTGTATACTCATACGAACGCACGAATGCACTAACTTACTCGAAGCAACATGATATGTTAAATAATCGTTTAATAATTTCAGTTCATGAGTCTTATTTACTTTGATCCTTCCCGTGATAGTATAAGTTATTTCATATATAATAATCACTCCATCGCCATGATTAATTTGATGTACTTTTATTTGGATACAATAGAGTCAGAAGTTATTGTTTATGAAATCATAAGATTATTCATTATCGTGTTAAGACGAACCTACTTAACCTAGATTTGTATCTTGCTAATGGCGATAATAATGCTTTTGCATTATTTCAGGAAAGAGGCATCTTACATTCTGAAAGATAAGAATGGACTTAAAATAAAGCTGAAAAGATTGCGGTGGGTATTTAATCTAAAGAATTTCCATTTACAAAAAGAAACTTTTACAGGAATTTGGATAGAATACAGTGTAAAGCACTTATATTTAAATATTCTATTTTTTACTAACATTAAAGAATTTGAAACCTGAAGTTTAAATAGGAATTTGCAGTTTTTATTTATTAATGTTTTTTCTTATATAAAAGAATTATAAATTTTTTTCTTTTATTAACACACCAATTATTTTAAAATCACTGTTGTTATTATGGGTGGTAGGTAGCAGTTATTTTTTAAAAAAAACTCTATTTTTAATTATTTTAAAATCACTGTAATCACGGCTGTAACAGAGGTTTTATAAAAATCACTGTTACTATCAAAGGATGGAGAATAGTAGAAAATACCCCAATATAATAGTAGAAGGATTTAATATATTAAACCCTACAACCAGTTCAAGGTACGAAGATCATGTCTTATACCTTCCAAGCCGGTCACCTGAGGCTTTCAGATTGTTTTAAAGAAAGGTTAGGCTAGAAAATTCGAATAAGTTAGTTCAGTCACGTTACAGGTTTTTCACCGTGAGAAGCGTATAGTTAGAGAATAGTCAAAATGACACAGATAATAGACAGAGTTGATACAATCCCAAACTTTCTTTAGATTGCTCTCACCACTCAGGGATTTTCCAATTTAGTTTCATGACATTCAAGTGTATTCTGAATTTTGCAGAGTGGACAGCACGATCCTCGGTTTCAGACTGTCATAGCGTTCTATCAAGAGTCCCTAGATAGTGTGTATTGCTCTTCTCTACACTCCGGGATCAGCTGTTTTTTTTTCTTTCTTATTTTTAGCTATTATAATATGATTGCTAGCCTCCGCATTTTAAATTGTAATTCCCAGACTTGAATTTCGCTTTGTTCTGAAATGAAATCATATTTTCTTCATACTATGAATACAGCCAACAAATGAAAATGCTCAATAACATTTTGGAGCATGTTAGTTGATGGAAGCTTTCTGCTGTAGGTTGGGTTAGGTTTCGGGTTTATGGGCGACCAACTACTTGGTTATTACGCCCGTCAACTATAGATGTCTGCTGTATAATCTAAGTATTCTGTCATAAGCATATTTATTTTTCAATTATTTATGGGGATATTTGTGGACCCATAATGAGTCCTTTCTTGGTAAACGTAGTAACTCTATAACGAACTCCAACTTATCTTTTGATTGATTGACAATTATTAGATTAACATTTTTGAAATCAAAGGTCTGACGATTAAGAAGGTTGTTTACCTTGCGAGTCGGAATATTTGTAATAATAAAGTAATAGTCATATTATATAAATTATCGAATTGAAATTTAACTTGCGGGATTTAAGTAACTCTTACACTTTTATTTTACATTGTATTATTTATTTTTGTTGTTATGTAAAATTATGGTATTATGAGCTGGTTTTCCCGGGCTATCATCAGGTTACCCTTCAAGCAATGAAGGATTTATATTAATGACTTCCTGACTAAATAAGTTCTTGTTTACCCTTCTCGAACCCACCCCTTTCAGATCTACAGCGTGAATTATGTCACGGCTAGCGTCCTAAATATTAAGGATTATAAGTCTTTATTTAACACTAAATGTTCTGTTCATTTTACTTCAATAGTTTACTTCTCTCTATATTCTAAGAAATCATTAGGAGAAGGAGAAACATTTTACATACAACTGGTATATAGAGGAATAAAGTATAAAAGTAGAAAGATTGAAAATTTTAAAGAGAGAGGAAAGAAAATGGAAAGAAAACAAAGCATTATCTTTGCTGTCAGCTATTCTCCTTGAACACAATGGTCTATAGAGAGAAGCACCTTCTATTCTTCCACTGCATAATTAAGTGGGGTGGGGGTAAGATGGACTGCCCTGATAAATTAAATACTAACAATGTTGTAATGCTAACAATATAGCCTTTATTGTATTCCTATTTTATGTATCTAAATATCTAATTAATTATTGATTTTGCTCTAATTTAATTATCCTAGCATTTTCCTTCTAATCTTAAGACAGCCTAGACAGAGCGATCAGTTATTCTAAAAACTTTTTCTAGCAATCAAAATACAATATAATAATATTGAACTGGGCTGAAAAACAGGTGAATTGTAGGGTTTTATTAGACTCTAAAAGTTTTAATATGATATATTGGAATGACTATTCACCACTGAGAATAAATTACCTAAGTACATTAAAAACCCATGACCTCTTGACGCGATTTTCGAAACATTTCCCCAAACGTCCTTCGATTGTACCCAGAAGAAGTCAAAATAAGGTCCGTTCAAAACTATATAACTAACGCTTTAGAGGTAGTAACTTTGGCTTGATCGCTACCAAACTCGATATTTACAACTTTTATGCAAAAGTAAAGATCAGGTTCGTTAATGGCTAAAATCCAACCATTGGAAGGGGGGAGGGCTATAGAGGAATATCGAAAATTCGAAATATTTTCGTTATTATACGTTAGTTCGAAAAATTGTATAAAACTTATTGCAAACTTAATGCCTAAAAATATTATTCTATACATATTTTCTGAATCATGAATATTAACCAAGATATTTGAATTATTTTAGTTTTCGGCATTCAATAAACCCCCCTCCTACTCATGTCATATTAAAAATAAGCAGATATATCTTGAATCACTCTGTTGGAAGATTAAATACGAAGTATAGTTTCATTGAGCTTTTTGGTTCATGGAATGTTCTTTTGTTCGTTATGGGGTATTAGGGGAAGGTAAGTGAACTATCGGTATTATATAATGAATGAAACTTAAGATTATTATTATTAATTTAGTTTACTTTGTCATGTACGGGTATACTATTATTCGTATAGTATATTGCCCACGAATACCACGATTCCAATGAATTAATAAACGCTGGTGATAATTAAGTATAAAACTATTGGAACGTCGATAAAAAAAAAAAAAAACAGAAAACGTTACAACGCTTTAAAACATCACTGTTTTCTTTTATCTCCATTTTTCAGGAAGTGGTCCTATAATTATATTAATGGACCTTATTTCACAAAGGTATAAAGTCATGGCCCTCAAGAGCATATCGTGCTCATTAATTCTCATTAAAAATCGTACTTTTAGTGTAGCCATTTCCCAAATATCTCTCCAGGAACTTTAATTTCATCCATTATTAAAATATTTCAATTGCTTACTCTGCATGTCTACCTAACAGCAAAGCAATATAACGTATTAAGATATTTATTCCTTTTAACAACACAATAACATAGTTAAGAAGCAAATAACAAAATTATTTGTTTATTTATTTTAACCATGGGGTTAAAGCGTTGTCCTTGATCTCACATGTTAAATCTAGAGTGGCGAGTTCTATACTTGCCTGGGCAAATAGGAGATCTTTTTTAGTGCCGAACACATAAAATAAAAGCCTTAGTCCCACCCTGAGTAGAAAAGAGAAGTAACCTGTAGACGACCCGTCCCAATTACTCTTAGATGCAAATTTGGACGTTAATAAATAATAATTTCGATCAGCAAATGACGATGAACGGAAATAATAATAAGTTTTAAATTTCACTGCATATATTATAAAGATGGTTTAACTCAAAATTCATGGGATCAATTTACATATATGGACAATAGAACTTTTAGTAGTGACGAACATAATAAATGAAATTCATCCTGACTATAAATGGATGGTAGCTTGTAGATAACTTTTCGAGATTAGAGTCAATAAGTGGGCGTTAATAGATAACATTATTTAATTGTATTTTCTCATGTAACGTCAACAAAATCAGTTTTTGGAGCCGGTATAATGTGGGAATGAAGTAATAAATATCTGAGGACTGCACGCAGGGTAAACACTCATCCTCCTCAACCCTACATATCACTTGAATTGAGATTTCAAAAAATTATATTTCTTCGCTTCTATTATCAAAGTTAAATGCTTCGGTGACATTAACCACTTGAACCACAAATAATGAATAACATATAAACCTAATATATTGATATGTCATAATATAGTAAGGTTGAAAATGTCCATTAGTATTACAGCTTTACTCAAATAAAATTTTGCTAATCACACTCGCATCATTCTCAGACCATTACCGATACTCACTTATCAACACTAGGCTATTAATGAGTTACTTAGAAATAAATACTAAATGATGCTAAAGTAGTCTACCATGTCAATTAGATACTCAACAGTAAATCTATTAGTTTTGAACTATTGAAACTGATTTCTGAGTAAAGGGAAAAGAAGGTGTAAATTCTCAAGGCTTTAATTAATTATTAATTAATTAAATTTTGTAAACTGCCAGATTGCTCAAAAAGTGTCTAATGTAGTCATTAGTGAACATGTAAACATTCACTAGAGAAATCAGCAAAAACCATAACATACCTACACCTTTTAGAGGTATACAAAAAGCATTGTATTTCATATTAAGACTCCTCTCATATAATGTTATGGAATAAATGCTTAAAAATGAATGGGTTTGGTTGTGGGTTATAAACGCTTTTTAGGGATCGCTAATTGACAAAACCTTAGGGGCCTAATGGTCGGCCGAACCCCAGGGCCCACACAAAAAGGATCGTTCTACTAAATCTCTACGTCCTTTATTACGTTTAAACCTTTTAATTGCTTCAATATTCATTCAATAGTCGGTAGTAAATTTCTCAAATCGTTATTTTTTCTCTAAATAGCCCATTTATTCGGATGGGATATCCGATTTGAATATGTTCAGCTATTTATTTTTAAATGAGTCTATCTCCCTAATTCTTTTCGTATTTCCTGCAATTTGGATAGGGGATTAATTCATTCCACGAACGTTCTATTATGATGCCAGCGTGCCAAAAAAACGTATTATTGGAAAATAATTAGTCTGATAAAAGGAAACTTTATGTTCTCTGTTATTGCAAAACAAACTGTAAAGGACAAAAAAGAGCTATAGGCGGCCTGTCTAATTAGAGTGTTTTCATACCTCAGTAAACAATTGTATAGTTGAACAATTTTTAAACTTAGGAATCGCAAGATAATCGGAACTCATAGATTCATGTGGATTACCTGATATTATTTGTTCTATTTGCGAAGTTAAACAAATGTTATTGATCACGTTGAAAGATTAGTAGAGAAGAACGAAAGCTAGAGATACTGCATTGCCATAATGTTAGCTACCATATATATTATGATACGTGAAAGAGACCCAGATTCTTCGAAAACTGAGTTCAATGTACCATGTGAAATTTTATATTGTTTAACTTTAAATGAAAAAAAATAATACTTTTAACGCTATTTGTAAGGAATTTATGCTCTTTTGTAAACATCACAACGACTATTTGAAACATCAACATTTTCTGGCACTTTGAATTCATCAAATTTGAGGTGATGGTTAGGTTGCCAAAAATATTCTGCTACAGCTACCTTTAGTCCTATTTTTTTTACATGTTACATGTTACGCTCAAGTATTATAATTCTTGAGGAGAACCTGTAAAAAAAGTTTCGGGTTAAAGACTCTACTACAGCAGAACATTTTTGGCAAACTAACAATCACATCTAATTTGATGAATTCTAAGTGCCGACAAAAGCTAATCGCTACCAAGAATGAATTGTACAAGAAGAAATCGAGATAGTACGTATTTATTATTATTATTATTTATTAACGTCCGGTTTATGCAACTAAGGCTAATTGGGGCGGGTTATCTACAGGTTACCACCCTTTTCTGGGCTGGGTGGGACTTAGGATGTTATTTAATGAATTCCGTCACTAAATAATTTCCTTTGCCCAGGCGAGAATTGAATTCGCCACTCTAGGTTTACCATGTGAGATTAAGGTCAACGCTTTAACTCACATGGCTAACCTGAGTCCCCTAGTATGTATTTAGATAGTATTCCTAACAACTTAAACAGAGAAGACGGATGTGAATTAAGTGAACTTTGGAACCCTATTATTCCACCTAGAATGAAACATGCAAACAAAGAAGCCATAATCAGAAAGGACCTGGAGTCGGAGACAGGACCCGAAGGTTCTTGCAAGGGGAGGCCCGTCCACGGCACCGGACGTGACAGGCACATACACCAGAATAGGAACTTTTCAGTCTCAGAGAGAAGTCTGGAGGATGCTAGAAGGATGTCTAGCAAAACTTCGACCAGAAATATGAACACACAGTCGGTCCCAAAGACTTTTAATCAAAAATTCAAATTGTTTAATGATGTTGTTATACAGGGTGTATTAAAAAGAATTACCCGATTTCAAAAAAATCATAACTATTCTGTTAATTGAGTTATGTGCGTGACACCGTACTGTTGGAAAGAGGAATCTCTCGAGATTCACATGGTTCTTGCTAGGTAGCAGCAGTTTGCTTCTGTAACCCCAACTTCAGTTTTGTAAAAATGGCGTGGACATAAGGAAAGCTTTTTGTGCTCTACGTTTTGTGCAGTGCGAGTCAGTAATTATTGTTCAGCGTGACTTTCGTACTACGTACGATGTTTATCCTTCTACAGAACAGAACAGAAGATGGCATGAACCATTCCGAGATACAGGTCGTTCGTGTAAAGGCAAATCCCCGAACCATGAAGCAGCCTTACATTATTGTCCTGAAAGGTCACCGGTCCTAACTATGTAATTTTTACTTTAGGGGATTTATAAAAAGTTTCTTTCTTGTGTGAGCCACCATTACCAGCAATACTGAATGAACTAAGACATCGCATAGCACCAGCTGTGGAAGCTGCAACTGCTGACATGCTCGCTGCAGTGAGGGACCAATTTGAATACCGCATTGACGTATGCCTTGCATTTAAATGAGGTATATTGAACACCTATGAAGAGGAATGAAAAAAAAAATTGTATATCTTTATTATTTTTAAAATTATAGAGGTGATTTTTTTATACACACCGTATAATATGTCTAGGAAAACTAATGGATTGCTTTTCTTTTCTTGCCAAATACCGTTCATGTTACGAAATTAGTTGTACATATATAAAAATTGATATCAGAATAATTGACCCAGTGGCTGCAAAAAGTGAACAGATCTCCAGCAAGCTGATTTGACTGGTCATCGTATCTCTCCATCTATTCCCTATTTCTCTTGTAGTAAGAAGCCTATGTAATCAATATTTGAAATATACTAAATTACTTGTAGGAAAACCAGAAAATAATTGTGCTAGTTTTTTGCTCCTCAATTGCTAACCCGGTTAATACCGTCTTCTACTGAGGTTAAGCTGTTCAGACTAATTTTCTATTATTTGGTATGGTTTTTCAAACTATTCCAACCTGGAGTTAAATAATATTAGTGTAGATAACTATAGCAGGAGAAAAAAAATATTACCTTAAAGCCTTAACCGGCAAATTGATTACATCCCCTTAAAAATCTTTATCCATTAATTTTAATAGAACATAAGGTATTTCTTTTTTATTAAAAATAACAAATTATACAAATACTTAGACAGTAAACACACCTTTCTTAAACGTCACATTGAGGATACAGGTTTCATTCTTACCTGCCCTGATGGATGGAAATATATAGACGGAACTCGATTCTCTATGTTCTTCAATATCTCGTAATCTACCCCGGACTCGATTATTTTTGATTTATGAATTTTTAGCAGACTGAACTGTCACTTCATGTTTTAGACAAAACAATCATAACAGTGTTTTAATATATAATCCTTTGTCCCTTCCTGGCTAGAAAAGGATGTAAGCCTATAGATAACCATGTCTTTGCATGAAGTGGACGTTCATAAATACTAATAACAGCAATGTTTTAATCTGCTCAGACTCTCTGTCAGCTTGAAAATAAGAATATTCTGCCCTTTCTACTCATTCCAATTGTTAAAGTAATTCTGTTGCTCTTGGAAACCCATTTCTAATAAAAATGTAATCTTTTTATGGATACCCAGCCAACACTGAATTGGAGAGAAACCTCAAAGAAAATTGAGCATCTTAAGAAGGAAGGACGATGTTCTGTACACCTTTAATAAAAACTCCCCCGGCGATATTTTGTGATTAAAACGGAATGAGGAAATGAGACTTGGAAAAACTTTTGTAATAACGTTCTGAATCTGTCGCCATTGTTCCACAAGAATATTGGATACTTGAATGATGAAGTGAAAAAAAAGAGAACATGAAACTATCATTAAGATGTTAAGACTAAGTCATACTTGACTGATTCATGGATATCTCTTGAGGGGAATCCCCGTTCGTATGAACAAATATTCTGGCAATGAAACATATTTTAGTTGAATGTCTAAAATTTGAAGAAGCAAGGAAAAGTCATCTAGGAAATTATACTTTTTGAAGTATACTCTCATAGGGAATTCTTTAAATTTCATTGCATTCTCCATTATTATCAGTTTGACCAGTGTCATAAAAGATTATTTTCTTTCTAGATTGTGCAATATAAATTAAAAAAGTTACTCCCTTCTTTGGAGTTAGGAAGCCATGCGAATTAAATCATTCTTCAGGAACTTGGTACACCTAGAGAGAAACAGGGTTTTGATTCCCGTGTGGCCCATATGAATTTAATTATTGACGAACTCACTCAATGAAATCTATTCTAGCTAGAAATAGACCCTGTAATTTTCATGTAATGCCCCGTTAAATTAAGGAATGAAGAAGCATATGCGATTGTAGAGGAGAACCACTTGTAGAAAACTGGCCTGTGTTCAATGGACATGCAAAGTGCAGATTGAAAAATTCCATTTCCGTTGTAGGGACACAAAAAAAAAAAATATATACCGTTGAGAAATTTTCCCTCATAAGCAGAGGCCCGTCCGTACTCATATATAAGTGTTTTATATTCAATGCACCTTGAGAAATAGTTCCATAGAATCTCAATTACAATTTCGCTAAATCAGTAATTTGCAACTTAGACATGAAGTAATGCATTTACAATAAGAACCAGAGGATGGCCAATTGCAAAATTTTACAATCATATCTCAATAAATTCCGCAATGCTGTGGTCATGTAAGAATCTGAGATGAGTCACGAAGAATAAGAATTTTCATCTGGGAAGTCAAATCACCGATTTACCTGACAGCGCGAAGCCTTTAATTAGAAATAACCTGCTATTCTGGTGTTGCTTAAAGCAGGGACAATGCTGTTCAATCAAACCCTTCACAACTGGGAACAGATTCCTCAAAAAATCAAGAAAGACTACCAGGCAATGCCCTTACCAAAGTCAAAGAAAAAACAGTTTTGTGCTCAACGAGGCAGATGGTATGGTCAAAATGTGTTTATTTTATTTTTTTTTGGGATTATGCTGTTTTTATTTGATATCTGTAACCCATTGTTATCTCAGGACGTTTTATCGCTTTTGTAAATGGAAATAATACTATTGAATATTCTGTTGTAAAACAACGGGGAAATAAATTCGTCCAGCCTGGGAGATCCGTGTTCTTCTAATATCCGCAAGTTTTGCTTCTGAATCAACAAGTTACACTTGCTGATTGTTCTCTTGAATTGGAAGTGTTAATTTCCACAAGACAAAAACGGGACGAAAGATGGATTTGAAGGCAAACTGTTGTCCTGGTGCCATTTACATGGGGCTAAATAGTCGTGAGACATGATGAAGAGCGAGGAGAATCCCAATTGAACCATAATTGTTAGTGTCATCTGTCCGTGTGTCTTGCATTAACAGCCTAATTGTACAAGTAGTGCAAATATGTAAACTATACTTAATGACTTGGAATTAATGACTTCTCCTTCAATATAAGTGTAAAAACATGGACTTGCTTTAAAAACCTAGTATAAGACATAATAATAAAACAAGTTACAAGAATATTCTTCAAACCCCCATCTAAAAACATAAATATTTCGAAAAAAACTATCATTTTCAGGTGGAAACTCATTAAAACTTTACCTGAATGTGTTAAATGTATTAAAAAATGGTCTTTGTTTATAGATCGGTTGAAGAACTTCATTTCTGAAAGGTATTTTTATTCACAATATGAATAATAACAAAAATATTCAATTAATAATTAAATCTAATAAATATTTGTAATAATTTATTATCAGGTACTTTGTATCTTCAAAGATGAGGGATAGTTTCTCACCATACATAAAGCATGCCATTCTTTAATAAATTAACGTCAAGTAACAAAACATGCCAATAGATGAAAACGAATATTATATATTTAATGTGGAATTAAGAATGTTATTAATGTTAATTATAAATAATTAACTTCATAGATTTTATAACATATATTTATGGAATTTGAGCTAATTTGATAATAAATGGCTATAAAGGCTATTTAATAATATGTATAAAATTTGTTGGCGTAATAACAGTAAATATTTTATAGAAAACAGAAATATTTGACGTCTTCTATCGTTATGTTAACATTTAATGCATATAAATAAATTTAATTTCGTATAACATTAATACGCCTCCAGTCGTTCCGCACATGGCTTCAATCATGTTAACAGGGCGGAATATCTTTGTGTATAAATGTCAAATTACGCCTTCTGTATGTACGATATATGTTTCGGTACACTGATTTCAAAGTTGCATAGGTCAATATTTGATTTTAGTCAATATCCACTAGGCCCAGTATTTCATTAGATGTTGCATATAACATCCAGTTATTACAGTTCTGTGGCGTTATTACCTAATATACAGTTAAATCATTTGCAATCCAGCCTCTATCAAGTTCTATATCTATTCCAAATTGGATTTGTACTTTGGGATTAAATAACGACGTTGGCGTTTGGCAAAATAAATATGTTAAAAATTTAATCATCTTATATTTTAATCAAAATTTAGTACCTTCTTTAAAATTATCTGTAGCCTTTTGACGTATCCTCGAAAGCTTGTATTTCTAAAGAATAGTGGTCTTGTGTTTATCCGCTGTTTGCTTTCAATAATATATATTTTTTTATAAATCCAGAAGCATATAAATATATATGATATATCATGTTAAGGGTGTAAATAATAACATTTTGAACAAAGCGCACATAGATTGCAAGTGCTTGTTTGTCCATTGTACTTGAAGATCAGCCAGTGACGATGGCCTTCTCCGGATTGTCTTTATCATTTCTCTTTTTATTTTGCTTTAAATTTAATTCTCCACTTGTTAATTTTTAATTAGGCCATTCCCTAGAACGAAGTCAACGTTAAATTTCAAAAAATATTTTAGGGTTTGGAATAAATAATAACTTTTTCTGATTTTTTTATAATATTATTTTAATTTCTGTTATTTTAGTACGATAATTATTTTATTTAAAAATTAATCTAACTTTATATTTAACTTCATCAAATCATCATGGGGATATTCCCTATAATGCTTTCAATGATACTATTATAAATCACATTCTTCTTAAACTCAACGAGAGATTAGAGTAAAAACTAATGATACGACTTTGTAAACCACTTAAGCTTAATGAAATTGTCGTTGCTCTTGATTAGCTCCAAGTCTAAAAATTGTTTTTTACCATCCGCTTCAACCCCTTTAGTGAGTTGAATATAATTATATTTTTATTAAAATTTAAATCAATATTAGCCTTTAGAAGTGACTTGTCGATATTTCTTTCATCAATAGATAAAATATTAGAATAAAATTGGATATATGGAAAATAAATATTACCAGATCAGTAATATTTTATTAAGAAATGATAGTTCTTTGCTCATGGGACCACAAAGTCTAAATATTACCAGATCAGTAATATTTCATTAAGAAATGATAGTTCTTTGCTCTTGGGACCACAAAGTCTAAATATTACCAGATCAGTAATATTTCATTAAGAAATGATAGTTCTTTGCTCTTGGGACCACAAAGTCTAAATCATGACATGAAAAATTCTGCCAGTGAATATGAAAGGTTTTCATCATTTTTTAGCAGATTTCCCTTAAGGGAAATCAGCTATTGAGGTCGTACTCATGACGCGAGTTTCGAAAAATTTCTTCAAATGTCCATCGATCCTACCCAGGAGATGACGAAAATGAGGTCCGTACAAAATTATATATATATATATATATATATATATATATATATATATATATATTTGTCTGTTGACTGACGCTCTAGCGGTCGCAATTTCCGTTTGATCGTTACCAAACTCGATATTTAAACGTTTTATGTAAAAATAAAGATTAAGTTCGTTAATGGCTGAAATCGGACCAGTGGGATGGGAGTTTAGAGGGGAGGATTTTCGAAAATTCGAAATATCTCCGTTACTATCCGTCGGATCGTAAACTTATATAGAATCAATCATATTGCAAATTTAATTTACTATAAATAGTGGTATATACATTTATTCCGTATCTTGAATATTAACCGAGATATTTGCATTTTTCTGTTTTCAGCTTCTGAGATGAGATCGGCTAAATTCGGGTCTAGTCGTGAGTTTCCGTCAAGAGCTAGTTCGGGCCATTCCCATAACTGTTTGGCTCTCTATTCTGAAATTTCTCTATTGTAAAACTTCACGTGGGAAATCTGCTTAATTTACGCAGCCACTGCGTGACGGACTTTATTAATTTTATGATTGTAGGCGGTAAATATCAAAGACTGACATCGAAACTGAAAATGACATCATTCATATTTGTATTACTGTCAACTGTATTTTTCTAGTTTCTCTTGAATGAAGAAAAAGCTTTATTATGCAAGATTTGCATTTTTATGTTACAATATCTAAAAAGGGTCGCAAAGCCTTCTTTCTATAGTTTTCCATGCCTAGAATCTGTTATCAGTATATACTTCGTAATAATATCATTTATATTTTGTGTTTAATGTGTTGTAAATGTTAAATTCGTTACTACATTCTATTTCTTACCTAACTATATAATTTAGTTCCCATTTTTCGTCCTACCTTCTTTCCTTTAATTTATGTATGGAAATCTATGTATATATTGAAAAATTGTAGGTGACATCCCAGAAATTTATGCCTCAACAAAGGTTACCTTAAAATTTAAGATTTAATAAATAAGCCTTGATGTGGTTCCACCAGTTATATTTAACCTTCTTCCTGTTTTTAAGTAGTATTAACATCCGCAATTAGTACTCTTTTGATTATTGATGTATCCTATTTACAAATATTTAAGAGTCTTAGTTTTCATATGTGCTTAGGTAAAGCTATAAAAATTGCTATAGAGTAACCAATTTTATGGAGATAAAACTAAATAACAAATGTTACATCAAATTATTTTTAGGATATTATAAATTGATTGTTCAAAATATTTGTCGAAAAGGAATGGCCCTTGAAGTGGTGGCATATGACCCAAAAACAGTAGGGAAAATTTTTATAAGAAAAAAAGGAGAAAAAAAAGGAGCTTTGTTGATGACCTTTTGTCATTAAAATATGAAGAATATTAAAATACTGTTTGGTACTTATTTAATTTCGCAACTTCCTGGAGTTAGTGATTATCTGTATTAAATAGTGCAAGGAAAACCGCAAAGCATAGGGTTTTTTCCTGTGTAGGATAAATAATGTGGAATCGCAAAGAGATTATAACTACTGGAGAGTCATTTCATCTCTTTAGATTGATATCTAAAGCCAGAAAGGCTTTTAATAAGATCATTGATCTAAGCCCATTATAGAAACGGTGGATAGAAAAGTTTTTCAATATCAGAGAGTGTTTTCCTGGTTAGAATTCTAATGATATTCATAGGAAAGGAACATCCCGAGTGGAAATTCTCCTGGGAATGTGAGCGAATGAACTGTTTGTTGGGCTTGATACCAGAACTGCTCTAAAGTGCTTATTTTCTTTTACTCGCATTAGTGCTCTAAAGTGGAAGTAGGTTCTTTTTTTTTTCCTTTCAAGTATTTCAAGTTAGGTGTGTTTTAGTTACTTTGGAAAACTTGGATACGTGAAAATAATGGTAAGGATTTTAGGGGGGTCGGTGGTTTAAAACACAATATGTCTGACTGTTGAGGCCATTGAAATCCGTTATTATGTTTGTACTCATGATGGAATTTTGACAAACAATTTCTTCAATTATCCTTCGATCCTACTTAGGAGCCGATGAAAATTGAGGTTCATGGAAATATATTGAGATATATTACTATGTTTAATTATTTCATGTAAAATTAAAAAATGGGTTAGGTAATAATTGAGAGTTTATTGTCCAGACCAGTCTTCAGAGTAAGGCTGCAATGTATGAATAAATATCTCCGTCATTGTTAGTTGGATTGAAAAATGTTATTCAACTAAATTTTAATAATAAAATGTAAACCAATGTTGTTTTTACGTCTTCCTCGAACTTGAATAATAACGAAATTTAAAATAAATGATATATCTATGTTTAAAACGTATGTTTACATTGTCGGTTTTCGGTAAACTCCTATCAATGCGATTTTCACCACAAGGGTCTACATCACAAGCATCTTTACTTTCTTTCCTGAATATATTACATCAATGTTTCATGATTATACACCTCAAACAGAAAACAATAATAATAAAGTGCTATATTTAAATGAGATAGAAATATTTAACTCAAAATCTTATAATAATAAAATAGGATAGTTTCCATGATGGTTAACCAAATTATCCAATATATGTAGAAATAAATATGAAAATCCGCACACACTTAATTCTGCCCACATTCATTTATTAATTTTAATGTGAAATTAAATTTTGAGGTAGCTCTCATGTAGTGTTTCAATTGCTTACCAATACATTCTAGTAAATGATAGAAATAGGGTCCTTTTGAAGTTTTATATCTTGTACGTGTAAAAGAAATGTACATTTATAATGAACATTTATAGATACAAAAAAAATAAACACGCCCAAGCAACGGTCTCTTATACTCGTAGAATCTTCGTAGGTAAAGAAAACATTGTACCCGCTTTGTACTCTCTCTTTTACGATCCCACAAAATTTCATGGTATTGAAAATTAAATATGTTTATGAGACTCAAAAGTTTCATGTGAACGTTTATACTGACGGGTTGGATCGATGTGTTTTCCTATGAGGTCTCGCCGCTTCGAGAAGGGGGTCAAGTGCTGGTGTCAAGTTGGTACTGCATTGCTGGGCAACTCCGGCTGGATCGCTCACCAGCACCATGTCCTCAAGCTCACCCTGAAACAAGGATATATATGGATAGAATATAATTACAGAAAATATTTCTTATGTGAGAAAAAGTATTTTTGTATTATTTATATAATTAAGTTACCTCAATTTAACCATGTATTACATATATTATTATTTTTTATACTTATTGTCATTAGAATTATGTATACCACAATATTTTTTAACAATATAACTCAGAGAAGTCGTGTGTGACTTCTCACGTAGTCTACTGTAATACTATTCCAGAAATAAACATGAAAAATCCTTGTGCAGTAATATAACTCAGAAAAAATATATACTAGACCCCTCTAACATAATATAAATCTGGAAATAAGCCAATGAGATGCTTCTAAAGCATTATAACTCAGAAAGTATACATACGATCCAGTTCTATAATAACAAACTTAGTTAATATGCGTAACAGATCGTTCTATATTATTATAACTCAGGGAATTTGCAGAGAATATGCATGCCTACTTCTTCTACAGCTATGTAAGTTAGGGAATAGGCACGTCTGCGGCTCGAAACCGATATATCTCTGGGAATAGACACTTCTACGGTTTCTAAAGCGATATAACTCAGGGAATATGTACGTCTGCGCCTTCTTCGGCAATATAACTCAGGGAATAGGCACGTGTGCGCCTTCTACGGCAATATAACTCAGGAAATAGGCAGTTCTACGGCTTTGAAAGCGATATAACTCAGGGAATAGGCACGTATGCGCCTTCTACGGCAATATAACTCAGGAAATAGGTAGTTCTACGGCTTCTAAAGCGATATAACTCAGGGAATAGGGACGTATGCGCCTTCTTCTGCAATATAACTCAGGAAATAGGCAGTTCTACGGCTTCTAAAGCGATATAACTCTGGGACTAGGCACGTATGCGCCTTCTACAGCAATATAACTCAGGAAATAGGCAGTTCTACGGCTTCTAAAGCGATATAACTCAGGGAATATGCACGTCTGCGCCTTCTACAGCAATATAACTCAGGAAATAGGCAGTTCTACGGCTTCTAAAGCGATATAACTCAGGTAATAGGCAGGTCTATGTCTTCTACAGCAATTTAACTCAGGAAATAGGCACGTATGTGCCTTCTACAGCTATGTAACTCAGGGAATAGGCACTTCTACGGATTCTAAAGCGGTATTACTCAGGGAATATGCACGTCTGCGCCTTCTACAGCAATATAACTCAGGAAATAGGCAGTTCTACGGCTTCTAAAGCGATATAACTCAGGTAATAGGCACGTTTGCGCCTTCTACAGCAATATAACTCAGGAAATAGGTAGTTCTACGGCTTCTAAAGCGATATAACTCAGGGAATATGCACGTATGCGCCTTCTACAGCAATATAACTAAGGAAATAGGCAGTTCTACGGCTTCTAAAGCGATATAACTCAGGGAATAGGCACGTATGTGCCTTCTACAGCAATATAACTCAGGAAATAGGCACTTCTACGGATTCTAAAGCGATATTATTCAGGGAATATGCACGTCTGCGCCTTCTACAGCAATATAACTCAGGAAATAGGCAGGTCTGTGTCTTCTACAGCAATATAACTCAGGAAATAGGCACGTATGTGCCTTCTACAGCTATGTAACTCAGGGAATAGGCAGGTCTATGTCTTCTACAGCAATTTAACTCAGGAAATAGGCACGTATGTGCCTTCTACGGCAATATGACTCAGGAAATAGGCAGGCCTGTACCTTCTACAGCTATATAACTCAGGAAATAGGCACTTATGCGCCTTCTACAGCAATATAACTCAGAAAATAGACACGTATGCGCCTCTAAAACTAGATACCTCTAGGAATAGGCATGTATACGCCTTCTACAGCAATATAACTCAGAAAATAGACACGTATGCGCCTCTAAAACTAGATACCTCTAGGAATAGGCACGTATGTGCCTTCTACAGCTATGTAACTCAGGGAATAGGCACTTCTACGGATTCTAAAGCGGTATTACTCAGGGAATATGCACGTCTGCGCCTTCTTCGGCAATATAGCTCTGGGAATAGGCACGTCTGTGGCTTCTAAAGCATTGTAACTCAGGCAATATGTACATCTGGCCCTTCTACAGCAATGTAACTTAAGGAATAGGCATGTCTGCGCAATATAACTCAGGGAATGTTAAGGTAAGATACATCTACAACAATATAACTCACGGACACTCTTTCGAAGAAATATGCATGAATGGGCCTCTACAACTCAGATAATATTACTCAAAGTAGAACAGGGTAAAATTGCACAAGTTCCAACATATTAAGAAACTGACATAATGAACTTGTTCCAAGAGGTTGACATTTTGATAATTTATATTATTTTATTTTTAATTAGCATTTAATGACCAGTTTATTTAAAAGATAAGGAAAGTAATCAATTTCATAATTAATACATATTCTTGTTTTCATTGACTATAACGCCTCTTAATATTCTAAATGAATGGAAATGCCTATTGGAAAGTTTTATTTTCTTATAACATCCATAAGTATTTTATAATAGTAGCCTAACATTCACTGACATCTTAGTTGTTTATTTTCCTAACGTTGTGCTAGATTTGAGTTTTATAAGATTGACTTTATGGAAGATGTTTTGTGGCATAATTACACATTTGAACGTATGTAGCAAGTATCCTGCTTAGTTATTCTTTGCTCTGTGGGCATACTGGCACTTAGATACTTCAATTTTCGTTCCCTAATGAGCAATTCGCAGTTACCTCGGAGTATGTGATGTTCCCTACATAAGCTTTGGCTAAATATAACACAGTTATCAGCGATAAGGAGCCACGTTGTTCTCCGAAAACAAGTACTAAAATGGTGGAAACCAGTGGTGAAGCCATCGTAATAATTTCATGAAAATATGAAGACAAAAGCACTTCAAATGATATTTTGTCGTGAAAAAGGTTAAACGTTCCACAACATTGACCCTTTTTTATCAACCTGTGGGTCTGCTCATTATCTAAAGAAATAAATGTTAAAAAGCCGCAAAGAAGTGGTTCTCTTTTCCTCGATTGCCCCGATCCGATCATTGCCTCTAAAATTATAAAAATATCAAACTTTTATAATTTTAAAATTTGTATTGAGCCACACAAGGCATTTGATTACTACAATGGGTATCTTTTATTACAGTAATATAAAAGAAATCAGATATAGTTAAAAAATTAAAGGACCAAAATGCTGCGAATACAAAAAGAATAGGAAAGAACCCCCGAAGCTGTTTGTTTCTTGTACGTTTAATAGTCCAATTGAGGCGTTTGGTTTCAAAACCAGGTACATCCATTTTCAAAAATTTTTCAGGACTGATCAAAATAGATTTCATTTTTTAAAAAAGTAAGTTTAACACATTTTTTTCATTATCTGCCGGGATTGTTTTAGGAAGGATCTAGATGGTTTTGGAACAAACGCGTCCAATACATCATTTCCGGCATTAAAAACTTATGAAAAATTAAAAAAAAAATGTTTTTGAAAAAAACGGATGTACCTGGTTTTGAAACCAAACGCCTCAATTCTCCTCCTCAGTGACTTCTTCTTGGTTACCTTTCACTACCTTTGCGGTAATATATACACCTGGATTATATACTCAGACCACTAATTTGTGAACTTTAATATTTATTTAAGGGTGAGTACCTATTTGACTCATGCTATAGTGCATGTACATGGGAGAGTATATACAAGTATGACTATTTTTTTGTATTTCTTGTGTGTACACTCCCATAAACATGCAATGTGACATGAGTGAAATAGTTTGACTTTAATAAGTAATTTTAGTGAGGTTGACCTAGAGCCCCTCATAAAGAAGAAAAGTATTATAGGACTGTAATACTCATCCTTAAATAAATATTTTATAATACAACTATATATTTCGTGTTTTTTTTGGCCGATAACTTTTGGTAATTTTAAAAGATTGAGTTCTCCACTTTACACGCTAAACATATACAGAGTCTTGATTAATCTGAATCCTGTACGAGTATAGACAGCGAGGTGCACCCAGCCTACTTTCCAGGTCCACTTCATTTGTTAACATTTTAGTAGATTTCCCTTAAGGGAAATCAGCTATTGAGGTTCTACTCATGACGGAATTTTCGAAGTTTTAATTCAAATGTCTATCGATCCTACCTACCTATATATATCTATCTATCTATATATTTGTCTGTTACCACTCAAGCGGTCGCAATTTTTGTTTAATCGTTACCAAACTCAATATTTAGTCGTTTTATGTAAAAAGAAAGATCAAGTTCGTTAACGGCTGAAATCGGACCACTGGGAGGGGTGTGTTTAGAGCGGAGGATTTTCGAAAATTCGAAATATTTCCGTTACCATACGTCGGATAAAACATTTGTATTGAATCTATCTTATTGCAAATTAAACTTACTATAAATATTGTTCTATAGAATTATTCTCTATCTTGAATATTGACCGAGATATTTGCATTTTATTAAATCTGGGCGGATAACAGATGAAAGTGACTTTCCCGCCAAAAGCTAGGTCGCCGTTTCCTTAACTGTTCGGCTCTCGTGATATTTCTCTATTGTAACATCACGTGGGAAATCTGCTTAGTTTACGCAGCTCCTACGTGACGGACTTTCTCTAGTTTGAAGTTATGTTACTTACAGTAGCAACGCCTGAAGGGAGATAGCCGCGTTTTAATATTTGTTTGAAGTTAATTAATATTTTTATTAGTTTAGATGTGGGCAATTCAAAACATTTTACTCCAATAATCTAAGAAGAAAGAGAATTAAGAGCATTATGAAAGTCGAGAAATTAAAGTTCTTCATTTAATTTTGCCAGTTCAGTTATTTATTATTCTCTATAATCATTCTAGAGTTTCACAGTTATTTATTTTTTATACGTTTTCCCCTATATTAACTATATTCATTTCTCATGGAGTATGCTACAGTTAATAGTTTCAGGTAGTACTTTAAGAGATATTATGGCAATTGGAGGAAGAAGAGGGCGGAGTTTTACTTCTGAAACACTTATTAATAAATTCGTCTAAAGAATTCTTTGGAAATAACATAATTGCATAGCATTTTAGTTTGTAGCTCATGAAATGTTTTTAATGTTGAAAGTTTATTTAGAGGATTGATGCTTGAGCATTATTTTTTTGGGGGGGGGGGTACAATGTAATTTTGGTTGACTATTAAAAGAAGTAAGGATTATCATTTATAACTTTCATCAGTTTTGTGTCCGTCTACATCCTTCTTTGACGATGGTAAATCTTTATTTTCTGAAAACATGATTTTAGCCTGACTTTAGAAAACAAATTAGGGAATACCAATATTTCCCCATATTGTTCTGAAAGTATTAAACGAAATAAAAGTAAACTAAGAAGGCCCAAATATACGACTAAAGTTCGAAAAATAATTGGTTCCTTGACTGCAAGTTCTAGAGCTGATTAAAACGTGGGCGGTTGATATTCAGTTGTTTATTAGGCTAAAAAACCCAGGTATTGACACTCATTGGGCCAGTGAAGTGGTATTTAGTGGCTAGATACATCATGAAAAACTCAGATAGTGGGGTGTATACTAATGAAAAACTCATTAAATGAAATTCTTTGTCCCACCTTGGGGTGACCTGTAATAACCCATCTCAATTAGCCATAGTAGAAAAAGTGGATGTTAATAATGAAATGTCGTCGGTGAAAAATAATCCTTTATAAAAAGTGGATGTTTTTTTTACATGTAATTGTGGTATAAGAATCTAATTCCTAGCGGCTTCAAAATCACCCAAAGGTAAGAGAAAAACGCGAACCTAACTATATATTGTTGCCATAACTAAGCACTGGAAAACAGTATAGTGCCTTGTTTAAGTAAAGGACAATGCAGTGCCGTTATCTTTGCGAAGATTAGTGCTGTGCCTAGTTTTTGTGAACTTCAGTGACCGTGAGTGAGTTATTAGACGGTGTAATAACAAGAACAGTGAAGTCATCAGTACATTCTGTAAGTAGTAGTTAAGAATAATTAACCAAGTGTGGAGTGCATTGTTAAATAAATTGAGAAGTGATAAAAACTCTGAAGCCTGTGTGTGTTTAATTTTGCAATCCAAAAGAACTCTTATAAAAATTGATTATTACTGATTTTGTAATAAACGTAACAATATAAACAGGTACATACCTACTATTAATCGGGTTACAAAGTAAGGATCGAACCACAAAAAACCAAGTGGCCTTTTTTTGAAAGTTTTGGAGTAAATTGTCTTATTTTATATTTAATTATATATATATATATATATATATATAATTGGAGGGCTGTAATGTTGCCTTTGCAAGTTTTAACTCATTTTGTATTAGTAATCTTCCAGTTTTAACATTTACTTATTTTATTTTTATTTTTGTGGTGAGCACAGTTGTAGAGACCTAGACTTCTGTTCTGGGACTTCCAGTTCGAACCCCAACAATTTCGTATTTCGGGCTTTGAGTTTTTACTTCTACCGAAGTTGTACATGGATAAAGAAGTAACGAACTTTAATGCCACAAACACCAAGGAGACGTACCACCAAAGCCATGAGATTCAGTTTGTAGTTTGTCAATGTATGTTGAACCAATTGTTTTCATTTTTCTGTAATATGTAAGAGATAATATTTCCATTACCTTTATTAAGTCTAATGCTGCTACATAATGGTACATTCTTGTTAAACAGCATAATTTGTGTATGTCAAGTATCCATAAGTAGAAAAGTAATCACTTATGGTAATGCTGTCACATTCCAGCTATTACGGTTTTAAAACTGCACTAATTTCATCATATTACTTCATTACTAGAGTCACGAGAAATGTCCATTAACTTTAATGAGACTACTGACAGTAATGTCACAGGAGACATTATTTTTAGTAAACAGCCTTAATGGATATAAGTGCCGACTATTTTCACCTCCCCAAAGAATAAGGGTTTGTAATAGCCATTCTACGCAAGGCTTCCTATAGAAATCTGTAATTTAAGACCACCACAGAATAATAGGTTTACTCTCTTATAAAGTTGTTTGTGTATCAATTTATATTGGTTAAAATCTGCTATCATAGTCAGAAGGATTAAGGAAGGCACTTCTATTAGATAATGGGCGTCATAGCTGAATGGTAATATGGTTAACGCCATACTTCTCGGGTTAGCATAACGCCTAAGGACACCCTTAAATAAATCAACACTAATTATACCTGGGTATACACAACTCATCTAAGTTAATAATGGTTAGCTCCTTTCCAGATAGGAACAGGTAATTCAATTAATGCCAAGAAATCAATAAGCAGAGAGAAAATGAAAACAAGCACAATATAGATTGTGAATTATATATTACTATACACTTCACTTTTCATTCAATATTTGAGAACAAATTATAAATATTTAAGCAACTTAAAATTCCAAAAATAGAAAAGTACGACCGATAAAACTAATATGCATCTCTTTCATGTGCGTGTGTGAGTATACACTCACGCAAACGAACACGCGCGCGCGCACACGCACACACACACACACACACACACACACACACAGACACAGACTCACTAACACGCACACACAAACACAAACTCACATATATTAGTGTTTTCCATTTACTTGTTCTCTTACAAAAATAATTAATGAGAACGGGCACATACAAGGGGTTCAGCAGATCAGTAGTTATTCTTTGATTTGATTAGAAAATTCAATCAACGCTGGTTGCCTAAAGTGGAAGTCCATTGTTCAAGTTATTTTGATTCCGGCTTAAAAAAACACTTTATTACTATTATAAAATTAAACAATTTACCGATGATTTGTTCTATAAATTAATTCGTAGGTGGACTGCGTAAAACATTTAACTGTGACTTATGTGTTTTCATGAATCGGGTTACGCAGAGGCTGCGTAAACCAAACAGATAACTCACATGGCGGAATAATAACTCGAATAATAATGGAAACTTGCATAAAACAATAGTTGTAAATATTAAACTTGCAATAAGATTGAATATATAATAATTTTCGATCACTCATTACTAGAGACTTATTCAAATTTTCTATCTCCCCCTCTAAAACCTCCCCTCTATCTTGTAAAATTAACGCGTGAATCATTTCAATATCGAGTTTGGCTTTAATCAAAGAAACATTTTGATAAACATTGAGTGCGAGCGCGCGTGTGTGCACTTTTGAACAGACCTTGTGGTCGCAATTTTGTTTGTTCGGTACCAAACTAGATATATAAGTTTCATGTTAAACTAAAGATCAAGTTTGGCAATGGCTGAAGTCGAAACATTAAGAGCGGGGAGAAGGTTACAAAGGGAAACGTTGGAAATTCGAAATACCTCGGTTATTGTGTGTCGCAACCAATTTCAGACGCTATAGTTTTCAACTCCCCCCCCCCCTTTATCAGCCACGTCACCTCAAAAAAAGCTGATATAATGTGAACCACTTTATTTGAAGCTGAGATACCAAATATTGTTTTCATGAGTGAAATAACAATAAATAAAAACTTAGACACACACACACACACACACACACACACACACACACATATATATATATATATATATATATATATATATATATATATATATATATATAAATATAAAAGCTGCCATGAAAGAGAGGGGAGAGAGAAACGAGGTGGGGGGGGGCGTCTGGAACGAATCTCCATGGCACCTAAAGCAACAAGGCTCAAATCCCAGAGAGGAGGCATCCATAATTTACCAGCGAGGCTTCAGCTTCAAAGAAAAGTGCGAAGCTCTTTATAATTGTCAATTCTTTATGAGAACTTTTTTAGAAAATCATTTCTTTGGGTTGGGAGGCTTGGGGGAGCTTTGAATAATATAATGATGAAGTGAGTTCTCCCTAAGATAGCCTTCAAAGAAGCTTTTCGACTTTCTTCCCCTCTCTTCTTAATGGACGCCTTAATGCTTCTATTCTCTGTTTTATAAACTTACAATAGTAATAATCTCTCAATTCCATAACTTTTCAATCAATAGTTTTGAAACAGGCCGATAATTATTGTATTATGAACTTTCTTTATAGATGCGATAAAGTGAAAGGATTATCATTTAAACTCTAGCTCGATATTCCTAATTATAAAGTACAATTCTTTAGGTAGTTAATATATTGAGAGGAAAAGTTATATATTTTTTAATAAAAGTATACTTCAATAACACATAATGATTTACAGAAAATATATCAGTCCTGTCTGTACAATACATGTGTCTCAGGTCCGTCAAGCAGGGGCTGCGTTAACTATGCAGATTTCCCATGTGCGTCACGTATTTGCATTTATCTCAAAACATAAAAATTCAATGAAAACATTATTTGGCATTCGGGGCTTCAAATAAAGTGCTTCATAATATAACAGCTTATTGTTAATATGGCATAATTAGGAGTAGGGGTTTACTCAGGCCCGAAAACTACTTCTGTTAATACTAAAGATAGACAATAAATGTATATAACAATATTATAGTAAATTTTATTCCTAATAAAATTAATTCCATGCGATTTTCTGTCCGGTGTATAATAACGGAGATATTTTGAATTTTCGAAATTATCCCGCTCTAAACTCCACTTCCACTGGTTCGAATTCAGCCATTAACGAAGTCGACCTTCAGTTTTTTATGAAACGCTTATATATCGATTTTGGTTACAATCAAATAAGCTTTGCGACCATTAGAGCGCTAACAGACAACTATATATATATATATATATATATATATATATATATATATATATATATATATATATATATATCACACTTTGAATGGGCCTCATTTTCGTCATGTCCTCAGTAGGATCGGTGGACATTTGAGGAAAATTGTTGAAAATCGCGTCAAGAGTACAACCTCAATAGCTAATTTCCCTTGAGGGAAATCCACTCACATACATTAGTTCGTTATGAGTGCAAATACGAAGTACGCATTAAATGAGTCACTCCTATAACTTCACAAAATGCATTTCTCTGATAGATCACGTTTTTAGTGAGTACATACGTCTTACTGAGATTGACTTTGGAAGTAGATAAATATTTAAAACCATTTCAAAAATTGGCTTCATCAGCTCTCGGATAGAAGGAAGTGTGCATTTTATTTCGCACAATGTTCATAAAAAACTTGCATTGGTAGTTGAAACCATTAAATGAATGCACTTATTCCAGCGAAATAAATCCTGGCTTGAGACGAACTTGTATTTAGAACAGCTATTTTTCTATAAAGGAAAATAATAGTTGTTTCCTCTCGAAATGTAAATATTAGACTAACATAAGAACTAAATAGTCTCATTATTGTCACTAAGTAATATCATAATTTTGAGCCTTAGTGAGCACTTTCGTGGTTTACCTTTCAACTATAAAATCCATACGTATTAAATTACTAAATATACGATATATTATATTAATAGTGATAAAGTGGGAAATGATAAATAGCTCTAATTTTAAGTAGACAGCGATTAAGAGACCCACTTTCATTGCCAATAATCAAGCTGCTAGTTTAGTGTAATTGGGCCAATTATAGAACCAACCTATTAATTAGAGAGTTTTTTTTTTATGATTATATATAGCGTTCTCCGTCATAAGATTTTCTTGTTTGATTAGTCCTATTAATATGAAGCCGACATGCTTGGTAAATCTAGTTCGAAGCATCTCTACATCCTAACTCCTGGTTTCTTAGATCTTATGCTTTATTAATGTACTTCCGTGACACTACATTACCTCATCCTGGAATATCTTGCTTGGCTCTAAAATAATAATTCATGCTTTTCTAGTACGGTTATTACACTAGATATTACCAAATTCTTGTACGTGAATAGTCGAGTTATTTCTTTCTTAATTAATTAGAAATAATAGCCAATGATCTTTATGTTCAATTAATACTTAAAATTAAATAATACAACAGCTACAATTATAATATATCTTTTGAAATATTGTTACTTGTTAAAATTTTAACTTATATTGTATTTCTATGAATAGCCAGTTTTTTTTTTTAATTTTACAATTTTGAAGTTGGATTATCCTGTTTTGGGAAAACGAATCACAACAAATGATTATTACGTTTTATCAGATTTCCCTTGAGGAAAATCAGCAATGGAGATTTTAATTTAATTTTCTATAAAAGTTGTTCTATAAAATTTCCTCGTGTCTGGAATATTATGCGAGATATTTATAGTTTTTAGCCTTTAGTAACCCCCCCCCCCATTCGCTTATGTCAAATTAACAATAAGTCAATAAATGATGGTACATGTTACTCAAAGCTTTAATACCGAATACTATTTTCAGCAGATCCTTAATATATGAGTCACATGGAAATATGTGGGATCATAACATCATCAATTAAGGTTTTACAATCTATACTCAACAATTTGACCATTTCATGTAACCCTAATTGGCTCAGGAAGAGGTGGCATTTAGGGGTGGGGGTAATTCGAAAATTCTAAATATTTCAGTTATTGTGAGCCGGATCAAAAATTTATAGAATCAATCATGTTTTTTAATGCTCTACAATTGTTGTGTTATACACTCTTTTGTAGCTCTAATATTATACGGGTTCACTTTATTTTGTTGTTTTCAGGCTTTTATAGCTCCCACTTTTAATCTATTAACTTTCACTTTGACTAACTGAGTTACTCATGATTCCGCGTCTATCTTACATTTATTTCCTGTCGAGATAGATAATTCTTAGATGAGATCACATGTGGTTCCAACAAATGGTAAATCTGCTTAGTTTAAGCAACCCGACGGACTTTTTAGAATAGAGAATGAAAATAAAATAAAAACAGTCCTATATCTCAAAAGTTTAATTTTTTTTTCATGCTTTTAAACTTAAATTAATAATATGCTTTTTAATAAATTAAATATTTGCCTTATTGGGCCCCCTAATTATTACCAGCTTTTTACCCGTCGCTGACGGGTTGAAATAGAAAATTGTAAGGATACTTACAGAGAATAAATATCCAATGACTAAGTCTGCATCTTCAGGTATTTCAAGAGAATTCTTCCGCAAAATGTCTGTGCTCACCCACCTGCAGTCAAAATAACTTCTCACTGAGCTGTCGTCTTGGATTCTGAAACATTTGATTTTGTTTAATTCGACCGTAATATATAATTTATTTGTTTTATAGCTAAATCACAAATTAAATAAATATTAATTTGATTAAATAAAATAATTCACAAATTAACGTAGATACTTATAAATTTTCTTTTGGATTCACGCATTTCTATAAATATTAAAGAGTATTTCTAATTTTAGAAGTACATTATTGCTTTTTGAAAATAAAAACAAGCTTAAAATAAATATATTAAGAACAGAGACAATTAAAATTTATTAATTTGAAGACATTTTCAATGTAGTACTAGAATACATAATTTTAGCCTAGACATTTTATTTGTTAGTTGAAAATTTCTTTTCAATATTTTCTGATTTCATTGTAGCCCACTATTCTTTCTATAGAACCACCGAATCTGATAAGTCTAATTTTTCTCCTAAAACGGATGTATAATTAAAACTAACAAAAAAATGCCTTAATGAAACTTGTGCAGTCGAAGAAAAAACATTTTGATAATATGTCTTTGAAAAATGAGCTGTATGAATAATTCTACTTCCCCCTCAACTTTACTATTTCACTTGACCTACAAAGATATTCAATATTCGGTTTTCCGATTCTTAGAAAATATATTGCTTCAGGAACTTCTACATTATTCCATACCAGTTCTTGCCCTTGCCACAACTATTTGAGGATGACACAGTTTAAACTTTATAAAGAGGCGAATACATTTTTTTTTTCTTTTGAAAAATACCCGAACACAATTCAGTCACTCAGATAGGAAAATAGTGTAATCTATCGACAGATATATTCCCTTGTGGCAGTTATTTTATGATTTCAAATACGTTGATAACTCAAAGTAAACGTGATTAAATCTTGGGTCTTAATAATCTTTCTAAACTAGGATTCGTGGGTTCGATTCTATCGAAAGCAGAAGAAATTTATTTAGTGTTGAACTCACTAAATAAAATCCTTTGTCCCACCCTGGGTAGAAACGAGTAACCTGTAGATAACCCGGGCCAATTAGCCATAGCGGCATAAAAGTGCTTATTAACAGAAAAAAAGGCTCGTACTTGTATATCTCAGGTTAGGAAAGAAAGTATTTTTTTTTCCAAAGCAAAGAATGATTAGCATTTTAATAAATGTGAAATTTAGTTACGTTTCCCAGTTTGACTAAATACCCATGTTCCTTTCATGAGGAGCTTTTCATTTTAACTTCCCTCACATTTTGTATTTATAAATTTATTAATGTGCTCATTGCAGCAGTTAATTGACGTATTTTTAGAGCACATAGTAAATACCAATATCAATTTGTAAGCATAGAACTTCGTCGATAATTTCTGAGTGCTGGTAATGAGGATTTAAAGCAAAAAAGTATGTTTTTCCTCCCTTCTGTTTACTATAACTAAACGTTTTTAAGTGTTTTAAACCGTCATCATTCGTGTTAAAATACAAAAAAAAATCGTATAAATAACTTAAATTTCCTAAATATTTTTTAATTTAACAAAATAAGATACTAAGTATTACTTAACTAAAATAAACGGCTAGTTAAATAACTAAAATAAACGGCTTAACAGTTAAATCTTATTTCCTCATTTTGAGTTTTAAGAGATCTTTTATTATAAAAAATATTTCTAAAGGCCAAAATGTAGTTTTCCATCTAAATTAATTACTAAAAGTTTTAAATTATTATGAAACCATTTTTTGAATAAATCAAACTTCAAAGTAAAAAAAAAAAAAACCATTTTAACCCTGGAACACTTTAATCCGGCTTCTAGTTAGACACTCTATTCTAGAGGGATATCAGTGACCATTCTAAGGCTTAAAAAACTTTGTAAAAAGTTTTTTGCGGATGACAAAAGTCTTCTATTAAAGTTCGAAACAGGCAAAGTAAGCTAATCCACAAAGTGAATCAAATCCACGAGTCGAATATATTCGGGTAGAAATATATATGGAAGTTAAGTTAGTCCCCCACATCGAACTATGCTTAAAAGTTTAAACGAAATCAACAAGAAAGAGACTAAGTGGATTTAGTTTCGGTATTCAGCCCTTATAGTCAGTCTAACTTGGGCCTAACAAAATTGAGATGACAGATCTTTCTCAAAAATATCATCCCTTTTTTGGGCTGAATGTACAAATCAAATACTTTTTATTGCTGCTTTGCGAGGAGAAAAAAAAAGTTCTTTGAATTTCTTTATTCTAAGATGTGTTTGATTTATTATGTAAACATAGAAAATGAATTTATAAATGAAGTTTCAAAAATGTCGAGTTGATATATTCAGCCTTCATTTTGATTCTGGAAAATATAGCAATGACATTGTTTGGAGTTCCATAATTGATGGAGACCAGGAATTCGTTAGAATGCTAATTATAGACTCACTTTCGATATTCCCGTTTGGGAAATGTGCTTTATAAATCAATATGGCAGCGAGTTGAATTCCAATAACTTTCAGTCTCGCAACAACCCTTTGCTTTATACTATTAAAAATAAACTGTTTTTACAAAAATGTAATTTTTTTTTAAAAGATGGTATTTAAATTGATTAATTCATTACTCTGTAAAAATGTGATCTAATTTCCAAATATGTAATGAGTTAAAAGTACAGCAGAACAATGAGTAATTAAAATGAGATAAGGATCAATAAAAAGGCCCCCCCATCGCCCGGCTGTTGTCGTCCAGGCTACACAGCAATAATCAGCAGGCACTGACGATGGAGCGCTGACTCAGAAAGTGCACTCTGCATAATATTAAAATCAGTAGAGGACAAAGCCTTTTTATGCATCCCTATCAATTGGTTCCTCTACCATCCAGCATATTCCAGAGATAAAATGGAATATTTTATTCGTTTATTTTGTTCATGTACACGTTTCAAATTTTGGCTGAAACTTTTTAAGAAGGTATATTTAAAGAAAAATCAGGATGTATTTTGAATTATGGGGAGAACCGTCAGCCAGAGAACAACTCTGAATCGAATTAATGATGGAACCATACCTAATCTATATAAATATTAGATGATTATATTCTCTCAAATGTTTCCACTTCATAAAATTAATATTGTGAATAATTTTTACAATTTTATTTATTTATTTGGAGCTTCGCAACTGTGGTGATGTTGCTATGGGAAAAAAAACGAAACAAAATTAATTTTTACAATTGAACCTATAGATCATTTAATACGGTCACAATGTGTACATTGTGGGTGATTAGTAGATTCGCATTTAAACTCATTCGTATTGCCCTTGTGAAGTTATATATTGTGAATAGCCCAGAGAAATTCTTGCGTTTTATTTATCAATGTATTATAATTCAAAATTGTAAACATTAACGTTATTGTAAATCATATTTATCAATAGATATTTGAGAGCTTTAGATAAACCAAAACACTGGGAGATATTTTTTAATCAAACACTGTATTCACTGGAACACTTCTCCCACATAGAACTGTAAACTATCCCCTTCATACTCCCCTTATGTGATTATGTGCATTGCAACACCAGCTGAGTTTACTGATGTCAACAGTTACTAGTATCCATGCCCGGTCCGGAGGTAAAGTTACTGTAATGCAGAACGAGCTACCAATATAATTATAATTAAAAAAAAAAGTTAGTTGAATCTATATTGAATGACATTTGATTATTAGTCCTGGATGCTAAATAATTCCGCTTCATAATCGGAAATAGCCTAAATATACTAGTAAGTATAGAAACTTTATGCGATACGCGGTATAAGTTCATTTAGTTTCTGACTGGTTTAAAGGGTTTTTCATTTTTTATCATTTCAAAACAAAATGATTTAGTGATATTGGTTGATGGAGAAAACCAAACAGATAGGTTCTGAAAAAACTCCAAAAAAATATTTAAAATGAAGAAAAAATCATATACAACTCCTTAAACATAAATAATTCTCGATATTTTATGCTGTTAGAGAGGTTGCTGTTACTGGAGAGATTCTCAATCAGAGCATGTATATCATCTATCTTCCTCTATCCTGTACCTCCACTACTTTCTTCTTCTACTTCTCTCTCCACTTCAACCAACAACCATTTTTCACTTCCTTTTCCACTCTTCTCCTATGTGAACAGAGTTAGAAGGTATTAAACAGTTACAGTATTTACCTTTTAAAGGATTTCTTCTAAAAAACAATGTAAATATAATATATAATGAAAAAGACGATGTCTTATTTGGCGAAGAAAGAAATACTACATAAGCTCGAAACGTCTAAAAATACCTTTTAACAACTATAAATCCTTTAGGTGTTAAACGCAGTTAAAAGTTCAAATTCCTTTTTGATTTCTTTTCGTATTGTCACTGACCGCATTAATGGTGTATTGAGAAGGCGTATAGGGTCAATGCTCGGCATTGTTTAATATAAGGCTTCAATAGAGTTCTACGAAATGTCTCGTGCTGGAAATTGACGGAAAATCACTCAATGTCCTTGGGGCAATCTTGTCTTGTTTGTTTCCTTTAAATCCGGGACATTCTGAAGGGACTGCAAAGAATTTTTACTTCCTTGTACGATATAAAGGAGCTATTTTAAGGACTGAAATTTTAATATTTTTATTAAACGGAATTATCCGCTTTGTACCATCAGAACCCATTTTGACTAGTTTTGGTGTGCGGTCTGTACGTATTCTCATAATTTAAATAAGAAAGCTGCAATTTCGCATTTGAGACTGTTGTAATGTCAAGCTGTGCACCTCTCCTTCTGAAATCTATTAATGAGGAAAGAAGCTTTATGAGAATGAAAATTAAACGCTTTTTTCTGCACGTAGAATAGATAGAAAACATGTATACAGGAACCTTTTTTAGCAGATTTTCCCTAAGGGAAATCAGCTATTGAGGTCTTGATACGATTTACAATCATAATTTTCAAATGTCCATCGATCCAACCCAGGAGATGACGAAAATGAGGTCCATTCAAATTTATATATATATATATATATATATATATATATATATATATATATATCGATATTTAACCGTTTTAAGTAAAAAGAGAGGGGGGGTTTAGACGGGAGGGTTTTCGACAATTCAAAATATCTCCGTTACTGCATGTCAGATCAGACATCTATCGTAATAGCAGATTAAAATTTTCACTCATTCTCTAAGGCCCCACTTTTTTTACTCAGAGGTTAACCTTTAACGAACTGGATTTAAGTTTTTATGGGAACTGATAAATATCTGTACGGTGTCGATCAAATACAAAATTTAAGCCTTTACTGCATAGAAGGTTCCTAGATGACGTCACGTTAAAAAAATGTTAGGTTCATCTCATGTTAACAATAAGCCAAATATGTCATTGAACGTTTTATCTAAGCATAAATACCATTTTTTTTAAAAAAATACAGTTTAACTATTTTTATTATTATTATAATTTATTAACTTCCACTTTTCGCTACTATGGCTAACTGGGACGGGTTATCTACAGGTTACCAACCTTTTCTAGCCAGGGTGGGACAAAGTATTTTATTTAATGAGTTTGTCACTAAATAAATTCCTATTGCCTAAGTGAGAAATCGAACTCACCACTGTAGGTTTACCATGTGAGATTAAAGGCAACGCTTTAACTCACACTGAATGGCCTTCCTCAAAAAGGCTAATTAGAAGAAAAGAAGTAGTTTTAGCGAGGTTGAGAATTGGCCATCACGACTAACTCACACTTACCTACTTACTGGAACCCACTTACGAACCCTACTCCCAACACAGTAACTGTAGACTTACTATAAAACATATACTTACTGACTGCTATTTAAGAACTCACATAGACCTACCATACACTTTGACTGAATTACTACATGACTGTAGCCCATATATAGACCGCGTGTTACACTACTTGAAACAAAACAACATTTTCAAAAAATTATAATGTAGGACAATACTGAAAATATTTGCAGAAATCAGCATACTTACGTAAATATAATAATTATATGTTACATAATAAATATGTTATATGTTAAATATGTTATATATATATATATATATATATATATATATATATATATATATATATATATATATATTCATTTGAAGGAATTCATTTGAGACTGGATAATGATGGTATTTTTTTGGTAAGGCTTTACTTTGCACAATATTTTGACATTTACCCTTCCCAGTTTTTAGGGTTAATACCCGTCGATTCTGTGGATTTGTTAATAATAAAATTATTTTTTTATGTAAGACTTCACTGTCCTCTATATAGTCATATTTCCCTTTCCTGTGCATTATGCATAGATTTAAATTATTAAGGACAGAATATTATAATTTTAATTAAATTTTCCAGGTGAGGTACCTGGTAGTTCATATTGAATAGAATTGTTGAGCAAATTTCTCTAAATAACAAAATAAACAACTTTTGTTATGTGCATATTTGCCGAAATCCCAATAGGAAACGAAATATCAATATATTTAATGTTTGGCCTCCCTTATAACCCCCTCTCCTGCCCGTCCCTAGAAAAGTTAGTATGGCTTATTATAAGGAAGGCGTTAGTGCTAATACACATACCGAGTTTGGTTAAGTTCGGTTTAGTTTTTTTGTGCCAAATAAAATTGTTCACTTCCGCTATAGGTTTTAGCGTATATCTCGTTTATAGTTCAGTATACGATAAATATGTATATAACAAAAGTTACTCTAAATAACAAAATAAACAACTTTTGTTATGTTCATATTTGCCAAAAAACCAATAGGAAACGAAATATCGATATTTTTAATTTCAGGCTTCCCTTATTACCCCCACTCCTGTTCGTCTCAGAGGATATTAATATCCAGAAAGTCTAATATGGGTTAGTAGGAATATAAATACCAAGTTTCATAAAATTCGGTTCAGCCGTTTATGCGTGAAAAGGTAACAAACAGACAAATAAACAATCAAACAAACACACACACACAAACACACACACACACACACACACACACACACACACACCAAAGAAACAAAATGCAGTTATGGTGTCTATGACATGTTAAACGAAAAGTTATCGTGAAATTTCGAGAAAAAAATCAATGTACAGACAGAGGTTACAATTTTAAACCCCCACTCCTGCCCGTCCCTATATATATATATATATATATATATATATATATATATATACATATATATATATATATATATATATATATACACAAGTATATATACAAATATATATATATATACAAATATATATATATATATATATATATATATATATATATATCGATATTTAACCGTTTTATGTAAAAAGAGGGGGGGGGATTAGACGGGAGGGTTTTTGACAATTCAAAATATCTCCGTTACTGCACGTCAGATCGAAAAATTGTATAGAATCAATCATATTGCAAATTAATTTTGATATAAGTGTTATTATATACATTTATTGTCTAACTTGAATATTAATCGAGATATCTGCATTTTTATTAAATGTGTGGGGATAACGGACGAGATGAGATCGGCTATTGTCGGTATTGTTTGACGGAAACAGCCGAAAACTAGTTTGGCAGTATCCGTAACTGTTCGGCTTTCGTGAAATTGGTTTACACTCTTGTAAGCTTGCCTTAGTTTAAGCAACCCCTGCTTGACAAAATTTTATTTATCATAAAACATCTATAAATTATGTTCTATGACGGAAGATGTGCATCATTTTTAAATGATATAATTTATATGAAATGAAATTATTTTAATGTTTTTAATGCAATAGGAGTAAAACAAATTGAAGTGCTCCCAAGATCACATTTTTTTAGTTCTACAGTGGAATGTATTTTGACAATAATGATTTTTATAACGATTTGTTGAAGTATGCAATAGAACATTTATTTTTCAGCGAGAATTCAGTTTCCGGTGGATTCATGGGTTGGTTTTAAAAATGGAATTTCGCATTTGCTATACGAAAAGAGTAACTCTTCATTGTTATGTAGATTAATACGGAGAGTTCATTATGAATAAAACATTTTTAGTAGTGTTTATGTTGTAGAGACATGTAAGGAACGGGCTAGCCTTTCATAGATAGAGGTGGCTGGATAGGACCCCCGCAATGAGGAAGATATAAGGCTGAGTGAGGGAAGTTGGTGAGGGGGGAGGCAGGGAAGGTTTTATGCAAATTGCATCCTTTCCGGGGCCAACATTAATATTCGCTCGACTACACAGTAGGGATGAACGCCCCCTCCCCCTGCCTCTTGGATAACATTTATCGAATTTCGTATTCATAACTCTACTCCCGCTAGCTTACCCAATCTAAATAGGCACAGTCTACCTAAAACCCATCCTACAACTATGCCTTACACATAAGGTATCGCATTGTCTCTCATTCGAATGAAATGCCACCCACCTCGTCTCTCGGGTTCAAACGATGCGTTCCGGGCATTTGTGTCTGCTATTATAAAATATCACTTGCTTCGTTCTCAATGCGTTTTATTTTAGGATTAGTCTCACTAACTAAATATTTCTCTAGTTTTGTATTGCTAAAGACCATTTAAATGTTGTTGTATTGTGATTCAAAGCTTACTTGAAAGCATTATCGACATCTTGTCTAGGTTGGGACTAGAAATTACATTTAACGAGTCCGTCAATAAATAAATTCCTATTACACGCGTGAGAATACGACTCACGACGTTATGTTTACCAAATGAGAACGACTAAGCTGACATGCCTAGCCTTCAGAGACCATTTAAAGTGTAGGATATAGATCAACTCGGCATATAGATAGGATCGGCATGAACTAAGGAGATTTCCTACATGCTGGAGTGACAACGCTGGCTATCACATCTCTCCATCTATTCTCTATTTCAACAGTAGTAAAAATCTTATGTACAAAGCAATTGAAATGTTAGACACGAGATCTTTGGTGACTGAGTTACTGAAAGAGGAAATTGGTTGAGTAGAATGGTCATTTTCCGAAGCTTAAATACAAATAACTCACGTAATATTCAAGTTACAGAAAACACGTAAAAAACAATAACTGTATAAGTTAAATTTGGAACAAGATTGATTATATAACATTTTACATCATAATAACGAAATTATTTTGAATTTTCGATTCTACCTCCAATAAACCTCTCCACCCCCTCTCCTGGCTCTATTTGCGGCATTGGCGAGTATGATCATCACCTTTGCAAGAAATGGAAAATAAAATGTATGGTATTGATTATTGATCAAATAAACATTTTCAATTATTGTACGTAAAATATTAAATGTGATATCGCACCGAACGTATTTGTATGTATCTCACATAGTTTGGGTCTCAGGTTGCCAATGTGAGTTAAAGTGTTGGCTTTAATCTCACATAGTAAACCTACAGTGGTGAGTTCGATTTCCACTTAGGCAATAGGAATTTATATCGTGACCAACTCATTAAATAAAATACTTTCTCCCACCCTGGATAATAAAGGTTGCTAACCTGTAGACAACCCGTCTCAATTAGCCATAGTAGCAAAAAGTGGAAGTTAATAAATTATAATAATAATAAAAATAGTGAAACTGTATTTTTTTTTTTTTAAAAATGGTATTTATACTTAGATAAAACGTTGAATGACATATTTGGCTTATTGCTAACATGATATGGGCCTAACATTTTTTTAACGTGACGTCATCTTGGAAGCTTCTATCCAGTAAAGGCTTAAATGTGATCGGCACCGTACAGATATTTATCAGTTCCCGTAAATCTGAAATCCAGTTAAATGTTAACCTCAGGAGGTTAAAAAAGTGGGGCCATAGAGAATGAGTGAAAAGTTTAATCTGCTATTACGATAGATACTCTGTTCAAAAATTATTGTGGAACGAATTTTCTTGATAATGAAATGTCCTCCAATTATGGTATTATACATGTGACTTTATATTATAGCCGTTTTGACTTTCTGTAAACCTCCAATCCTATTCATGAGATCTTCATATTCACTAAATATCTCATGCTTATATTATATTCTTAGTTCCGTTATCAGAGAGTACTTAGAAAGAGAGAAGGGAGAACACAATATGAAGCGATAATGAAAGACTTTGAAGATGATTACAGCAAATTAGTTTTAGTTGAGTTTAATTATTATTATTCATTCATGCTACATTTGCATGAGACAGACATTAGTCACTGCTACTATTTCATTCAAGCGGTTCCTTTATTTGCTTTATGATGATGGAAGTACAAAAGACAATATGTCATCATTAGTGGTAGCTATAGATACAGTGAGCAGTTCTTATATTCCAATCCAAATATTCTATTAGCTACCTCTTTGCGAAATCGATTTCCAAAGCTTTGCAAAGGATGTTAAAAATTGAGTTAAATGAAATTTGATTACAGATTAACCACTCACATTTCGATATTTTGTTTTTAGCTATTCCATATTAAGTAATGCAAATTAGTATTTCACCAAAAATGTTAACGACTCTATGTCTAATGTAGCAAAGAGAGTTTTCATACAAAGTAGGTCTTACATAAAGAACTTATTTATGCGTTTCCTGAATTAATATGTGCCAGCGTCTCGCATGCTTCAGGACTAGAGGAAGGCTAAAGTTCTGTAATGAATGTGCGTAGTTGTGGAGGTGTCCATTAGTTAGCATGCTGAGTAATTTACTAACTTAGACACCAAATTTGTGCTTCAATTACATTTTTTGCTAGTATAGTTAGGTGTATTGTCTCAACTTAAGAAGACATGAATAATATATTCACTAAAATGTTGAAGGCCAGTTTTAATAAACTATAGCTCATGTTATTAAAAAAACGACTGTAACACAGGGGGTGCTCAAACTAAACAGACATCCTAGGCGTACGAATGAAGACATAATCTGTACATTCTGCTAACATACATCCCTCAGTATGGTTCTAATCTTACATCAAATTTAAAATAATGAATATAATTGTAAAAGGAGGTAATTGGCCAGAACCACCTCATGTTATATTTAACAAATATAATAAAGAACATATAAAGTTTATCAAAAGTACAGATATGGATTTAGCAAAAATACATTAGAATGTAAAGATGATTGTGAGGAATGGGAATCATAATTCAATATATTTACCTTACATAGACTCGCAAATTGAACAACTGTTGAGTTTAGCTTTAATGGATATGTTTTTTGTTATTATTTTATTTATTTACTTTTTCATTTCGTTTATTAATGTTATTTGTTATTATCTTACTTATTTTAACAATTTATTTTATTATTAATATTTCTTTTATATAATATTTGAGTAGATAGTTGATTAACGTATATATATATATATATATATATATATATATATATATATATATATATATATATATATATATATATATATATTGTAAAATAAAAATGTATTTAAACATAATCAGCCATGTAATATGCCAGGGGGCAATGAAACGTGTATTCAAATAAATAACTCCTCATAGGGTTACTATGAGGAGAGAAAAAAAAAAGTTCTTATCTAATGAAGGCTTGAAAATATTTCTGGGTGTTAGTTGTTGAGTGAACAAGTTACCTTCAGATTGAAAGACAGAAAATATTAATATGTTATCTTCAGATAACATATTCATTCAGAAAGTATGAAAAACTTATCTTCAGATTGAAAGCCAGAAATATTAATATTAATATTCACGTTAGAAAAGAGTGTATAAATTAATAATTGTAGAATATTACCAAGTTTAAGCATGTTCTTAAGTACAAAAAAATAGGTTTACAATGTTTTATCTGAATGTGTCTTTTTATTATTCATCTCATAATATAAAAACAAAAGCCAATATCTTATGAGTTACAAAACAGCTGTTTTCACCTAACCTACATCTAAGCCAAAGAGATATAATTATTACGAGGCTTCATTATAATATGCACTTCCAAACAAAGCAGTTATTTAGCGACATTTGTAAGTGAAATTTAACACATTGTAACTTGGCAATCTTCGTCTAAAATGAAGAATTCCAAAGAGAAAAGGGTTCCAAACGATCTGCTTGATAACCCAAGAGAAAAGGGCAAACGGGAAAAGAGGATAAGAGGGCCATGAATGCGAAAAGAATTTTTATAAAGAGGTATACACGGCGGGATTACGCTGCAAAGGGGCTCAGCCATTACTGGCAGATCCCTATCGGCCCAATGTGGTTCGGCTAAAAATATTAAAGGACAGTAGATAAGTATAACGGAATTTAAGTCCGGTGGGATCTGAAATTTAGGGGGCCATTAGGGGGGGGGGGTTCACGGAAATGCAGGGGCTTGGAGGAAATAAGCCCAGAGCCACCCCTGCCCTATTTCTATTTATTCAACAGTACTCCTCATAAACCGGCAAACTGGAGGAAATGCCTCCTACTAACTTTTTCCTCTCTTGACTCCAAAGGCTCTTCCTTTAAGTCTCCTCTTCACTCAGATCCTCTCTGTATTAACTCAACTTTCTTTCCTCCTTTATAAACAATAGGAGGTACTATTATATAGAATGCTTTTAATGGGAATGGTCAGTACCTCTATATCATCGTCATTTAGGCCTTTTTAAGGCTGCAAACAATATATCGGAAAAACAAAACAGCTCTTAGAGTAACTCTGTAACTGATTATGATAAAATCTCTAGATAAACATAAATAAACCAAAAAAATGTGATGTGGACACCACATGGCATCGTTCAATTAAATTAAATCAACAAATACTTGTTGCTCATAATTTATGATGATAGTATTGAAAATCGACGTTCGTTCTAATGCTTCAGGCCGAAAAAAGTTCTGAGAGAATAATAAAAACCGTTTACGGTAAACATGGATGTCTTTGTACAATTGTTTTATATCTATAATACTTACGGAGAAATTTGTATATTCTTATTTTCGCCCTTCTTTAAAATCCCTCTCTCCCTCTTAGTCGATTTCAATCAAGAGGCGAATAACAGGATGTTTCAAAAATCCCTAATACGAAATTTCAACATTCTGGGGGTTGCTGCTTTTGAGCTAAATGTGCACACGTTGGTCCGAATCTAGTCAAGGATCAAAACAGATAATTCGAAATGTGAAGAAAAAATGTTTCTCGATTTACATTGTACAAGGAAGTAAAAAAAAAAAAACGACAGAGTATTAACTGCGATTGTGGGACAGTAGAGAGTACGTTGTACTGTCGTAGCATCTATATATTTCAGAATATTTAAGTGAAATTAAATATGAAAATAGAAGGCAAAAAAAGTTCAAGTTGTCATACTATTTTATGTTTTTGTCTGTTATAATTAAACAATTATGAATTAAAAATTAATAATAATTCCATAGGCGTTGTCTGTTGATGGCTTGATGGCTTTGGAGTAAGGAGTATGTCCTCTCTACGTAATTTACAGAACGGAACTTTTCATTGCAACCCATATTCGGGTGCTCAAAATTTCATGGTTAATAATAATGTTCTTAATGTTAATCGGATATAACTAAAAGAAAGCTCCGTGTCAGATGGTAAAAAATGGCCAGAGTCAGTACACTTTCACTATTCAGATTTAATATTTAATGTTTACTGTATGTAGACCCGAACCGAAAATGGCTATCAAGATAAAGACATACAACATGGATAAGAAAGATGCTGTTCTGACCAAAAGTATGAAGCGCTTGAACCCGCGCCATTTTACTGAAGAATGATCTTATTACTTCATTCGTATTCTGTTGACAGTCACATTTCAGTTACGTCTAATGTCATTCCTTCTTCTTAATCTCAAGTCTCCCTCCGCTCTTCTATTTAGCATTCTTGTAGCATGACCAACCACCACTCACGCCGCCTATTCTTGATGAAGAAAATGATGTTATTGCTATTGAAGTGATCATACAGTTAAACCATTATTCACTTGTGATCTCTGAACCATACTAGGCAAAATTGTAAAAAAAAAAAAAAAAAAGTCACTATAAACCCTCGGGAGGGCACACAGTACTCATTATACCTACACCAACTAAGGTCTCACCCAGTACACCCTCCAGGCATACCATTCATGTGAGACAGTAGAATTACAATGCAACCCATTAGCGGGAAATTAAAGAAAATAATAGCCTAGAACGTATCTGATGTGAGGGCTGTTCCAGAGGGAATTGATTGTGAGCTCTCTTCATCAATGGGGTAATGCGAGTGGTGCCAGGTGTCGTTTTGCTCTGTAAGATAGGCAAGCCCATCGGATTCAAATTTTCGAATGAAGTTACGAGTTCTGATTCTAGCTTGAACGAATCTTCTCAGGATTTAAAAAAAAAAAAAAAAAACGCGTTATCCTAGACGAACTAAGCAATTCTGGTAGCGCCAATATCCGCATATAAATTTAATATATCAAAATAAATCAGACCAAGTGAGGCGGATTCTGAACTGGTAAGATATTTTGAATTAGAGAGGATACAAAATGAGATTTACAGAAATTAATAATGAACAAGGTAATAGTGAAACTATGTAATTTACGAGACAGTAAATGACACAGAGCCAAGTCAAAAAAATGAAGGATTAAATCCAGACAATGAAATGTATTCCAAATTATATGATTTGTTTGGAAATAAGGACATAAAATATATTGATATCCCATTTCAAAGTAGACCATCTATTTCTAGAGTTCCATATGACAAACAATTCTATAAAGTGGTCACAAAGATGAACACAGTTACTTGATGATATTGGCGATGCACATAGTATGCTCAGCAGCTAGAGCTTTAACGTTATATTTGGGAATTGAAAAAGAAACCTTCAAAGGGGATTAGTAATAAAAAGCAGAATGGCTCTCCATGGAAGCGAAGACTTGAAAAATAGGTCGTCTTGCCTATACAGGACTTGTGGAGGAGAAAACTCTCGTGGATACTCTTAACTTGTTTTTCGATAAAGATAACAGAGATTTTCTTTTTAGGCAAATAGAATTCGTCGATACACAGAGATATTCCTCCGATGAAATCAAAATGGAATGTTTATAAACAAACTAAAATAATTTTCAGTTTTAGAGCAGAATATCTAGAAATGGAATTGTGAAACCTTTTGACAACATGAAAGAAGAGGAGATGGTAAACTAGTCGGCAAATATTTGGGAATGACCTGCTTCCCACAATAAAAAAAGCTCCATGGATTCCAGATATATATAATACATAATAATGTTCCTCAAATGTATGAATGTGTCAAAATATGGTGGCATCTATCTGTGCCCTTCTGGCAAAAACAAGTTCTTAATAAACAGGTCTTAATAACAGTAAGTCTTCCCATATGAATCACTGTTATTATGTGTCGGTTCGATAAATGTTATGTATAACTAAAACTATTAAAATATTAATGTATTGAAATTGTTGTTCTAGAGATATTTCTTTAACCCAAACTTTAACCGAGTAACTTATATATTTTTCCCCAGTCTTTATGTGTAACACCCACTTTATTAAAACGATTTTTTCTTAATGATGGTTGAATGTCAAGTCTTTTTTAACTAGGTTTTTTAACATGACAAAAATAGAGAACAGAATCAGATTATATCAGTTGTTCATTGCAACATGTGAAAATCTGCTTAGTTTAAGCAACCCCTGCGGGGCGGACTTTTTTAATTCGCCTTATATGTACGTAAAACGATCAATTATTAAGTAAAATTACATTTTGTTAAAGAGAGTTTCTTCAAAGAAGTCTTTTATCATGAACCTTATTAAATTTGTAATCTTTAAAAGGACTGTTAATGGAAATTTTCAAAGGAACAATTGTTGGACTTCTCTTCATTATCTTCTATTTAGGCTTTGTGAGGAAATTAGCAATTTTCGAGTATGTTTGAAGTAAGTGAAACATCTTATAGCTTTGCCTAAAGTAATCTTATTAAGGAATCGTGAAAGGAAAATAACTTCTTGCCCTGGAGTAATTTAAAATTAATGAATAATTAAAATTTGATGGATTTCTTCCTTTTACTTGCTGTATCTAAAATAAACGTTGAATGAAGTTAACATCTCCCGTCAGTATTCGTCTTACGGAGAAGTATTTTTAAGGGATATTTACTTTATTAAGAATTTTTCATACATGTTATATGTGCTAAAATTATTTGAAAACTGTTTAGGGGTTTACTGATTACGCTGTTCATATCTGTATATGCATTTTATGCTATCATGGCATATATTTGTACTTTGCTTGAATAAGTTTTAAAATAAGTTATGTTGAGTCAAATATTAATAGACATATATCAGAAATTTAAGTAACTAACTACCAGACAGTACCTCCAAGATGCTGCCTCGGCCATGTTATACAATTCACTGTTGTCAGTTGTACTCCTTAATCAATGGCCACCAAAAGGTGTCCCCCAGGTCTTCTCGGACGCGAATATTATAATAGGTATTTTCTTTTCCCCTTGAATAGGATTTCCAGTTGGAAGTGATCTCATTGTTCTTCGAAACCAGAAAAACTGAGTCCAGTAATTTTTTTTCAGTTTCTTAACAATAATTAGCCCACCCCCCTCGATTCAATATTCCCTTTTGGATTAATTTAAAACAGGTGGAACACCAAGTTGTTTTATTATTTTATTTTGCGACTTTTAACAGGTAATAACGCGCACGGGATTGCAAGTCTTTCGGAAAATTGATGTCTTAAAGTCTAAAACGAAAATTAAAAACGTTCTAGAAAAAATAACAGCAAAGCGCTGATTATCACGACTTTGAGAACAATCTATTCTTTGTGAAATTGTTGATTGAGTCAATTTGCGTTTTCTCATATCAAGCATGGGTTCTGCTATCGTCGTTGAATCTCTCTCATTCTGCACAACTTACGTTAAAGAGTAAACATTATGTTGTCATTTGTTATGAAATTTTACGCTATCATCTGTGATCACGATACATGCTATGATGCACTGTTACTGTATTTTTTTAATGCATTAAGAAAAAACATTTTCATTTTTTTTTTCAATAGACACAAAACTTATCGACTTGGAGAGAAAAAAAAAGTCTAATTTTTCAAAAGATTTTTTAAATTTCAGCGCTAATTGAAATTAAACCAGAAAAGACTATTGTCTCCATCTTCAGAGCTACACATAAAAACAACAACGTCAATAGAATCTATACACATTACAACAGGGTCATTAATCATACTAGTATCAATAAATAAAAAAAAATATCTATATGTAGATGTAAATATAAATAAACATAGGCCAAATCTTAAAAAGAGATCTATTGTCGGAATTGCTAGTTTTTTTCTCTCCAAGTACACAATATTGTTCACTTCCAACGACACTGCTTTCCAAAAAAAATCTTCTCGACGTTGTCAATATTAATTGAAACCCTTACCCTAGTGCTAGACGATGCCACTTCCCGTCTGCTAGTTGGGCTGGGACAAGAACTGACTGTGTTCCATTCGGTCCAGAGTGTACCAGTTTTACAGCATCCGGACCAGCGACCTCTACCGCGAAGTAGCACTCTTCTTGCCTCCTAGATCTCAGGCTGAACAGCGTGCCTCCTGCTGGTTTCTGCAACAGTCAAGGCAGAAGGTCATAGTCGACTCATGTACTTATTAGCTGCAGATCAGATAATTCCAATTACAATTTAAAAAAAAAAATGTACATAATTACTGTTAATGCTTGATGAATTCATGTGCTATTATTTATGTTGTTCACTTCTGTGGTTTGATGAGTCCTTCGTCAAAGTTTAGCACATGATATGCTAAATAAATTCGTTTAGAAAGCACTCCATCGCCTCTCTTTTAAATACCAACAAATTTTGAAAATTGAGAACAATAATGGGTTCTCTTTTTCTATGTTCTGGAGAAGGCTCCTCGATTCGAAAACTCCTGTATGTCAGTGAAGCTACGATCCCCATAAAATGAAAATGTCCGTCACGCAGGAGCTATCTAAGCAGACTTCCCACTTTAGTCACGTATTTGCATTTATTACAAAATGTAAAAGTTCAAGGAGAACAATATTTTGTATTTAGGCTTCAAATAAAGTGCTTCATAATATAACTGTTTTCTTTTAATATGGCGAGAGTTAGAGTGGTGTTTTACTGAAGACTCAAAACTAAAAACTTCATAAATCTCAGTAAATAATCAAGATAGTTAAAAATACGTACATAACATTTGCAATATGATTGATTCCATGCAATTTTTCAATCCAAGATATTAAGAATTTTCGAAATTCCTGCCCTCTAATTCCCCACTTCCCAGTGGTCGGATTTAAGCCATTGACGAACTTGATCTTTCTTTTTGCATAAAACGATTAAATATCGAATTTGGTTAATGGTTAAACCAAAATTACGACAGCTAGAGCGGTAACAAACAAGTACATATATATATATACAATTTTGAACGGACCTCATTTCCGTCATCTACTAGGTAGGATGTATGGACTTTGAAGACATTTTTCGAAAATCGCGTCCTCAATAGCTGATTTCCCTTAAGGGGAATCTGCTAACAGTCACTGCTGTTCTAGAACACGAGAACACTGCGAAAAATACTTAAAGTCATTAAGGAGACTGCTGTACTGAGAGATTGAGCTCTAATAGAATTGTACGCCGAACCTCAAGTCATCTTTTACGAAACGGTCGCTGTGTTGGCTGGCTATATGGTAGACTTCGTGGAAGTAGGAAAAGAGATAGGACTAGACAATGGTGGCTTAATGAAGGTTGGGGGCAATTGGAGAGGTCTGGCAGGAACTGTGAAACATGAAGAATGAAATATGCTAAAGGAATAGGCTCAGGAGCAGTAGTGCAATGTATGTAAAAAAGATATACAATCATTGTGTCGTGGGTCAGTTCATTTGAACAATTTTTGATAAAAAGTGCGCTGCCCGTAAAAGTCTTGTTTGATAACTTTTTAAGTGGACAATATACTTCAGAGAGTGTATTGTCAGTTTTTAGTGAAATACTTAATGGAAAATGTTTTCTTTTTCTTGTAAGTATGTAACAAATACTGTGTTTTGTTTATATTGAATGCGAATTTGATATTTATGGCTCATTCACACATAGAGGCGCATATCTGTGTTCTATTAATTGACAGACTTGAATTATGGTTTATTGAGTTATTCGATATGAACTGAGTTTATTTATTGATGGGTTTACAAGTTCATTATCATCCTGGCTAGAAAAGGGTAACAGTGACACAAACCCAAAATACATAATGGCCTAACAGGTTACGAAGTGGAATTAACTTAATCTAAAAAAAACAATAAAAAAACAATTAAACTAAAATATTTATTAACGTCCACTTTTTGCAACTAAGGTTAATTGGGCCGGGTTATCTACAGGTTACTACCCTTTTCTAGCCAGGTTGGGACTAAGGATTTTATTTAATGAATTCCGCCACTAAATAAATTCTTATTGCCCAGGCGGGAATTGAACTCACCACTCAAACAATTTCAATATTGTATTATTCAATACGAATTGCCTTTAAATTGTTATTTTAGGATTCTTAAAATTTCCCAACATAAATCTCCTGTAAGGTTTGTTTATATAGCAACAAATGTCTCTAATGAATCCTCCCCCCCCCCCTGTATTTGAGATAATATTTTACTCTACAGATTAAAGGAGGTGTTAGACGAAAATAAAAATTAAATTTATGAATTACTTGTCCCTCACTTGCTCAGTGGAATAGCCGATACTTTTGATTTCATGCTTGAATAGATCCTTTAAGGTTTTGTATTAAAGTTTTAAAAGGGAGTCTTCTTTAAGATTATGGGCCTCTTCATTTTTATCTGGTGTTATCGTGAAAAGAAAAATACTCCTTTGAAAATAAAAAGAAGATTTTTATTTCTCAAAAAGAGTTTATATTATTGAGTTTGTTAAGTTCCCAAAAGGTACTTCTCATTTAGGATGTCTTTAATAATATTTTGCATGTTGTGCAGTAAATAAATAATAATATTTTATTTTAGTCCTACAGATGATAAAAAAAAGTGATGATCGAAAAATCATTGTGTCTGTGTGTGTGTGTGTGTGTGTGTGTGTGTGTGTGTGTGTGTGTGTGTGTGTGTGTGTGTGTGTGTGTGTGTGTGTGTGTGTGTGTGTGTGTGTGTGTGTGTGTGTGTGTGTGTATAAAATTACTCTTATCTCTGACTGCTTCAAAGAATAAGTAAGAAGAAATTTAGGGACGTACTTTTTCGTTAGAATATTTAAAGCAGAACAAAACTGGTCTTTAAACTGAAATTTTTGGTATATATCAGCTTTGTAATATTTATAGGGGGTTAGTTAAGGTGTTTGGCGAAAATCTTTTAGAATGGGTTTCAAGGCTTCTAGTTTGAAAATGTAGGTGCTGGAAAGTTTACCTAGCCCGATCCTTCATATACGATTCTATATATATATTGATATAATAATATTACAGTCTGCATTTAAATGCATTTTGTAATGTGATATGTACAATTCAATCGCCCTCCATCACTCTCGACAGAAGCCACTCCTCTTCACCACAATGAGAGGAGCAGCCTCTCCCTGCCTGGCAAGGAAGTCAAGAGCTAAGGAGGAATGACACTTGATAAGAAAATAGCCACTGCTATCACTTCACTTCACAGTTATAAGAGATCTCTGGGCCATTGTCTCTGAGGCACCGTGGAGGGGAATAAGGATGAGAGGTACTAGAAAGGGCTAGGAATTATGGATTAGGATGATTGGATATCCTGCTGTGGAATTTAGTGAATCTTAGGGGGATTAATTCCTTTACAAATGGGACATCAAGATCTTTATGGAGCGTGTGGTTGGTGATATAATATGGAGTATCTACTATGGCTCGCAAGACTTTGGATTGGAAAGTCTGAATACGTCTGATGTTCGAAGGTTTCACTGCACCCCACATTTCTATTGCGTATGTCCATATTGGTTTAAGTAGTAACTTGTATATTGTTAGTTTGTTTTCGGTAGACAAGTGAGATCTTCTATTTAGCAGTCCATAAAGTTGTCCGAATCGTCTGTTAAGTTACTGTCTTTTAATTACAGTGTGGGATTTCCAAGTATGTCTGGTGTCCAAATGTAGTCCAAGGAAGCGTTCACAATCGGCTGGTGGTAAAGAAATATTGTTGAAATGAACAGGAGGGCAGGAACTTCACCGGAGGCAAAAAGTAATATGGTGAGATTTACATTCACTAATCTTCATACGCCAAGCATTGCACCATTTTTTGATCGCGGTTAAATGGAATTGGAGATTCTAGCGAAGCAGTATTAGGACCGGGATCGGACGAAAGGATTACTGTATCATCTGCATAGGTTGCCAGGAGAGTTGTTAGTGATGAAAGGTTGTCAAATGTCTATATGAGATACGGTAGTTGTCCTAGGCCACTTGCCCTGGGAAACTCCTGGATCCACAGGATAGTAATCTGTGTATTCATTCCCTTGACGCACTCGAAAAAATCTGTTGAAACGATAGGATCTAAGCATTAGGTAGAATGTGCTGGGAAGGAGTAGCTTGAGCTTATAGAGTAAGGCGTCATGCCAAACCTTGTCAAAAGCTTGCGCTACACCAAGAAAGGCTGACGTGCAATACTCTTTTCCCTCTGTTTACAAATGAATATTGATAATTAAAGAACAGCAGATTTTAAGATAAACTCAGATGAAAATACTTTTAGGACTTACAGCTAAGAGCTGACATTTTTGTGCAAAGTGACTGTCACTCGAGTACTCTTGACAAACTCGAGCAAACACATTGGCGGTAAGTTAATGAGAGTTGGTCTGGCATGAGAATAGCTGGGTTCAAGCAGTATTAGAGCAAGTGAACCGATGATGCTCTCACTGTTTACACAGCTCCAGCACTTGGATTAAGTTGGATAGGTGGAGTGAGAGACAGAGCTAGGTGGAGTGAGAGAGAGAGAGCTAGGTGGAGCGAGAGAGTGTGAGAGAGAGAGAGCTAGGTGGAGTGAGAGGGGAAGAGGGATCACATTCAAGGCTCTAACCTACATGCTTAATCCATTCCAGTCTCAAACACCTAAATGGACTCTCTCGCCAACATCCTACCGTCTCTACACTCTATTCCATAATTGCTTCTGTCTACACTCTGTTTGCTGAAGCAGTTTGAAACGCCTCATTCAGAAACCCTTTAGATCTCACTACACTAGCTCTCTCTAGTCAGTAGCAGGATATAAATCAATAAACGAACTATTCACTTCAACGTTCAAAGGAATCTTTTAAACATTTCATCATATTGATTATAAATAAAAGCTATTTATTCGCCTTATTCTGGACCCAATATTATTTATATATTCTTAAAATGTTATGGCAAGGGTCTCCGATAAAACACGTTTTTTTTCGGTGCCAACTTTATTGAAGCTGCCCTACATGTTTCGTGGCTTATTTGCCACCTCTTAAGGAGCTGTTCCTTCTAAAAGAAAAATATATACAAAATTATTAATAATATTAATTTAACACATCCCTTAATAATGCTTTTGCTGTATATTGTATTAGTAGGTGCCTACATCTATGATATATTTATTAAAGGAATTATAAATTGTTACTTACATTTCTGAAGTGCTCGTTTACCATTTACATTACGTTGCGACAGTCCTCACAGAGGAGGCTTATGATACTAAGAGGTTCCCGAGGTAGGTTAAGTCAGCTGACTAAAAATCGATTATTTACAATTCAATCTTGAAATCGATTTAATAAATATATCATAGACTAGCTTAGATACCTTCGCCCGGGAATTGATTTGAGGCTGAATGGTGATGGTATTTTTTTGGCAAGGCTTTATTTTGCACACTATTTTGATATTTACCCATCCCAGTGTTTAGGGTTTATACCCGTTGTTGGCATTTGTTAATAATAAAATTAATTCTTTATGTAAGACTTCACTGTGCCATATTTCCCGTCTTCTGTGCATTATGCATAGATTTCAGTTATTAAAGACAAAATATTAACGTAAATTTGAATTACTTTTCCAGGTGAGGTACCTGATAGTTAAAATAAGAATGAACTGTTGAGCATATCAATATTTCTACGCGAATTACTTGGTCCACACATTGTTCCTGGAGAAATGTATTAAACAAAACTTAATCTAAATAACAAAGTAAGCAACATTTGTTATGTGCATGTTTTTCGAAAAACAAATAGACAATGAAATATCGGGAAATTTTATTTCAGGCCTCCCTTATAACCCTCCACTCCCGTTCTAACCTAAAAATTTTAATATAGCTTATAATCATGGGAGAATTAATGCTAATTGACATACCGAGTTTTGTTAAGCTCGGTTCAATCTTTTGCGCCCAATAAAATAGTTGACTCCCGCTTTAGTTTATAGTGTATATCTCGTTTATACTTTGTTAAAAGACAAAAATGAATATCACAAAAGTTACTCTAAATAACAAAATAAACAACTTTTGTTATGTTCATATTTGCCGAAAAACGAATAGAAAACAAAATACCGCTATTTTTTAATTCAGGCCTCCCTTACAACCCCCACTCCTGCCCGTCCCTAGAAATGTTGCTATGGCTTATTATAATGAAAGCGTTAGTGCTAATACACATACCGAGTTTTATTTATTTCGGTTGGGTCTTTTGTCCCTAATAAAATTGTTCACTTCCGCTATAGGTTTTAGCGTATATCTCGTTTATAATTCGGTATACGAAAAAAGTGTATATAACAAAAGTTACTCTACATAACAAAATAAACAACTTTTGTTATGTTCATATTTGCCGAAAAACCAATAGGAAACGAAATATCGCTATGACATGTGAAACGAAAAGTTATCGTGAAATTTCGCGAAAAAAATCAATGTACAGACAGAGGTTACAATTTTATATATACATATCTATATATATATATATAAAATTGTAACCTCTGTCTGTACATTGATTTTTTTTTTTTCGAGAAATTTCACGATAACTTTTCGTTTCACATGTCATAGACACCATAACTGCATTTTGTTTCTTTCGTGTATGTTTGTTTGTTTGTTACCTTTTCACGCATAAACGGCTGAACCGAATTTTATGAAACTTGGTATGTATATTACTACTAAGCCAACTTAGACTTTAGGCTATATTAATATCCTTTGAGGCGATCAGGAGTGGGGGTTGTAAGGGAGGCCAGAAAATAAATATAGCGGTATTTCGTTTCCTATTGTTTTTTTGGCAAATATAAACATAGCAAAAGTTGTTTATTTTGTTATTTATAGTAACTTTTGTTATATACGCTTTTTTCGGATACCGAATTATAAACGAGATATACGCTAAAACCTATAGCGGAAGTGAACAATTTTATTTGGGACAAAAGACCCAACCAAAATAAATAAAACTCGGTATGTGTATTAGCACTAACGCTTTCATTATTACAAGCCATACCATCATTTCTAGGGACGGGCAGGAGTGGGGGTTGTAAGGGATGCCTGAATTTAAAAATAGCGGTATTTGGTTTTCTATTCGTTTTTCGGCAAATATGAACATAACAAAAGTTGTTTATTTTGTTATTTAGAGTAACTTTTGTCATATTCATTTTTGTCTTTTAACAAAGTATAAACGAGATATACACTATAAGCTAAAGCGGGAATTACTGAAATCTATGCATAATGCACAAGAGACGGGAAATATGACAATTTGGAGGACAGTGAAGACTTACATAAAAAATTTATTTTATTATTAACAAATGCCAACAACGGGTATTAACCCTAAACACTGGGACGGGTAAAAGTCAAAATATTTGCAAATTAAAGCCTTGCCAAAAAAATACCATCACCATTCAGCCTCAAATCAATTCCCGGGCGAAGCCGGGTATCTGAGCTAGTATATATATATATATATATATATATATATATATATATATATATATTTTTATATATATATAGAGAGAGAGAGAGAGAGAGAGAGATAGATGTAGGCACCTACTAATACAATATATAGCAAAAGAATTATTAAGGGATGTGTTAAATTAATGTTATTAATAATTTTGTATATAATTTTCTTTTAAAAGAGATAGCCCCTGAAGAGGTGGCAAATGAGCCACGAAACATGAGGGAGTTTCAATAAAGTTTGCACCGGAAAGAATATTTCTTATTGGTGACCCTTACCATAAAATGTGAAGAATACATAAAAGCTATTTAGGTTCATACTTTGAAAAGAAGTATTTCTTTATAAAAATTGCAATTACGAACGGCACGGAATAAAAATGAAAGGATCTCTTAGTGCTTTGCTAATTCTTCATTTATATTTCTATGTGAAACCGTATTTTGAACCTTTATTGGTTGATAAAAACTTTTCCAAACCTAAATTCGTCCTTCCAAATATCACTTTTCATTCAGAGTGAAATTACTAGACAGAAATGGTACTTTTTGCCGGTGACGATTACATAGCGGTAACTCAGTCTCTCGTCACACTGGAGCTGCGTTAACTAAGCAGATTTCCCACGTGCAACACGTATTTGTATTTATCTTTTAAAAAATTAAAGTTCCATGAGAACAATATTTCTTATTTAAAGAATAATGTTCAAATAATGTTCTCCATTATATAACATGGATGTGTTAATGTGACAGAGTGGTGGTTTATAAAAGGTCGAAAACTAAAAAAAAATGAAAATATCATGGTTAATTATCAAGATAGTGAAGAAACGCAAGTAACAATATTTATAGACAATAACATTTGTTCTATACACTTTTTCGATCCGACGAACAATAACGGAGATATTTCGAATGTTCAAAATTCCCCCTCTAGAAATTTTTCAAAAATCGCGTCTTGGGTAAATCCTCAATAGGTGATTTCCCTCGGGGAAATCTGCTAAAATTCAGTATAAACAACAATATTTAATCATATTCTTACAATTACACACTTGACGCGCATTCAATCTCTTTTATCAATTTAATGATCGTTTGGAATACATCTAATACGTATATAGTAGATATTCCAAAATATGCAATAGGAAAAAAATATTAAGGGGACTGGACGATTAAAACGTTGTTATTTTGGGGGATTAGCTTATTCTTTATAACTTATGTGAACTTTCCAGCTCATGTAGCAACAAAATTATGAAGAGTTTATGTTGTACTTTCACTCAGAGAATCCAACGGATGTCACACTATTTTTGGTGGTTTTTGAAAAAAAAAAAATAATAAAATTGAATGTAGCCAAGTGAAAATTGTGAGTTTAATTTAATCTCATTTTTGAGTTAAGCAAATATAAATTCAAATTATTGAACTTCTGTTATTCATAAAAAGATTGTATTAATGTTATGAGAGTATTTATTTACACATAAGACCTGAAGATAAGGTTGTTGAGCTATTATTGTTAATGGTGCCATCCATGACTGTTCTACTCAGCCAATGACTGTTCCAAGCAGCCATACCAAAATCGCAATACTCCAAAAACCACGCTTTTTAATGATGAGATTTCTCCATCGTTGGTTCTTCCATTCTACTATGGTATTATCTACGGTATATTCTAACTTACTTTAATAGAAAAAAAAAACTTTTAGGTGACCTTTTAAAAAAAAATATTTATATTTTTTAACTTCCAAAAAGCCCTCATTTCTTTTATCAACAAAAATCTTAATCAAGCATAAAATAAACTTTTTGAAGACCGCTAACAATATGTACTGTTTATCTTGTGACGAATGAAGTTACTCATTTTTATTTTCAGCTGATGGTGAGGGTGATGAATCAGGTTAATCAGAAACACTTTTGTGGCACCTCACAATTTATTTTTACAAACGCTTAGCGCTTTCGGGAATCAAATTCTCCTCCTCAGAGCGTTGGACCTATAGAGATGCTACTGTGGTGAATTCTGCCAATGCACTCAAAACTGCATCGGCAGAGCTCACCCCAGTAGCATCTCTATGCGCTCTGAAGCTCTGAGGATGAGCATGTAATTCTTGAGGAGCTTCAAAAGAGTTTCTGATTAACCTGAAAGAAGTTACTTTGAACGTCTACGTTGTGCTACAGTTGTTGACTGATGAGGAAAGGTAATCCACTGGTTACAAACCTTTCATAACTAGAGTGTGGTTACGATTTTATTCAATGTTTTCGTCACTAAATAAATTCCAATTGCCCACTGTGGTATGAACCCACAACTCTAGTCTTAATAACAACGCCTTAAGTCTAATGAAGTAATTATCATTTTAGCAGATATACTCGTTTGTAGACATTAATTTCACTTTCATGATGACTAAGGGCCTAACTAAGGCACGGCTAAGTATTTTTAGTATACATTTCGACTTAAACCTGAAAAACAAAGTTTCCGCCTAGTATTAATTGAATTTTCTGGTGAATGAAGATAAAGGGGGAAAAAAGTAAAGAAAAAGAGGAATGGAAGGCAAAGAAGAACAAAAGGGAGAATCCACGTTTAAGATAAGAAGTTACTTTTACAGAGATAGGCCGGTGATATCTGTCTCTGAAAATGGGTGGGGTATTTTCTTCGAAAACAATCTCTCAAAGTCTCTTAATATACGCCCTGACTAAATTAAAGTGGTCGTGTGAAGAATGTTTCCATGAGAAAAACTTGGTTTTTCGGAGTTGAGTTTGGACGGGAAATCTTTAGACTTAGGGATCAGTTTGTTCCTTCTTTCTTTAGAACATATGAGTTTTCATAGTTTCTGGCGTCTTCCTGTATTTTAAAATCAATTTATTAATGAATGTTGACTGGCAACATTAACTTACTTACTGATTATTATTTAGCTATTCAAGAAAATTAATATGAGAGTAACTTAGACTTGTGAGATAAGCTTAGTTTTTTATTAATATCATTTGAGTCAAATTTTTTGATAACACTTTGTACTTTCGCTTCACTTTATCTTATGAGAATATAGACATAATGTTTACCATATAAACTGATCAATTATGACAAGGTATGCATAGGGGAGTTCAACTTTAAAAAAAGCGACTAAAAATTCTTGAAAGTTGGACGAAATTAACACTAAAATTTATTTTGTACTCGGACACAAGTTTGATTTTGAAATGCTATGATTTTGATATTGCTAATATTTTTAGAAGAAACACCACAAAAAATAAAATAAAAAAAACATACACATACTTAAAAATAGGTTTTAATGAAATAGACTTATAGAAGACATTTAAATATTATATTTTTTTTTAATATCATAGTAAATAAATAGTTATAGTTAATTTTAGTCTTTTACGAAACTTATTATGACGAGTTTTAGAAAAAAAGTTTTTTTTAGAAAATGTATATATTACGGTATAATCGATTACAAAATTAAGTTACGTATCAATCGATTGTTTCAGTTGATTCTGAGTACCATACTTGTGTCTTTTTCAGTCACAACGAACAGGAAAGATGACTCCCTCGGCCATTGGCTTTCCTGGTCTTAACCAGGAGTATATATGGAGTAATAAAACAAATCTCGGGCAAGTCTGTGGAAGATGCAACAGATTATTTGCACCTGAATTTGATTTCATTAGATAATGACATCATACAGATGCAGAATACTCTAAATCCTAGAGACGTCTGAAGTTTGAGGTTTCCATTTTCCTATCTTCAGGAAATTGAGATACAATGCTCTGCAGTTATAAAATTGAAAGATCTTCAATCAACTTGTATTACTTAGAAGATATCCCATTTCTTATAGAACTTATTAACTTTTAGAACCTTATTGTTGGGGTGAAGACATAAAAAGAGGAACTCTGCACATTCTGTACAACCACACTAATTAAATACTGATAAAGCCTCAATGTATTAATTGAGTGGTAAAACCCGAAAGAAAGTCCTTGCTTTTAGCCCACTCGATTCTAATGATGGACTGGAAGATTAAACTGACTGCGTGTGAGGCGGTCCCATTTAGTCATATTAGCTTTTGAGAGTTGATTCAAAGAAGAACCAAGTAACTTTTTGGATAGAAAGTGGTATAAACAATTGGAATTGGTGTTTACAAAGAAGACGAAAAGGCTAATAGAATGACAACAGGAATTGGAAAACACTTTTTCAACAAAGCAGAACAAAAAGAAAGGGAAACACGACTAAATCCAATTTGAAGAAAAGAGATTTTCATATCATAAATTCAGAGATAACATTGTACACTAGGTTGGACCCTAGTCGGACACATCTCCAAGGCCTAAAATTGAGAGGCATATATATATATGACCCCTAAGAGAAATCATGAAGATTCTTAGGTTTCTCGCTTACTTATAAAAATGATTTACTGAATTTCAGAAGTTACTGTTTCTAAATGGTTAATTTTTACTTTGTCAACTTTATCGACAAAACATTATCGCATACGGCATTTTCGATCGAATCGATTGAAGTGATACCACTTTTGCAATCGTGGGGGGAATAATTCAAAAATGGTTGTCAGGTAATAATGCTCAAACCAGAAATGACAACCTAAGTTTTTAATCTTTCTTTATGGATCTTCTCTTAGCAATTATATTGAAAGCCGAATGGTAATTTCTGGACCAATGTTAAAAATGACTAAGAGGTTTTTAGTATGATCGATGAAATGAAAAAGAAAAGCATTCTTGAAAACCCAGTCAATATTTTTCAACTCCCAATGTATTGTTGGAAAACTACGTACATGAAAAAATCCAACAGAGTTAATCTGTATTTAAGAAGTTCCATGTAGATAAAAGGAACCGACCGATGGAAGGACCAGGACCGTTGACACCAAAGAATGATCTCGGCGAGACCCGTCTGTATCAGGAGTTGTCTCGGCCCTTTCTTTTGATCATTCCGCTTGTCTATATAGCGATCTATCTTACGCGAGAGTTAGTTTGTTTTCAGTTCTCTTCAAGTGAATAACAGTGCGGCTTTAGTGAACAGTGCGTTTTAGTTACAGTGCGGTAAAGTGTTTTATGTGAAGAATAGTGTAGTGCCGGGTTTATGTAAAGAACAGTGTAGTGCCTAGTTTAAGTAAAAAACAGTGCCATGCCGTGTTCTTTGTGAAGATCAGTGCAGTGCCGTGATTTTTTGAACTTCAGTGGTCGGGACTTATTGGACTGCGCAATAAGGAGAACAGTGAAGTTATCAGTACATACTATGAGTAGTTGTTAGGAATAATCAACCAAGTGTGTAGTACATTGTTAAATAAATTATGCATGTATACAAATTATAAAGCTTGTATGTTTAATTTTGCAATACAAAAGAACTCTAACAAACAACGTTTATTACTGTTTAAAATATTGTAAAATAGTTGAGCAGTTTTGTTGAAGGAAATAAATGTCCAACCTTGTAACTTCACTAATATCTCACTAATGGCCAAAGGCCAGTGAACTCGTGTGTACTGTATTCGAAAATAGATACATATAATATTTTATATAAATAAGGAAATTTGTATGAAACAAAGTTTGAAGGACAGATATTCAAAAATAAAATAATTTCACTCTTTGCTCTTGAGAAGAAGCCCTGACTGATATGAGTTTTTTGTTCCCCCATTTCCTCTACCCCCAGCTTTTCTCTCCCCCTCCCCCACCCACTCTCTCACTCTCTCTCTCTCTCTCTCTCTCTCTCTCTCTCTCTCTCTTCTTTGGCTTTCTAACTTCATCGAAGTTCTTCACCGGCTTATTACGAGCAACACCGTGAGAGCTCATATAAGGTCTTGTCATAAGAGAGGTATTTGCCACCCTGGCTTTGTGGGCTTTTCGCCGTATACTTCAGTTACATGTAGGCCAACTTACCTCGAGAACAGCTGCCATTTTGCTACGGAACGACTTACTCTCCAAGTTTAATGAACCAAGAAAAACTTTCTTTTCCCTCGCTTGTTATATATCTTGCAGAGAAATGGAGGCATATAATACAAATTAAGAGATAATGGGAATCAAATAGACATATTGCTACTACCGAATTATATAACGTAGTTAATCTTTAAATCCATACCTAATTTGTCTAAACCATACATGAACTCGCAAGCATACAGACCCGCTTATGTATTTGTATTATAATATCACCTTTTTTTAGCAGATGTCACTCTAATGGAAATCAGATATTGGGGTTGTACTCGTGACACGATTTTCGAAAATTTTCCTGAAATGTCCATCGATCCTACCTAGGAGATGATGAAAATAAGGTCCATTCAAAATTATATATATATTCTGTAACGTTCTGGCAGTCGCAATTTTTTTTTACCCGTTACCGAACTGGATATTAAATTGTTTTATTTAAAAAGAAAGATCAAGTTCGTTAATGACCAAAATCGGAACAGTGAGAGAGTGGATTTCGAAAAGTTCAAATAACTTCGTTATAAGTTGGATTAAAAATTGTTATAGAGTTAATCTCACTGAAACATGTAATTACCTATAAATGTTGTAGTATTGATATTTTCTCTATCATGAATATTGAGGGAGATTTTTGGATATTTTAGTTTTCATCCTAAAGTGCGTCTCCAGTCCAACACATCTCACATTAACAATGAACCCTTACATCATGAATCACTTCATTCGAAGCTTTTTTTCTGTAATCGTTGAATAATAGTAACATTACTAAACTGAAATGAGTGAAGAAAGTGAAACATTTTGCAATAGAGTGAAGAAAGTAGTCACTTTCTTCACAAGTGAAGAAAATGAATTGCCTTCTTAATTAGTAATAAGTATAAATTAAAAAATAATTTGAATTTGGAAATTAAATGCTTTTAAATGTTTCTTAACATTGTAAGAATGTATTTTAACAAAATAAATTGAAATGTGAATGAATTATTGGTGGAAATAAACAATATATTTTAAAATTTAAATATAATAATAATTACCTTCCTTGTTTATAACCTGCACTTGTTTATAACTGCACTACTTCACAATCATCACTAGTTGTTTTATAACTATGCTTATAACCTTTCACAACCATGCTTATAACCTACCAACAACATACCATAATCTTCACAACATCCTAATTTTGTTCATATTCTGGTTAGATCTGATCATGTATTACACGATTACAGAAAAAATTTAATATTACACTCGTGACGAAAGTAGAATTTACAACTCTCGTGAAATTACCACACTCGCTTCGCTCGTGTGGGTAAACGTTTCACTGGAGTTGTAAAATGATCTACTTTCGTAACTTGTATAATAAATAACTATTTTCAAGAGACCTTTATTATGCCTCAAATCAAGATTTTACATTATTGTTTCGGAAATGTTTATTTCATCTATACCATACTCACTATATTTACCCGTTTAAATCAACACTAAATATCATACAATATATTTTTTTGGAATAGTGGAGGTATAGAGGGAAGGGAATTTGAAAATTCAAAATATTTCCGTTATTATGAGTCGGATCGTAAAATGTTATAGAACCAGTCTTGTTAACCTATTGAATATCTACTACAATTGCTATTCTATGAATTTTTTTTTTCGTAGCTCAAGTATTAAGCGAGTTATTCATACATTTTTATTTTCAGCCTTCAGGAACCCCCCCCCCCTTGGCCTTTTACTCATCGTTTTTTTTACATAGAAATAGGAAATATGTGGTGAAATCAAAATTGTGGGAAGTCTGCTTAGTTTACGCAGCCCCTGCTTGACGGACTGTTTTATTTAAAAATCTTTCAAGTAACTTCAACATCAAATGGGAAACCATATAATACAATAATGAAGGAGTGGGAGTAAATATCACTCATAAATAAATAAAAAATCGACTACAGAAACAAATATATATATATATATATATATATATATATATATATATATATATATATATATAAACATACCGACTTCGGTTTCATCATCTCCTATGTTGGATCGGTGGACATTTAAAGAAAGTTTTCGAAAATCGCGTCATGACTACAACTTCAAAAGGTATATAACTCTCAGGCTTGCCTGATTTTCAATTTAAATTCAGTGGGGTCATGATTTCTTTTCATTTCAAAAATGACATTATAATTGAGACTGATCTAATTATGCCCCGGATCATCTAATAATAATGATAGTTCAGCCAAAAGAACAAAAAGAAAACAATATTTTTCTCAATTTTTGTCAAGAAATGCATTTAGAAGAAGCATTTTGGTTTAGATAATATTTCCATAAAACAGAACTATTTCATACAATTTATTTAATGAGGTTGGATGCGAATTTGCCTGTAGACGCTCGTGAACATCCAAGAATAATGAAACTAACTAAAATTAATTCTAAACTATGGGTATAATATGAGTTGAGGCAAGTTGCGCTCATCTTCAATAAGGGCACTCAAAATTCATTAAGTTTGCAAAAACTTTTCATCAACATTCGCTCCCTCCGCCCGGCCCTTTCCTTTATTTATTCTATTCTCGGTTCTTTTGAGAATAAAAACAAAAGGAACCTTTGAATAATAAGTTCTCATGAATAGCTCAGCTGGAGTTTGTGATGTGATTATTTATAGTGTGATAAATATTCGGCCTACACATTTATCAATTAATTATCAGCACGGAACGTCCATGGTCATTTCGCTTCAAGCTCATAGAAAATGGCTTATCGCAATGTTTAATGTGAAATAAACCTTTTATGGCTTAGCATAAATCTCATCTCCTTAAATATGTATCACACCATTTTAAACCTAACATTCTATGTTTATTTGCTTCACATCCTTGCTATAAAGCAGTATAAACTGACAGACGAATTTAAACTTTACTCTAAGAGCTGTAGTAGGTCTGCTGACTAAACAGATTTATTTCGGAACTTACCTACCTTTAGGGTTGATGACTATATAACTATTTTAATTGATTTCCCGGGGTTTATATTTCATTCCCATTCAAACTTGATTATTTCAGAGTAACATTATACTTTTTAATTTTTTTTTTCAGTATTAGAAGTTTCACGATATTTTGTAGAGTTATTTATATTATTCTGTACTTCCAGAATATTTACATTGTTAATACTACATCATCCAATGAATCTTTTGTTTGAAGACCTCTCACTGTTCGTTGTATTACTTATCTGTATTGATTCTTAGTCCCACCTTGGCACGAAATGGGTGGTAACCTGTAGATAACCCGTCCCGGCTAAAATTAAATTATTAATTAATGTCCCCTTTTTGCAACTAAGGCTAATTGGGCTAATAGGTTACAACCCTACTCTATCCAGGACCGAGGTAAGGTTATTATTTAGTGAATTCCGTCGCTGAATAAATTCCTTTGCCCAGGCGGGAATCGAATTCGCCACTCTAGGTTTACCATGTGATTATTATTATTATTATTATTTATTAACGTCCACTTTTTGCAACTTAGGCTAATCGGGACGGGTTATCTACAGGTTACCACCCTTCTCTAGCCAGGGTGGGATTTTAGGATGTTATTTAATGAATTTCTTCACTAAATAATTTCCTTTGCCCAGGCGAGAATCGAACTAGGTTTACCATGTGAGATAAAGGTCAACGCTTTAACTCGCATGGCCAACCTGAGCCCCTTTTACCATTTGAGATTTAGGTCAACGCTTTAACTCGCATGGCTAACCCAAGCCCCCCGTCCCGATTAGCTGTAGTGGGACGGGTTATCTACAGGTTACCAGCCTTTTCTAGCCAGGGTGGATGTGCTTAGCATAGTATTATAAGTCTTATGTCGAGTGGCTAATTAATTGAATTCATCTAATTATATGCGTTGTCTTATATAACTACCCAGCTACAGCTAAATAGCTGCGACTACTTATTTTTTAAATTATATTTTGCACATTGTGTATGTTGTGTGATATTATTGTGATATATTCTGCCGGCCGAAAAAAAGTGGGTAGCTCACTTCTCTCCCCCCCCCCTACTCTTCATTCCATAAGGATACATTTAGATATGCTTGATAAGGATATATTTTAAGGTGAATTTAACTTAAGCAGGTGTTTTAAATAGGGGTGTTAAATACATCATAATGTATATAAAAGTTAAACTGAAGTGGAAGTTCGGTTTTACCTTCAGTAAGCATTTAGGATAAAACGGGAAAAACAATTGTATTCACTGTTATTATTCTTTTTGTGAAAAAAAGCCAAAATTGCTAATTGGTATACTAACTGTTTTTTTTTCATAACATCATTAAACTAATGATATTGATATAAATAAATTTATCACGATTTATTTAATTTTGGCTAATTCAATAAATGAAATTTTTAAGACAAATATACGTTTTGTTATTCCTAAAACGTTTTTCCCTGTTGTTTAATTAGAAATTGTAAAAAAAAAACCCTAAACATCCGCTACCCCTTTAAAAACAGTAAAAAAAAACATTTGGAAAGACCTGATAACAGAGGCCTAATTAGTGAGTCGAAAGGTCCTATGTTATCCTCTGGTAAGTTGATCTCTGTTAATTAAAGATACAAGTCTTTTGCACGTTTCCTGTCTCCCTCTTGTTCCCCCATTTGTATTTTAAATTTTTCTTTCGGAATGCCGGCGTATTTTCCAAAGGAGAAAGGCGTATCTTATTGATGGTTAAAAGTCGTGAATTATTTTTATCCCAGCTAAGGGTCACATTGTTCATACTAATTATCCTGAGAATGAAATTAATACTGGCTAATATGAAGAAAGTTAAGTAAATGAAAAGTGATGTTTAAAAAATAAAACCCTGTTTTGATGGAAATTTTAAAATAACATGAAGTTTGCGACTATATTTAGTAACATATAAATGGTTGTAAGGAATGCCAAAAAGAAATAAAAAATTATCTAACAAATTAAAAAAAAACAACCTAATATTCATGTTATAAAAAATATCAGAGTATGTATCTGTACTAAAGGTGGAAATGTTCTAAATTTACTCTCTTCCTCAAGCTCCCCCCCCCTTTAGATCTACTTTACTCATTGGGCTGGTATACAAAATTATGAGGAAATAAATGATATTATAAAATCATTTTATAAGGTTAACAGAGTTATCTATGTGTATATATATATATATATATATATATATATATATATATATATATATATATATTTACCTTACATAGACTCTCAAATTAAACATCGATGAGTTTAAGTTTAACTTTAATTGATATGCTTTTGTTCTTATTGTATTTATTTATTTACTTTTCATTTCATTCATTAATTTTGTTTGTAATTACCATACTTATTTTAATATTGTATTTTATTTTTATTTTTTTTCTTTATTTCTTGAATATTTGAATAGACAGTTGATAAACAAATATATATTGTAAAATAATGATATATTTAAACATAATAATACATGTAATATGCCATGTGGCAATGGAACATGTATTCGAATAAATAACTCCTCACAGGGTTACTATGAGGAGAAAAAAAAAAAAGTTACCAGAGTGCATGTGTTTCTAATGCCAATTATTTTCGTTTTGATATAGAAATAAAATTTTAAAACCATAACTCGTTGATCTTAGAACAGGATGCAATTAAATTTAAACAATTATAACATTTCTAATAAGGGTGTTCAAAATAATGCCTGATAAAATATCTTTTCAAAATATTAAATATGAAAATACCTACCTCATTCCTCATGAAAACAAAATTATTGCCTTTTTAGAAACAAAAAGAACGGCTATTACTAAACTGTAGGTTATATTGCACCAGCCAAATTTGTCTGTTTTTTAGTTCTGTAAAAATTGACTGCATAAACAGAGAATCATTTAGGTTTTATTGGTAGACAATAGATAGCATTGGTGCTTTATTCTTGTGGTATGAAGTTGAATGTGTTTATTTCTGAAGCACTGTCCATCCTACAAGACTAATACACCTAAAATTTAATACACAACACACACACATGAACACACACACACACACACACACACTCAAAAAACCCTATTCATGGTCGGTGTACAACCAAATGAATGTTAGTTCGATCCTTTAGTGGAAATTCCCTACAAACGTACACACACACACACACACACACACACCCAAACACACACACACACACACACACACACACACTCACACACACACACACACACACTCACCCACACACACACACACACACACATTTCTATCAACATTGAATAAAATAGTGTGATTTATGATAGTCCGAAATCATTAATTACGAACTGATGGAAAAGGTTATACATATTTTTCTTGATTTGTTTTTGCGTTGGTTAATAAAATGAATATCTTTGGCAATGACTAATAAAAACACTGCTCCTTCAAATTTAGAACAATAATAATTTTCTGGAATTTAATTAGTTAATGTAAAATTATGAAAACGTCCAGTGTTACCGGGTACCTTTTATGTGAAACTTCCTTTTAATACATATATGTTCTTAATAATCATCCATTTAGCAATCAGAATTCTAGTTTTTATACTTTAAAACGATGCAAATCTTTTCAGGCTAATTTGAAGGTATGCTTGCCCTCAATTTAATAATTCTTTCCTTTTTTCTATAAAGCAATTTCTTTCTTGCCTTATTTTATAGGCCTGTGTACTATCACAGTGGAATTAAATCACTGAAATAATTTCCAGAAATTACTTCCTTCCTCTAAAGTACAAGTATATTATCAGTCGATGCCCATGATTATAAGTTTACTGTTGTTAAGGGAAAAGAACCCATAATTCAAGAAAACCTGCGAAAAGAATAAAGCGATAAAAGTATTTGAGAGTGTGTCGAAGGAAAAAACAGGACCATTTGTGTTTTCATATATCTGAAAGAAGATGTTAGATTAAAGTTTTTATTGTCCTTTGGGAGAGCTGCGAAGCGGAGATTAGATCACATTTCTTAAAAGTTGGTTCTGGCTAAATCTCAATGGGGCTTTTCCCTCCTCTAACTGAACCCATAAAACACTTCGAAATGACCTTCTCCTTATTGTAATTTTTCAAGTGTGAAGATTACTTAGAAACTCACTTTTGACAGACTAATTTTCTAGCCAATGACAAATTTCACCATTTAATTTTTGAGGTTTTATTCTTTCTGTTTTAGGTCATTTTGGCGAGAAATGACTTCAAAAACAAAAGGGAACTTAAATTTTCGAGGAGATGTACTCACTATTTTTTTTTCAAATTGATAAACAACTCTGTGATATTGATGTGTATGTAAGATGTTATACATAAAAAAAAGATGTATTTGAGAAAATAAATCTAGTTATTTATTTATTATAAACAATAGAGCCCCGCAACTGTGGCGACTTTGCTCTTCTTAAAGGTGGGATAAACAAAAACAAGTAAATAAATTAACAAAAAATGGAACACAAAATAATATAAAGAACAATACTCTAAACGGAACACAAAAAGAAAAAAAAGAATCAAGAAACACGAACACAACTTAGAATTATAAAAGTGGTAAATAAATAAGTCAACAGAAAATTTGGTAACTTAGAAACAACAATTATTCATAAAAACAGTAATATATTATTCAAGTTTAAACACATCACACACGTACACACAAATTAAAAATTTTAAAGTATGTAGTTAAATATTCTCAAACTGCCCAATTGTTTTTAATATGTCAGAGCTAGTTTTGAGCTAGGAGTAATTATAATAGATAATTAATAAATTCATTTGGAATCCATGGAAACAGTATTTAGTTATAGTCCAAAACTCGACCCTTTCCGTTAAATATAAAGAACATATAAAAATATTGGGTACAGAATAAGAAGAGTAAATAATTTGAATAATTGACCACCAGAGAAGTTAGTGGAAAATAACTATTTAGCAAAGTGGCTATTCAGACCTTCAAATAAATACTTTTATTACGAAAAAAGCAAAAAAGCAATGAATGGCTACTGTCCCATAGATTATTATACTAATAAATACTAAGTAGTATGTTGTTGTAGGACTCAGTAGATTTCCTGTTCATCGCTGGTGTGTGTTATGGCACGAAATATTGTTTCAACTTGAATAACACAACTTAGAATTTATTAATTTTTTTTTTGATAAACTTTCGTAGAAGAAAAATACCCAATATTATTATTATTATTATTATTTATTAACGTCCACTTTTTGCAACTCAGGCTAATTGGGACGGGTTATCTACAGGTTACCACCCTTTTCTAGCCAGGGTGGGATTTTAGGATGTTATTTAATGAATTTCGTCACTAAATAATTTCCTTTACCCAGGCAAGAATCGAACTCGCCACTCTAGGTTTACCATGTGAGATAAAGATCAACGCTTTAACTCGCATGGCTAACCTGAGCCCCAATAGGCACTATCCATATGACCTCATGGATATGTGTCTTTTATTCCAAGAAAAGAAAAATCTCAAAAAGGAATATTATTTTTTAGAATATATCCTGACCCTTATCACAAAGGATGAGCGTTTTATCAAGCGGTTGATAAAAAAAAAAGGTCCTTTATGCAAGGCTTTGCGAATATATTGCTATCGGTGAGAATCAGTATTTAAATCATTTCCTTTGGGTGAAAGCTGAAAAATAAGAATGGTAGTGAGGTGGAGGCTAGGGTGATAAACTGTGCTGTGGTGGGCTGTAACCTTGCCAAAGTCCCACAGCTTTGCCTTTTGTGTGCCTACGTCCCTGTTTCATTTCCTAGGGGGAGGCCAGCCACTACCCTCAAAGGAAAACTCGGAAAATGGTTTTTCAACCCTCAGCAAAACAGGACATCTCGTACTTTCAAGGTGTTTACTAAGAACGAAGCTCTCCTTTTTTAACTCTTACTCATGCCCAATATTAGGGCTTCAATCATTTGTTTTCGTGTATTACATAAAAAAATAGTTTTAGTTTATGAATATGCTTTTATATTATATTAGGACTTCAATAATTGTTTTTCGTATGTACCATTGTTTTCTACAGTTTTTAAACTGCTAATATCGGTTTGCGAGAATATCTTTTAGGTACATACATATTCTCAAAACGAAATAAATAAATAAAACTGGCTTCTCATTTGGTAATCTAAAGTACCAAACATTAGGTTAGTAGGAAATAGTATGTTATTGTCCGTGTTTTATGACTTTTGAAAAGAAAAATATTTTTAATTTATGAATGTGCTTTTATCATGTCGAAGGCTAAGATGAAACATACCGTCTTATCTCCTGTTCCAGCCTAGAATCGGTTGAACTAGAATTGAACTTTCTACTGAAACATAACTTCGTAATAATTCTGCTTTCTATAAAAAAGCCCTATCATAGGGGGTCTTTTTGTTAGTTTAAGTTAAGCATCGGTGTTTTCGCCATGGAACTATACATGGTTCCCGTTTTAATTTAATTTAATAATATTACATCCTTAGAGAAGGGGAAGGGGGTAGGATGTTCTTTTGGACAGTCGACATCGGAGTTATTATGCCCTTTAGGAAATGTAAAATTACCTACATAAATTAATAAATAAATATTCTTGTATCTTATTAAACAATACCTAAATTTTATTGAATAGAGAGAGCTTCTTTAATAACGAAATGAATCTATCAGCTGCTTGTGAAGTGTCTTGTAAGGCCAATTTCGTGTATCCTTAGAAACTCAACTTAGTAATAATAAGAAAGTAAATAGAGAGAAATATATATTTTTTTTAAACAAAAGAAAAAAAAACTTAGAATTGTCATGTAGAACTTTTAAGAAATTTCTTCTAAGAAATCAACTAGTATAAAAAATTCTTCACACAAGTACACTGAAGAGATTTCCCAAGTGCTGGAATGACACTCCTACGGTGATGCTGTCAGACTCTTTATTTTCGTTTTCTCTGCTAGTATCGTACAAAGTGGTCTAAAAATTTAAGACGGATATCATATGTTACGTGCTGCAGTTCATTTAAGTGAAAGTCACATGTGAGTAGAGATTAACTGAGTATTAATAACTGGCTTAATATTTGACTAAATATATAGATTTAATGTAGATAAAAACGAATAGAACAATATTAATAATACAATATATAACCAACAAAGTTGGAAAGATTTTTGATCAGAGGAATAATAACAATTATAAGAATGTTGGATCAATGTTGAAGCAATAAGGGACCTCAGATCCCTTGAAGCCCCGTCGAATATTTCGTTGGGCTTAACATTACTGATATTGAAAGGCTCCGTAATAACGACCACCACTAGATGGGGAACTCTCACAAAAGGGGGTCTCAACATATATTCCCTCCAAGAAAACATATTTTTAAAATATATATTATTTTATTTACTATTATTTTACTTTTTTGGGTGAGTTGATGTAACTGGCAGCGGACAGATATCATAATTGTTGTAGTTTTTCTTTTCTTTATTTTATCATTTTAGTAAATAGTGTACCATATATCACCCCAAAAGGAACCATCATTGTATTACCAGTAAAAATATTAAATTATTTTCGTCGTGTTCTGTGATAGACTTTCATATAAAAATGATAGAAAAATATACTTTTATTTCAGCCATTTGTGAACTTGATCTTGATTTTACTATAAAGGTTAAAATATCGTTTGATAACGATTAAACAAAAATTTCGAATGTTAGAACTTAGAGACTATTAATGTGCGTGTGTGTGTGTTTATTGTTTGAATGTGTAGCCATACATGGTCAAATACAAAAACTATTTCTCTCCCTTTAAAATATCCTATTTATTGTCATATCCAACACCTTTCGAGCTAAGTCGCTCCTTATCATGGAGTTCCTTTTGCACTAATTTTTCAGGTTGACCTTTTATTATTCAACTAATCTAGATGAGTGTAAATGAAATTTTAAATTTTGGTTTGAAGGTAGGTGTGATAAGTGGACGAAAATTGACCAAGCTGGTTTAGCACATAGATATTGATTTAAAAAATAAAGAAAAAGTATAAAAATAAATAGGATATTTTAAAGAATAAAAAAAAAAAGAGTTTTCTTCCCACTGAATACGGCTACACATTCAAACAATTCAAGAAGCTGATCATATGTTGTAAAGAGGATATATATGTATATATTTAAGAACGGACTCAATTTAGTTATTTCTTCCGTAGTATCCAGAGCCAAGTCGCCACAGTTGCGGAGCTCAACATCATAAATAATAAAATATTCGCAGCATCCATGGACTTTAGATAAAAATGTTTTCGAAAACACTGTAATGAGTATAACCTCAAAATCAAAATCCTCTTAAGTGAAATCAGTTAAATTTCCGAACAGTCTCATCATTGGCAGTAAAAAAAAAAAGTCTTTAGAATGCTATGTAAACCCTTATACGTAAATATACATACGTCGATGGAATACTCACTTTAACACTTTTTTGGGGTATTTTGCTGTTCATCTTAACGTGAAGTGCTATTAACATTATCCTACGAATTTTTGATTCTTAGACCACTGATAGTGACGAATAAATAAATCACTAAAATGAAAGGGTTATTATTTTTAAGTCATATCTTTGAGATAAGACTTCAACATTATCCGTCAGACTGTGAGCTATTATTATTATTTAACCAATATAACAGCTACTTATTTTTAGAGAATTATCCAAGATTTTAATAACCATGATTACATAGTAAGGTTTTTATCAAATACGTGTGAAAATCACTCTCACTAAGATGGCATTAGAAATTTGTTCACGAAATAAAAATGTTTGAAGCATATAAAAAAAAGTTCAAATATAACTTCGAAAAGCGCCTTCCGTAAAAAATTGTTCTGAAAGCAAATCGCTGAAATCAGTTTTTGCATGATGACTGGATGAAGCGACCAAGCCATTCCAATTTAATTTTAATTTTAAATTTTAGCTCACGGGTGGGGTTTCTCCATTCATATTTATCAGGAAAGCCCTCGACAGCAGATTGCCAATTAATACGCGGGATCCACTTCAGATATCCCTACCAACTCTTGGCATTGTTCCCTAACATGGTTCCCAAATACTACTGCCCATACTGCCCAAAACCGCTAAACCATATCGACTTAAGAGCCTCTTAAGCTCTTGGCTCGTTGAAAATAAATATTGTGTTCCCTTTGCACTTATTTTTAGAATTCCCCTACGAATCTTTGAATTCAGTGATTTATTTCTTCCCAAATGTTGAACCAAGCTATGAGCCATAAAAATAAAAATTAAAAACTCTCCCATATCTTCCTTCTTGATTTTTTAAACTATGTAGTTGTAGGATGGGTTAATATCTGATAACTCAACAGTATAAATAAATTTATTATTTCTGGAATTATGAGAAAATGTACTGATCCACAAAATAATATTATTAAACAAATTGGTTAGATAAAACTAGGTTAGATATATAAATTGTTTTCAATCATTAATGTACCTTCTAATTAATAACATAATTTGAGCCGACTTGGTCATAGAAATTTGAATATCTCTATCGTATCAAATAATGTTACATAACATATCTCATAGCAAATTTATTTTCTACACTTCTTGATCTACATATATTTTCTATAAATCGAATATTTATTGATATATTTGTAATTTTTGACTACAGCTCATCTCAGCATACAAGTGAGAGGAGAGCCAATGTATCATATAATACGTAATTTTGTTTTCATGGGACATTCAATATGCGTGACACGTGTTATTACACACATTTTCTATGGAGCCAATTTTTACTTGACCGTTTCTATTCACATTATTTAATTGATACATGTTAGACGAAATATAGAAATTGTTAATGGAAGTAATCGGACCCGGAGGGAGAGGAGTAGAAACAAATATCCGAAATTCCTCAGTCATTTTGAGCCGGGTCAAAAAAGAAAACAGTTATATAATCCAATCTTGTTAATCAATTAATGTTGTATAACTGGTTTTCTATACATTTCCCCCGGAACTCGAATATTAAGCGAGTTAATTATATTTTTATTTTGTTTTTAGTTCCCACTCCTACTCATATGATTTTACGTAAACCAACTTCACAACTTATGGCTAGAAAATCCAGTAGATAACCCGTTCCAGTTAGCCATAGTAGTAAAATGTAGATGTTAGTTAATAATTATAATAATAAATGGTATACGTTTATTATTACGGACAAAATAAAGAATTAAATTTGATGTTACATTATTAGCGTGTCGTTCCAGCTCGTTGGATAACTGAACAGACGCTTTAATTAATGTCTCATCTTCAAACTGTAAAATATAGAAAAAAATATTGAGTCACAAGATATTTCCAAATAATTTTAAACACGTATATTTTCAGAAGACATGTTTAAAAATCAGTTTGTCAAACTGCTTGTCGTGCGTATGACACTTTTTACTAGATATATGGTAATATCTATTTAAAATATAATTATAAGATCTCGCCGGAGATGTCGACTCAATAGGGACCTACTCTAGAGCACTGAAGATGGGACGGTTCGCCCCGAAAGTACTTTGCCTGTAATAAAAGAAGTATTAAGAGTGGATGTGTTGGACCTTTTTGATCCTTCCGTTGATGATGGACCTCCACCAGCCAGCCCAAATCCAGAATCCAGAATAATTATAAGATATTGCTGCTACAAAGAGGAGCATGAAAGTATACATTCTTCTAGCCACATTATCTTCCCCTAGCAGATTTACCGTATGGAAACACAGCTGTTGATGTTGTTATCAATTCAATAGCTCTTATAACCACCAATCCAAATAATTCTCAAGACCATTGAATGCCAAAGTTTTCTGCTATCACTGTGAAAAAATATCACTTGCTATTTTATGCAACTCAGTATAATACTGACTCTTTGCCTCGAAACATTTTGCTATTATTTTTTTTGGGTGTAGGAAGAGGGATGTTATTTGGATAGTCTAAGGAGTAGAACTTTAAGGCAACCACTAGAAGTTTACGAAACTAACTTCACTGAATACGTAATCAGTTGTTCAAATTCGTACAAGCTACTCTGCATACAGATTGACCTAGATTTTAAAACTGAATCTTCTACAGTACACTAGACAATCATCGAAATGAAACTTTGCAGTCCCAATGAGAGCTACTGTATTCAGAGATATTATTGTGTAGTTATGGCGAACAAATGTTGTAAAAATTACAACTTCTTAGTGCTCTTGAGGCTTTTATTCTTAGATGTAGCCCCACAATAGCCTAAATTTACTTATTTCATGTTATTGCATACTAAAGACTATGCTTGTTTACCATAGAAATTGGAACTCAAGGATAGTGAAATGTAAATATTTCTATTATAGTGAGCCACATTTAAAAATGTCATTATCTTGTTTACGAAGCAACTTCTTACATTTTCCTTATAAGGTATATATTTTGTTATATCTGTACCTCTAACATTTATGGAGTTTTTAAAATCAGTTTTCTGCCCTCAATAGGTCCCCTACCTCTTCTCAGGTGATAATTGCTATGTTCATAAATTAATTTGTGACAGGTATAATCCATAATCTTCATGATATTTTTCTATATCTTGAGCGTGAATTATGAATTATTAATTTCAACAACTGAACCAATAACTTTTATAGAGCCAGATTTAGAAATCTATGGGTGCAACAGCCGTTAAAATGTAGTTGGCTATTCGAGTTCTTTCTTTGCTTCCTATACTCTAAATAATCGTTTCTGTTCTGTTTGTTTTGATCTTACCGGAACAATAAGTACAGTGCAAATGAATTCCAGGCCACAAGAACTGCTCACCCCATTCGTCATTTGTTGGCACGTTATTTTTATGAAATGGCTGATTAAATCTAAACCAAAAATAGCGTTTCATGAACGTCATTTCAATAAAAACAGCTCACTCTGATTATTCAGTTGAATAAATATGAATTAAATAATTTACGTTAGGAGCAGTTACTTAGGGCTATTAATTAATTGATTTGAGGGGCTTGTAGAAAAAGGTAGGGTTTCTACTTAATAGTGCAATAAGAGTTTACTTGGAACACCATGTGGAAAGGTGTAGAGTGTCTACTTAATAGTGCAATAAGAGTTTACTTGGAGCACCTTGTGGAAAGGTGTAGAGTGTCTACTTAATAGTGCAATAAGAGTTTGCTTGGAGCCCCTTGTGGAAAGGTGTAGAGTGTCTACTTAATAGTGCAATAAGAGTTTGCTTGGGGCCCCTTGTAGACAGGTGTAGAGTGTCTACTTAATAGTGCAATAAGAGTTTGCTTGGAGCGCCTTGTGGAAAGGTGTAGAGTGTCTACTTAATAGTGCAATAAGAGTTTGCTTGGAGCGCCTTGTGGAAAGGTGTAGAGTGTCTACTTAATAGTGCAATAAGAGTTTGCTTGGAGCACCTTGTGGAAAGGTGTAGAGTGTCTACTTAATAGTGCAATAAGAGTTTGGTTGGGGCCCCTTGTAGACAGGTGTAGAGTGTCTACTTAATAGTGCAATAAGAGTTTGCTTGGAGCACCTTGTGGAAAGGTGTAGAGTGTCTACTTAATAGTGCAATAAGAGTTTGGTTGGGGCCCCTTGTAGACAGGTGTAGAGTGTCTACTTAATAGTGCAATAAGAGTTTGCTTGGAGCACCTTGTGGAAAGGTGTAGAGTGTCTACTTAATAGTGCAATAAGAGTTTGGTTGGGGCCCCTTGTAGACAGGTGTAGAGTGTCTACTTAATAGTGCAATAAGAGTTTGCTTGGAGCACCTTGTGGAAAGGTGTAGAGTGTCTACTTAATAGTGCAATAAGAGTTTGGTTGGGGCCCCTTGTAGACAGGTGTAGAGTGACTACTTAAATGTGCGAAATGGGATTGCTTAGAGAGGCTTATGGAAAGGTGTAGAGTGTCAAATTAATAGTACTATATGAGTTTACTTGGTTGAGTTTGCGGGAAGGTGTAGTGTCTGCTTCAAAGTTCAACATCAGTTTGCATATAGGGGCTTATGGACGGGGTTAGAGTGTCAACTTATATACTTATATATGTGCAACCAGGGTTAGCTTAGGGCAAAGTTAATAAATAAAAGAATGGCCCCCGTTTATCATCAACACGAATGAATGAGAGAGTGCATTACGATTGCAACATAGTTTAGCTTGTGTAGGTATTATTTATGCGTCTTTATTTTTGAGTCATAGTGTGAACTCACGTTTATCTGAATATCAGTGGACCAAGCCGGGCCCCTCTTTTTTTCTCATTTATATTCACCTCCTTTGTGCTGAACTGAAGATGCTTCGTTCTTAAAAATAAGGAACTCGACTTTGATGGTATGCGTCAACGAAGGAAGAATAATTTAATGACGTGTATAGAGGAATAAACAAAAGTATTAGAAGAAAAGTCTTCAGCTTTCCTGCTCTATTGAGTTTGATAGTGTCATTTGATTAATGTAAATTGAGGAAATTCATTCAATGAATGAAAAACAGCCGACAATAATCCAAATATTCTAAGAGCCATTGATGAAAAATGCTCAACTGGCTACTAAAAAACTTGTAACAGAAAAAGCCACAAACAATGTACTCGCAATAAACATTGAGCTCATAATTCCAAATACAACCCTCAAAATACAAAATGCACATCTGTACCTGAGAATGATCTCACGTACAGATTTAACATTCAAAAGCTAAGAATGGTGGGTCTAAAGCAGTGGATACCGAAAAATATCTCATAACAATTTGTCTCGTGATCAAGTCAGACGAAAAAGTGGTCCAAAAGATATATTTTTAAGTTTATACTGCTGCATTGTTGTGCTCTTCAAACAAAGAGCATTTGTAGAAAGAAAAAGAACAATGAAATTGTTTTAGATTTAGAGTGTATTTTATATTTTTTTTTCATTGAAAAATTAAATAATGTGTTTTCTTTCTTTTAATAGTTATTTTCATCACTAGTACCAAAAGTGGGTCTTTTCGGTGCGAGGTCTAGTTTTACGAGCGAGGCGAAGCCGAGTTTGGAAATTGGACCGAGTACCGAAAGGACACTTTTGGTACGTGTTATGAACAATACTTTTCATTATACTGCTCATACTTGAGTGCATTAAAACCCTTTTATATTTCATTAATAACTTAAAGATACAATATAAGAAATTAAAGTGACACATTATTTTATTTGAAATAAAACATCTGTTTATTAACCTATAATAGAAGAAAAGTACTCCTTCAAACACATGTTTATTAGTAACAGGTTAAGGTTAGCGCACCGAAAAGATTTTTCAGTACTAGTCCCGAAAAAAGCTATTTTACGGACTCAAACCTAGTATTGAAAACACATGTTTTTTGACGCAGTATAATGAAAAAGTAATTTATGTTGAACAGTCAATTTTATTTCTTTGTGTTGTTTCATGCTTTTAAACTGATTTATATTTTTGTATTATGATAATTATATATATTGTTATTGGTAAGCTTATCTTAATCTTGTACTGAAATCAAGTGTTACGTGAACTGATACGGAAGCGAGTGTCGCTGGACAAATGATCAGCTTCTTAGCACCATTATGTAGTCATGTAAATAACATATTTTAAATAAATAGCAAAATTAAAAAGAATCATAATATATTATCGAATTACTTACTATTGACTTAACATATATATATATATTTTAGAAGAATAAATGTACTGTAATATATAAAGGCACTATCGTTATATTACGTGTATATATATATATATATATATATATATATATATATATATAATGACAACGGTCTTTAAAAGGAGTAACATTACGTGCAAATGCATGGATAGGGTGAAGAGTAACAAAAACATTTGATAAAAGTATTCCAGCATTATGCATTTAGACCAAATGATTAATTTCAAATTACTCACTGTCAATCAAGGCTGTTAATGAAACATTATAAACTACATTACTCCCCGTCTATCCCGATTTATCTCAGACAATTTTTCCCAAATGTTTTGTTGTTTCAACCCCCCCCCCTCCGAAAAATATGATAATTTATATATATATATATATATATGTATGTGTGTGTGCGTGTGGTGCGTGTGTGTGTATGTGTGTGTGTATGTGTGTGTGAGTGTGTGTGTGTGTGTGTGTGTGTGTGTGTGTGTGTGTGTGTGTGTGTGTGTGTGTTTGTGCTGTTCAATTATTATATTATGTTATTATTAGCTTGTCACTAAGTGACTGCCTCATTTCCAAGAATAAATCACACACTAATAAATACGATGCCCTTTATCACTTAATAATAAAATATATCTATCTATTAAAATTTAAAAAAAGAAGTTGTCTCTGTATCAAGTCATTTTTTCATTATTCATACTCATATATGATTCATGTAGAATAAAGTATTCAATAAATATCTCTTTAAATCAAAATTAATGTACGAGAAATATATATATTTTCTCAGAACTCCAAATAATTTATTTAAAGCTAGTTAATGAATCTAGAAGTAAACCTTTGTTTTGAATGTTTTAGACATTACCTTTTTTTTTTGTTATTTTCGTTGTGCCTGGGGTTATCCTGTCAAAAGTTATATTGCTATACTACATTGAGAGAAAAGACGAGGAAAAATAGGTTACTGGAATATATATTATTACATGAAAAAGTTATGAACATGATACTATATTTATATTCAATATTACATATTAAAACCTATATATATATCAAATTATTTTTATTTAAGAGATACAACCAATGATTTCACTCAATTTGACTTTGCTTTAAGTTAACTTTTAAGAAAAGTTTTTCTACTTCGGCTTCACCTTTTCATTCATTTTTGAAGTCGTTTAGGTTTCCTGAAGCAGTTTTAGCTGAACAGCAGAATATGTTCCCATAGTCAGGCGTGACACACCTTCTCTTTCTCACTCTCTCTCTCTCTCTCTCTCTCTCTCTCTCTCTCTCTCTCTCTCTCTCTCTCTCTCAGGCGAAGCCAATGAATTTTAGATTATACGTCCATTAGAATTTCATTATAGTAAATGACTAATAATGCATGAATTCTTCGTGGAAACCCCTCTTTCATTTATGTTCAGGAACCACACGGGCGATAAATCAAAGCAAAAGAAAAGTTACATTCTCTATATAGTTGAATTTTTATACGTAGAGTTCAGAAATGGGAAATCATTAAGTAAACAGTTTTTACTACTCTAGAGAAAGTCGTATTTCGGAATGCTCATGAACTTTTGAAACAACTCTTTTTATGTAATATGATTAAGTTATTGTTAAAACTTAAACGAAGAGAAAAAATTAAAACACTGGACATCATTAGGGAACAAGTAAAGAATGACTCTCTCTTGGTCCCTATTCGTTGAAACTCTTTTCCCTAAAATTAAATTTGAAAGTTACTCCTAAATCTTTATCCTTTTTAGAACCCACTAAGTGCTTCTCCGAAGGAAATGAGAAAAATAATTTGGGTTTTCGAGGAAGAAAAGGGGCCTTCCCCTCCTTTTCCATGGAGATATCTGTAGTTAATTAACAAGGAGTGCATGTTGTAGATAGGGGCCCGCTGAGAGGGGAGAGATGAAAACTTTTGTCCTAGCAGAAAGGGGGGGGGCGGCCTGGAAATGGAGGTGGGACCCCTTAAAAAGTTTGCGGAGGCAGGCCACCTCGAGAGGGCAAGCAGGCCTGCCAACCGTGAAACGATTAATTATTTCAACAGGATAGAGTGGGGGTAAACTGGCCCATCCCCGCTAGCAATTAGCACGACTGGGGGCCAATTTCTACCCCCTCACCGGCAACCCTGCGGCTCCTCGATTTATTTTAAAATAAACTGCCCTCCCCCCCCCCACACTCACAATATTTCTAGCTCTCTTGCAGTTATAATAGAGAATAAAGAATATTTTAAGTTTTACAATCCGGAAATTGCAGCCCTGGTTTGTAGTTTTGTTTATAAAACAGACTAAAATATTTCTTCTTAAACATACTTCATTTTTTTATTTCTTAAGTTTTAATGGAGGAAGGCATCCTTCGTACTCCTAAATTAGGACCTTTGTATTAATATCATTTTTCATAGTCACATTCTTCGTAAACCTAGTTTTTATTTATTCTTTCGTCTACTTGAGTATATGGAATTCCACCAACCATTTTAAACTTCTTTGGTAGGTGAGTAACTTTATAAACTAAATAAGGTCATTTAACTACGTGGCTTTAGTCACATATTTATTAAAAATGGTCCCAACTATATTTGCTGTTAACAATTCAGTTCCAGGTATCGTGATGGGTTTACAACGAAATTCCTGAGAGGGATTGAGGCATCCTTTTGTAATATCAACCTCCTTTATACATAATGAACTTGAGACTTTTCATCAGCTGATTTCACCTGGAAGTCCGGCCTTCTTCAAACTTTAAATTTATTAAACAAGCTGTCGGAACATTGGGTCTGAGGTTATGTTGTTAAGCACCTTCTTCTTCTTCAAAAAAAAAAAATAACTTATCCAGTGAGATTTACAAATATATATGTACGTATGCAGCACATATAATTGCTCATTACAAATTAATTCAACCGGAACAACCAGCACCACGGCACATCTGGCATATAAGTACAAGTAATGATTTAAAAATAATGCTTTTTAACTTCAAAAAACACCCGACAAAGAGGGGCTACGTGATAAAGCAGATTTCCCACCTGCGGGTACGATATACATGTTATCAAATCTCACCTATCTATATATTAAAAATAGTAGTGGGTGGGGAGGGTACTGAAGGCTGAAAAAAAGAAAGTACGGGTAACTCGCGAGTTTTTAGTTGCGAAAAAATGCATAAAACAACAATTGTTTAACAAGACGGGTTCCGTTACATTTTACTACCCGACTGAGAAACGAAGATATTTTGAATTATCGAGTCCCTCTCCCCCAAACCACTACTATTTCAGCTAATAAGAAATATGATCATTAGACTTGACTGAAAGGTTAAATATGGAATATCGTATAAGTCAAATAAACATTGTCGAGACAAGAGCGAAAAATATCATATGATCGCGACATCACACAACTAATTGTTTTGTATCTCGTATAATAAATATCCCTCGAAAAATTGTTTTTGGTATTAAAGCTTAGAATAAAGTGGTTTATTATGTAACAGCTGTTTGGTGATATGACTCAAGGATGAAAACTAAAAAAAGTCCGTCACGCAGGGGCTGCGTAAACTAAGCAGATTTCCCACGTGACGTTTTCCAGTAGATAAATCTTATCTCTAAACCTATTCAAGAGGGACGAATAGTTATGGAAACGGCCGCCAGAGCTCTCGGCAGAAATTCCTGAACATAGCCGACTCCTGCCGACCACATACAGAATACAAATGCAAATATCTCGGTTAATATTCAAGATACAGAATAAATGTATAGAACAATATTTATAGTAAATTTAATTTTCAATAAGATTGATTCTATACAATTTTTCGATTTGATGCATAATAACGGAGATATTTTGAATTTTCAAAAATCCCCCCTCTAAACGTCCCCTCCCACTGGTCCGATTTTAGCCATTAACGAACTTGATCTTCCTTTTTTCATAAAACGATTAAATTCCGAGTTTGGTAACGATCAAACAAAAATTGCGACCGCTAGAGCGTTAACAGACAAATATCTATATCTATCTATCTATCTATCTATCTATCTATATATATATATATATATATATATATATATATATATATATATATATATATATATATATATATATATCATTTTAAAGGGACGTCTTTTTCGTCATCTCGGGGGGGGGATCGATGGACATTTGTGGGAATGTTTCGAAACTCGCGTGATGTGTAAGACCTCTATAGCTGATTTCCCTTAAGGGAAATCTGCTAAAATCTAAATATCTTGGGTAATATTCATGAGAAAATATGACAACATTTATAGACAATTAAATTTTCAATAAGATTTATTATAGAAACTTTTTCGTTCCAACTTATAATAATGGAGATATTTCAAATTTCACCCACTAAACACCCCCCCCCCCCCTGCCCCCTTCCCTCAGCCTGATTTCTTAGGTGAAAAACCTGATGTTTAGGTTTTCATGGAACGTTTATATATGGAGTTTGGTAGGGATCGAGGGGGTAACAGACAAATATATATATATATATATATATATATATATATATATATATATATAATTCTACTGTACGTGTGTATGCCACTGAACTCCTCCTAAACGGCTGGACCGATTTGAATGAATTTTTTTGTACGTGTTTGGGTGACGCCCAGGATGGTTTAGATTTACAAATCAGCCTATAAAATTAAAAATAGTGATATTTTCGTTTCTTATTGTTTTTTCGGAAAATATGCACAAGATAAAAGTTGTTTATTTTGTTATTTAGAGTACTTTTGTTATATTCACTTTTGTCGTATAAAATAGTATAAACGAGATATACACTAAAACATTAAGGTGGGAGCCAACAATTTTATTTGGCACTAACAAAACTTCGAACTTATGTAAATTAGCATTGATTCTTCCATAATTAAAAGCTATAATAATTTTTTTAGGTTCGAATGGAAGTGGGGGTTATAAGGGAGGAAAAGTTGTTTTTTGCCTTATTAAAAGTATCTTTTGTTTTAAACATAATATTATTAAATTTAATATCTAATCACTTGAAATATCATGCCGGACAACGCCTGTCGGGTCCGCTAGTATATATATATAAGTCTGTCAAGCAGGGGCTGTGTAAACTAAGCAGATTTCCCACGTGAAGTTTTACAATAACTAACACTTAACTCCATCTGCTAAATCTGCTTAAGTACCCGATGATGTCCGGAAAATAATTGTTGATGGAATAATTATGGTATTTTTATAGCAAGGCTTCAATGTTTACTGTTCCCATCTGGGCTTTATAGGGGCAGGAAACTATAGGGGACTTATGGAATAGATATTTTAGTTTTGAAAAATAAATGAAAAAGAGTTTCTTCTCCGCTGTTTGATACTCCGTGAATAATTCATATCATAATCATGGATATCGTTTATTATAAATAAGTTTAGAAAGAGTCCGTTATTAGTAGAAAACAATTCAAATAATGTCAACATTTCACAGGAAATAATTTAACACATTTAACTGTGTTAGAACACAACTCTCCCTTCCACTTGATGGTTATGAACATTGTTTTACTAAAATTATTTTATTTTATTTATTTTAAAAACCACTAGTATTTCCTATTAATTAATATAGCGAGTGAAAATAAATAACAGTGATAACCTAAAAACAATTTACGTTATATTCAAAAACCTAGGTGAGGGGAAGAGATCGTTGGTGACGAAAATGATTTCCGTTAAAATTATATATATATATATATATATATATATATATATATATATATATATACTAGCTCAGATACCCGGCTTCGCTCGGGAATTCATTTGAGGCTGAATGGTGAAGGTATATTTTTGGCAAGGCTTTACTTCGCACAAATATTTTGACATTTACCCGTCCCAGTGTTTAGGGTTAACACCCGTCGTTTCTGTGGATTTGTTAATAATAAAATTATTTTAATATGTAAGACTTCACTGTCCTGCATATTGTCATATTTCCCGTTTCATGTCCATTATGCATAGATTTGAATTATTAATGAGAAAATATTGACATACATTTGAATCAATTTTTTCATTTGAGGTACCTGGTAGTTCATATTGAAAAGAAGTGTTGAGAAAATTTCTCTAAATAACAAAATAAACAACTTTTGATATGTGCATATTTGCCAAAACCCAATTAGGAAATCACTATTTTTAATTTCAGGCCTCCCTTATAACCCCCACTCCTGCCCGTCCCTAGAAATAGTATGGCTTATTATAAGGAAGGCGTTAGTGCTAATACACATACTGAGTGTTTTATTTAGTTCGGTTGAGTCTTTTGTGCCAAATAAAATTGTTGACTCCCGCTATAATTTTTAGCTTATAACGTCTTTATACTTCGTTATACGACAATAGTGTATATAAAAAAAGTTTCTCTAAATAACAAAATAAACAACATTTGTTATGTGCATATTTGCCGAAAATGCAATAGGAAACGAAATATCACTATTATTAATATTAGGCCTTCCATATAACCCCCACTCCTGTCCTTCCCTAGAAATGTTAGTATGGCTTATTATAAGGAAGACGTTAGTGCTAATTCACATACCGAGTTTGGTTTAGTTCGGTTGAGTGTTTTGTGCCAAATAAAATTGTGGACTCCCGCTATAGGTTTTAGCGTATAACTCATTTATACTTCCGTATACGGCAAAAGTGCATATAACAAAAGTTACTATAAATAATAAAATGAACAACTTTGGTTATGTGCATATTTGCTGAAAAAGCAATAGGAAACGAAATATTGCTATTTTTAATTTCAGGCCTTCCCTATAACCCCCACTCCTGCCCGTCCCTAGAAATGTTAGTATGGCTTATTATAAGAAAGGCGTTAGTTCTAATTCACATACCGAGGTTGGTTTAGTTCGGTTGAGTCTTTTGTGCCAAATAAAATTGTGACTCCCTCTATAGTTTTTAGCGTATAACTCATTTATACTCCCGTATACGGCAAAAGTGCATATGACAAAAGTTACTCTACATTAAAAAATAAACAACTTTTGTCATAGGCATATTTGCTGAAAAGCAATAGGAAACGAAATATCGCTATTTTTAATTTCAGGCCTGCCTTATAACCCCCACTCCTATTTGTCTTAGAGAAATATTAATATAGCCTAAAGTCTAAGTTGGGCTAGTAGTAATATACATACCTAGTTTCATAAAATTCGGTTCAGCCGTTTATGCGTGAAAAGGAAACAAACAAACAAACAAACATACACGAAAGAAACAAAATGCAGTTATGGTGTCTATGACATGTGAAACGAAAAGTTATCGTGAAATTTCGCGAAAAAAATCAATGTACAGACAGAGGTTACAATTTTATATTTATATATATATATATATTGTCTTGGGATAGTAGTAATACGTTTGGCGAGTTTCATTAAATTCAGTTCAGCCGTTTAGGCGACTAACAAACAAACAGACGCCAAAGCCAAAAAGTTTTGATATCGTACACAATTCCATGTGAAATGGAAATGTATTGTAAAATTACAAATACATACATAAATCGTGAAATAAAATTCTTTGTACATACAGACGTTGCAGTTTTATATATATATATATATATATATATATATATATATATATATATATATATATATTGAAGGGACGCCAACTTGGTCATATCCTTGGTAGAAATGATGAACTTTTGAGAAAGTTTTTCGAAAATCGCGCCATGTGTACTAGCTCAAGATCAAATTTCCCTTAAGTTAAAAATGAGTTGTAGTGAAAAATACTACTTTATTATATGAGTTTAAATTTTCGCCGTAAAATCTAGTGGGGTGCATAAAATGATTATAATTGATGCCAAAATCATGTTACATTATTGATGGCATGAGTTAATTTCAAAATAAAGAGCTGACTAAGTAATATTAAGTTAACCTAAAAACAAGAAGGACTAATAATTCTCTTGCTGCTCGCCCCTAATCGAGTTTCCATTGCTCTTAGATTCTGCAAGTAACTTACGGGTCTCTTCCTAGCACTTTCGTTCCTAATAACGTTATAATGAGAATTATTGTCACGGAGAGAGAGACATTTCCTAATTAGTTGTATGACATTTAGGGAGACAGTCCAAATTTTCAAATTTTGAAATGAATATTTGAAATTTTCTCTAAGATTTTAAACCTCATATCTTGAATTTCGTCGTTGTTGAAATGTCTCAGTACTTCTTGTTCTTTTTTTTATTATTTTTTTTCTGCTCATTGTAATCCTGTGAGGAGTAATTTATTTGAATACTTGTTCCATTGCCACATGGCATATTACATGTATGATTATGTTTAAATGGATTTTTATTTTACAATATATATATATATATATATATATATATATATATATATATATATATAGCCACATAAGTTAAAGCGTTGCCTTTAAGCTCACATGGTAAACCTAGAGTGGCGAGCTTGAATCCCGCCAGGACAAAAGAATTTATTTAGTGACGGAATTCATTAAATAAAATCCTGAGTGCCACCCTGGCTAGAAAAGGGTGGTAACCTGTAGATAACCCGTCCTAATTAGCCTTATTTGCAAAGAAGTAGACGTAAATAAATAACTTAAATTTACAATATATATATATATATATCATCTGGTTTTTTCTTTCGTAAATGCTTTAACCAGACCGACGCACAGTGGCCCGGATGGCCGATCTAGGTGGAAAAAACTGCTAACTTGTTATTATTTAATGTTTTATCGTTTTATTATTATTATTATACAATTATTTAGTCGTAAATAATAACCACAATATATAAAGAAAATAATAACCACAATATATAAAGAAAAATCCAAAACATAGGTAACAATTGAAATCACAAAAGAAGAACAGTTAATGGGAGATATTATCAGTTAATCATCACTATCACTATCGCTTTCTGAATCTTTATTTATATTAGAACTTGGAGGCTGCAAAAGCGATAGCACATCCTTATGTAAACGTTTTCGACTTTTCCTGGTCTCCTTCCTAAAATAATTAATTAAAGGATCTGAAGTCAACAACAGCCTTTGTGCTAAATCCGTATTTGTATCTATTCGAGAGCATTTCCGGGTATGGCATTCTCGAAATCGCCTCAAATCTTTATTTCGAGACTCCTGAGCCTCCTCCGATAGCATTCCGATAGGCACAATGCAATTTTTAATTATTTTGGTGCTATGGGTCAAAATTTTATGAACAGTCACGGGCATGTAATACCATGAATATGCGCTTAGGTATAACGTTCTTGTATCTTGAACGTATGTCTGGAATTTGTCGACATTAATTTCATAGCCAGATGACAAAGTAGTCAAGATGATGTAAAATCTTTTTAAAAGTTCGTCGTCTAATCCGGTTATAGTGGCACTTTTTTCGTGGTTTTTGAAAAATCGTCTTGCCGTATTTCCGTCATTGCTTGTACCAAATCCGGGTTTAGGCCTATCAATTATTAATCTCATCTCATCTTTAAATTTTTTTTGAATTTCCATTTTTCGATTTTTTATTTCTTCTTTGTGTTCATTGGTTGTGATAGCCCATTTTTTTATAATAAGTCTGTAACTTATATGAATGAAGCATTCCAGTGACCTAATCCAGGCATGCAATGGGGAAATTCTAAAATCATAATTTTCTTTGATATCATGAGATACTAATAGATTAATATCATTCATCAATTTAGGAGTTGCTCCACATATATAACATCTCTGACTTGATTTGGTCCCTGTTAGAGCATTACAAACTTTTCCGTCCACCATGGTCAGCAAAAATTTGTAATGAACACTGATATTTATATTTTCCAAAGTTACTTTAGTAGGTTGCAGCTACTCTATTTGTTGTTTAATTTTATTTGTTTCGGTGATAGTCAAATCGGTGGTTTCTTTGGAAAACATAAACTTTAGCTGCCTGCAGTTTCGTGTGGACGAAGGAAAAGGATTGCTCCAAACTAAATTTTCTACTCTACCTAATTCGTGCATTTTTACAGGAACAAATGAATAAGAAAATAAATACTCATCATCGGCATCTTGGTTTTCAAATTTCTGCTTGTACCTACTATGACCAATGCTACCATCACAACCCCATTTACATATCATTAGAAATGTTGTTTGAGAGGGGAAATTTAGAAAAACTTTGCTGTGGGCAAGAACAAGTCTCGTAGTTGCCAAATCCACTATGGACTGTACATTGAAAGTGACGCAATTCTCAGTAACTACCATATCTCCAGGTCCAGATGGATAACAATCGTTTTTTGTTTTTCCTAATTGATAATAAGATGGATATATTTTATGATTAATGTTTAATGCATGATTCCGAAGCAACTTATATGAATTTTTTGACAGCTTACAGTCCATGAAAATAGCTAACGCTTCTTCGTTAGTAAATGGGCGGGTTTCATTAAGATTACTCATTCGAAGTTTTTTTAATTTGAGTAGCTACATCAGATGAACAAAGAGCTACTTCTATAATGATATTAGCTGCGTCACGTTTTCCCGACGTTCTTACAGCGACTTCAGAAGCAAACACTATTTCATTTAAAGGTCTTTTTATAATATCTCCTATTTTTGTTTTCTTCGTTTTAGCACAGCAGTCTTCAAATGGCTTAATTGGTCGACCTCCAGAAGTAGATGGCAGAGGTTCCTCATCATCACATATACATATAAATGTGAAAATTTTATCCAACCAAATAGTATTTTTTTTTAAGAAACAAATCTTTGTATCGTCCAGCTTCTTGCCATTTAATTTTAATTTTTGACAACAAAAGGTTTAAATTACTGGTCAATTTTTCCAATGAATGTTGTTGGATATTTTTCACAGCAAATCGTGACAAAATGGTCTCAATTATTGGCTTTGTGTTTGAACAGCTTTGCCAAAGAAGAAAATCCTCCCGTCTCGTAATCGTGATTTCTTTTTCTGAAAATAGCCCGTACGAGAAAGTTAGCAAATATTAGCAATTCTATTTTTTATTAAATGTTAGTTTGTATTATAAACAACAACAGACATAATTATCTTAGCGGTATTATGCGGTATATTTTTTTTTACAGATGTTAAAATTTTTTATTTCGTATAATTTTGAGATATTGTTGTATTTTTATTATTAACTTACCTATGGATATGGTGTACATCTTAATAAAACTGTTTAATAATTTTCTTTCGATAATTTTAATACAGAAAAAGCAACCTTTCTAAGTAAATTTTTAGGTAAAACTGAGCTGCAAACTTGTTAATCATTAGAATGAAAACATGGGATTTGTCATTGTTTGTGTACTCTTGTGATGTTTGTACGGCTGCTAATTCCAAAATACCATGCCTTATTGGATTAATAGACGTTCCAGATTAAGGCAAATAACTTAATTAGATGTTTTGATTTCATGAATTATTTCCACCTAGATTGGCCATCCGGCCCACTGTGCGACGGTATGCCTTACTATAATGTTAAAGACCGGTGGAGTGGACCTAGGACAGATGATTCCAAGATTGAATAGCATACTTCAGCTAAATTGAATAGCATATTTACATTGTTTCCATTCCTATTTGACAGTTAAGATTAACAAAAATATCCTCTTGAATAAAAGGCCGTTGAAAAGGCTGTTCTGTTTTTATGAAATTCCTCCTTTTTTGTGCCTAAGAGAACTAAACCCCAGAGAAACTCCCAACTCATTATTCCAGTGATACTAAATTAAAAGCTTACTTCCGTGGAAACTGTTTAAAACGGTAACATTGTTGACTAAATGGCGGTAGTTGGCACCTGAGCCGTAACTCGCTGCATGTACAGACCTCATTGGCTACATTAGCCCCGGCCCAGAGAACATGTTTTATTTTGACGGCCATCTCCCTTCCCCACCGCAGTCATTCTCACTCTCTAAATTAAAGAAATTAATTACGACAGAGCTAATTAGATTTTAGTCTATCTCGTCGGTGATGATTAAAAGTTGAGTAATGAATTAAATCGGGGGGAAATGGCTGCTAGCCCCCCCCCCTTTCGCTCCCTCAAAGGCCGGCATTTTAATCCCCTTTTTTCATAAAGAGCCCCTCCGACCCGTTATCTATCATTTTTCACTCGCCCACCTGGAGTAGTGATTAACCTTCCCGACTGCCGAAATGAATTAGAATAAATTTTCGACATAGTTACTGGTAACCCAAAAGGGTTATATTATCCAGAGGCAAAAGGGAAAAACTGAGTTAGTCTAGAGAATAATTTTCCAATAGGGCACTTACTTTTTCACAAAGCCAATTTTTATCCGACTAACGGAAAAAAAAAATTCTTTCATATCGACTAAAAATCAGTAATACTATATTCCGAACTGTTAAAAAGAGCATCCATGTTCGAAAGAAGGTTGATATGGAAGACGTCCAAAATAAATTTAATAAATTCATTTTTCCTCCAGTAAAGTAATTTGGAATACACAAAATGCTTAAAAAAGAAAAATTATTATTATTATTTATTAACTTCCACTTTATGCAAATTTGGCTAATTTTGACGGATTATCTACAGGTTACCACCCTTTTCTAGCCAGAGCGGGACTAAGGATTTTATTTAATGAGTTCGTCCCTAAATAAATTCCTATTGCCTAGGCAGGAATCGAACTGGTAAGCTAATCGCTTTAACTCACATGGATAACCTGAGCTCTTAAAAGAAACATTAAAAGAATAAGAAGTAATCATCAAAATTTATTTTGATATGAGGTATTACATCTAAGTAAATATCTTTTAAAAGTTTCGGTCCTAGGTAATTAAGATTCCAATCTGTAGAACAAACTGAGGGAAGAAATGATTCCACATTGTGCGAATACAACGCAAGATCGTACACCAAAACAGATCAAGTAAAAAGTGTTGCAATATTACTATCACGGGCTACAGTAGACTGTAGATAGGCAGTGCAATATAAACAAAAATACAACAAAAACATTTATATTTCCATTTCAATAACACTGGTTTACAAAGAATAATTACAAGTTTATATTTTTGTTTCTCAAAACCAAGGTAATGCATTATGACATTTAAAGAATTTTCTTGTTGAGAGTCCGAATATGTTTTAAGTGTCTTCAATATGATGCTCTCAAGAGCTAAGAGATGATAATTTACGGGAATATTTTGATTTTGGGTTCGGAATATCTCTCTTTGGGTTCCAACAATAGTCAGCCTTTGAAATTTCAATGGTGAAAGTCAGACTGGAAGAAAAAACATGACGATAAACTGCGACAAATCAAAGAAATCACTGACCGATGGAATACTGCAAGTAGAAAAAAAAACATAAGAGGAGGTCGTTCTTTCCCGAGTCCGAATTGGACACACAAAATTAACACATAGTTATTTCTTGAAAGAAGGCATATTACCACCAACCTGTGATTGATGTAATGTCCATCTTACTGTCTTACATCTTCTCCTAATTGTAAAAAATACGATCTTAACCTTAAACCGAACGTAAGAGGACTCCTTAGAGACGATGAAGAAGATATAAAAAGCCATTTTAGCTGAAACTAGTTTGTTCCAATAAATATGGATCCATCTACCGCTAATGACATAGTAGATGCGTTATATTGTATTAAAATAATTAAAAAAATAGTCACACAGGATGAAGATCAGTTTAAGTACAAAGAAGATACTTTGAGGTTAAAAAATGCGTTCACTATATCCTTTTCTTCCCTCTGTTAACCCTTCAAAAAATGATATCTATGAACCGATTCTATAGGATTAGTCTTAATTGAACAGACATCCAAAACCCGTAAAATGTTTCTCATCCTTTTCCTGACATTTAATATGGCAAGCAGATATTTTATAAAGTTTGTTTTATAGAAAATAGCTTCTCAAAAAATAAATACTCCAATTACTACTTTCACGTGAGAATTATGTTGTAACATCTTTTCAGAAAATACATATTTTAGGGTCACTTTAAAATCAAAGTTAACTTATAAATATATCTCTTGAAATTGCATCGAAAACCAGAAAACTACCTTTTATAAACAGAAAGGAAAAACATAAAAGTAATTTGACTAAGGGGCTAATATCAAAGTTATTAGATAAAAGGGAATGCTAAAGAGAGAAGTGGGAACAGGAAGAAGAGAGAGGGAAATATCAGGTTTGTACCATTAATTCGAGGTTTAATGTAATTGAGAGGGGGGGGGGGATAGCTTGAGAAATACTGAAGCTTGACGTCAAACCAGCGGAAGCCCCTCACTCGATTAGACTTTGCCTCTAAGATCAATTGCTTCTTCCAATGGAACCAATCAGTCTTTTATTTAGGAATTCGGCTATCCCTTTCTCGTTCTGTCATTCGGCATTTTTTAAATGTTAATGTCACCCTCTGAGCCCTCCCGCCAATGGCACACTCCCGAGAAAGGAAAAATATGCTTCATCCTGATTTAGATTTATTTCAAAACACATTAATTTTTTTTGTTTTTTCTTCGTTGCTTCATTACAGCCAACACATTTTTATCACCTTTTAATGCTGAAGTGTTAGTATTGGTGATACTTAACTATCATATGTTTTGTGATAATCCAGCAGATCTCCACTACATAAATTGTACAATCAAAGTTCAGTTGCGCCATCACCTATCTGACACAACTTGAGTTTTAAATTTGAAAACATTAATACCCCCTGTACATATACTATTTTGAATAATCCTTATTTTAATAAGTACATATAAATGTGTTGTAAATATAACCCCCTAATAATTCTATTGAATCAATGTGTTTTAGCAGATTTCCCTTAAGGGAAATCAGCTATTGAGGTTGTACTCATGACGGAATTTTCGACATTTTTCTTCAAATGTCCATCGATCCTACCTAGTAGATGACGAAAATGAGGTCCGTTCAAAACTGTATATATATATCTATATATATATATATATATATATATATATATATATATATATATATCTATATATTTGTCTGTTACCGCTCTAGCGGTCGCAATTATTGTTTAATCCTTACCAAACTTCATATTTAAGCGTTTTATGTAAAAAGAAAGATCAAGTTCGTTAATGGCTGAAATCGGACCAGTGGGAGGGGGGGGTTTAGAGGGGAGGATTTTCGAAATATCTCCGTTACTACACGTCGGATCGAAAAGTTATACAGAATCAATCTTATTACAAATTAAATTTACTATAAATATTGTTATATACATTTATTCTCTATCTTGAATATTAACCGAGATATTTGCATTTTTCAGTTTTCACCAAACCGCCACTTCTACTCATGTTACGTAAACAATACTCTGATACATAATAAATCACATTATTGGAAGTTTAAATACCAAAAATTGTATTCAAGAAACCTTTATTATACGAGATACATGCAAATATGCACTGGTGACTCCCCCCCCATCTTAAAGTTTTGGACTACTAAAATTTTATTGATTGAGATAACAATTATTCTGACTCATTATTAATTACAGTACTAGATATAGTAAATAGTTCTCAATAAAATTAATGTGTTATATTCTGATATATTTCAGTAATTGTTTTTCTTTCCGGTGTGAGGCGGGACCCGTTTGTTTACATTTCTAACCTAACGCTTCCTGTCGGCAGGCTATTGAAATTGGATGAAACATTTCTTATTTCCGTTTGTATTTAGTCACGGTGTTGTGTTAGCAGTATGTATATTTATCTATTACTAAACTTCACGAGGGAAATCTGCTTAGTTTACGCAGCCCCTGCGTGACGGACTTTTTTGATAAATCAGTGTACTTTAATACCCCTTCACCAGTCCCTCTATGGGAGAGTAAAGAACCAACTAATCACGTAAAGTCACTCGATTTATCTCACCTCACCAAATATTGTCTATTTATAAATAAGAATCTGATAAGTAGAAGTTATTCGACAATTTTGGGAAATCCCATTCCGATTTCAGCCATTAACGAACTATTTTTCTATTTTTACATAAAACGTTAAAAATATCGAGTTTAGTAACGACCAAACAAAAATTGCGACTGCTAGAGCGTTAACAGACGAATATGTGTGTATGTCACTGAACTCTCCCTAAACGGCTGGACCGATTTGAATGCATTTTTTCCTATGGTTTTGGGTGTCGCCCTGGAAATCAGCCCGGGAGATGGAGCAGGAGTGTGGGTTGTAAGGGAGGCCTAAAATTAAAAATAGCGATATTTCGTTTCCTATTGGTTTTTCGGTATATATGCACGGTATAAAAGTTGTTTATTTTGTTATTTAGAGTAAGTTTTGTTTTTTTTCACTTTCACTGTCGTATAACAAAGTATAAACGAGATATACACTGAAAAATTAAAGTTGGAGCCAACAATTTTATTGGGCACTAACGATTGAACCGAACTTAACAGAAGTCTATATGTAAATTAGCATTAATTCTTCCATGATTATAAGCTGAAGGCCTCAATAAAAAATTCGCGATATTTCATTTTCTATTTGTTTTTAGGCAAACGTGCACATAACAAAAGTTGTTTTTGTGCTATTAAAAGTAGTTTTTGTTTTAAACATAATATTATTAAATTTAATATCCTAATCGTTTGAAATATCATGCAGGACAACGTCTGACGGGTCCACTAGTATATATATAGTTTTGAACGAACATCATTTTTGTCATCATTTTTGTAGGATGGAAGGACGTTTGAGGAAAGCTTTACAAGTCCACGTCATGAGTTCATCCTCCCTTATGGGAAATCTGCTAAAGGTCTGGCGACTTTTAGATAACCCATCCCGATTAGTTTTAGTAGAATAAAGTGGATGATAATATTTAAAAATTTGCAATGAAGGGAGTGAAATGATATTTGTAACAATCAACAAATGGAGGTGTTAAAAGAAAAAATAATAAGAACGTCTCTCAAAAACTGTATGATTCGTGGTTCAAAAACACTTAATAGAAATATAATTAGGACATTTTGTACATGCAGATGGGGGGGGGGTATTCAAATGAATATACAAATTTATATTTTTTATTCAAATGTTGTCTACGTTTTATTGTTTGTGGTTTGCAAGCTGCAAACTTTTAACAACGTTTCGTGGAGACAGGTGAATAGCGAGTAATATACGAATGGTGGTTGGTGGGGGGATATATTTGTGAGAGTGTGTAGTGTCGAACAAAGAGGTAGACGGGGGAAGTGGAAATTCTCCAAGTGAATAGGTGGGTGTATTTCCAATTTGCGCGACGGCTGACGTTAGCAGCTATGAGTGTTGGGCAGGTCCTTTCTGATTAGCCAGCAATACCGCCGCCATGTTAGACAGCTCACCTGTTTCACAGACCCACCAATTTTGTCTCAAGTCCAGACTCTAACCGCTTTTCCTGCTCACATCTCTCTACAACTCCATCTCTATGGAGATTTATTACTGTGCTGGCTGACTATTCGCGGAATTATTTCCTGCAGTTATTTGAATCCTTAATTGAATTTTTATCTGTAATTTTCTTTCTTTATTTACTGTCAGTGTTCCTCTTGTGGCGATATACACCTGACCTGAACTGTGTATTCTATGAAACTATATTATCTTCCCTAATTATTTCTACTATTTCAACTTGCTGATGGTTGTAGTTAACAAAAAAAAAATTGTCAGCTGTGAATAAGGTAAACTTGATGATCGGCATATTTTTACATTTCCCTCTCGATAAAATCAAATTAGTCAACTAGTGAACAGCATACTAACATGCTGGTCTATTAGCGCGTCAATAGATAATTTGCCTTAAGGGAAAACTGCTAAAAAAATGAATTCCAATTACGTATACACACGCACTCTCATACATAATTACTCATATATAAAACTTAACACCTCCCAGAGTAAAAAGTCCGTCACGCAGGGGCTGCGTAAACTAAGCAGATTTCCCTTGTGAAGTTTAATAATAGATAAACCTACATACTGCTAATACAAGACCACCGTGAATAGTAAGTGAATAAATACAAAAGGTGATAAGAAATCTTTCATCTCACTGCGGGAAGCGTTTCAAATGTAAACAAACAGGTCTGCCAAACGGCTCACCGGAAAGAAAAACAATAATTGAACATATCATAACATAACATATTAATTTTATCGAAAGCTATATACTATATCTAGTACTGTAGTTTATAATGATCAGAATAATTTTTATCTCAATCAATCAAATTTTAGTAGTCCAAAAACCTAAGACGGTGAGGGGGGGGGGTCCGAAGAACATATTAACATGTATCTCGTATTCTAAAAGTCTCTGAGAAACAATATTTGGTATTTAAGCTTCGAATAATGTGGTTTATTATATAAAAGAGCATTGTTTATGTAAAACGAGTACAAGTGCGGTTTACTGAATGCTGAATACTGAAAAACGCACATATCTCGGTTAATATTCAAAATAGAGAATAAATGTATATAAAAATATTTATAGCACATTTAATTTGCAATAACATATTTTCGGTAAAGTTTTTTAATCCGACTTATAGCAACGGACATATTTCGAATTTTCAAAATTCGGACCTCACTTTCGTCATCTACTATGCAGGATCGATGGACATTTGAAGAAACGACCTCAATAGCTGATTTGCCTTAAGGGAAATCTTCTAAATGAATGTAGAAAAGGTGCTGGTTCGATCCACGTCGAAGGAGAACGTTAGTTTAAGAGATCGCTAGCATAGCTCATTTATTAGCAGTAGTCTAGTGAGTTAATACTTCTGAAAGCCCCTCGAAATGACTAGAGATTATGAATCTCTTAGAACTCGTCCAAAGCCAACTGAACCACTCATCGATACAATGAGACCACTAGTCTACTACAGACATTCATTAAATGTTCCTTAAATGGTGTCAAATCAAAAAAGTCCGTCACGCAGGGGCTTCGGAAACTAAGCAGATTTCTCACGTGAAGTTTTACAAGAGATACACCTACATACTGCTAAAACAATACCACCGTGAAGATAAGGTAAATAAATACAAACGGTAATAATAAATCTTTCCACTGCCAACGGGAAGCGTCTCAAATGTAAACAAACAGGTCTGCCAACGGCTTTCAGTTATTCCGACTCCGGAAAGGAAAACATTAACTCAAACATATCAGAATATAAAATATTAATTTTATTGAATATTATGTTCTACGTCTATTTCTGTAATTTATAATGAATCATAATAAATGTTATTTCAATCAATCATATTTTAGTAGTTCAAGATTTTAGAATAAGGTGGGGGGGGGCACAAGGACATGTTTGCAAGTATCTCGCATACTAATGGTCTTTGGGAACCAGTATTTGGTATTTAAGCTTTGAATAATGTGATTTATCATACAACAGAGTATTGTTTACGTAACACTTGTAAAGATGGTGGTTTACTCAAGGCTGAAAACTGGAAAATGCAAATATCTCGGTTGATATTCAAGATAGGGAATAAAAGTAAATAACAATATTTAAAGTACATTTAATTTACAATGTGATTAAACCTTTACACTTTTTCGATCCGATAGTAACGGAGATATTTTGAATTTTCAAAATTCTCCCCCTTTAAACCCCCTCACTCTGGTCCGATTTCTGCGGTTAACGAAGTTGATCTTCATTTTTACATAAAACGACTAAATATCGAGTTTGGTAACGATCAAACAAAAATTGTGACCACTAGAGCGTTAACAGACAAATATATATATATATATATATATATATATATATATATATATATATATATATATATATATAGTTTTGAACGGACCTTATTTTCGTAATATACTAGGTAGAATCAATGGACATTTGAAGAAAAATTTCGAAATTTGCGTCATGAGTCTGACCTCAATAGCTGATTTCCCTTAAGCGAAATCTGCTAAAATTCTGAAGTGAATAAATTACTATGAATTATTGAATCTTATACGAAAACTAGTGAGTGATTTCCTTTGAGGAAAATCTGCTAAAAACGTAGACATGATTGCAATGAGTTTAGCGGGACGTAAGGCAATGGTTTGAAGGTTACAAGTCTGAATTCAATACTGCCCGAGTGACTTGATGCTTCGCTTAACACGTTGAGTGCTAAGGTGCCCGCCGGCGGGCAAATAGTACTTTCCCCCCAGGCGCATTGCCCGCCGGCGGGCAACCTTCCTACGCACTTTTACTCATCTTGGAGCCCTTTTACTAGCCCCCACCACTTAGCTTCTACTTCGTTTCTTCATGGAATTCATTACAGAGTTGCGCCTTGAGCTTACATTTTTTCAATACAAAAAAGTTCGTGTTTTGGATTTCTTAGATTTCACGTAAGTATTTTAAATTAATTCACTTTAAATTTTTTTTCTCGGAAAATAATAGCCAGATTTTTATTTTTTCTATTTTTCCGATAAATAAAATCTCTCAATGAAATAAAATATGAAGAAAACAAAAACATTTTTTTTTTGCGCCATTAGCATGGAATTTGAATTTGGGCTCGCGCTCACAACTTGTTAATGTGAAGTACCCTCGCCTCTCAGGTCAACCTTGATTCATATCATTGCCTGTAATAAACACACCTGGAACAATGTATATCATCTGAGCGGGTTATTTAAATGTTATGTATGTGTGCATATGCTAATAATCGAGTTAGAGTTTGGGAAGAACAAGGATTCACTTAGAAGTTGAAATATTAATTTTAAAATTCTCGTGAATCATAAATGTTTAATAAATGTGAGTCTCTCTAAAACATTTTCAGTGGGCACATCCATTATGGATGACTTTCAAAACATTAATTTAAATGGAAATTCCATTCACATTGTGTTTGAGAATCCACACAATTTATTTAATTTTCCCAATCCTCTTCAAATATAAAAGATCATAGAATTTGGCAAAATCAAAATGAACTTGCTTTATTGTCCTTACTATACTGAAGTTTAGCTAATGAATAAACTTCATGTTAAACGTTTACTAGCCAACTTAGCATATTCTTTTTAGCATTATTTAGTAAATATTGTTTTTTTTAATGGCATAGTGATTCTAAAAACAATGATGAAGGCATTTGTTATCAATGTAATATTTTGTTATAAAAAATGTGATTTCTAGGCCTCTACATGTAACCACCATGTTAGACATTACTTCGTAGTTTTCAGACATGATTTTCTAGTTTCTGAACTTTAGACTCCAGAAGTCCTCACCAAATCAATCCATTTTGCCTGTCCACGTCTCTTTCCACTTTCTCCAGAAAAACCATTAAAAGCCCGTCATGCAGGGGCTGCGTAAACTAAGCAGATTTCCCACGTAAAGTTATAAAATAGAGAAATCTCCATACGAGTGCCGAATAGTGACGGAATCGGAGAACTAGCTTTCGGCGGGAACGAATAAAGCGACAATAGTCCGTTACAGCCTATAACAACGCAAATATCTCGGTTAATATTCAAGATAGAGAATAAATGTATATAACAACATTTATAGTAAATTTAATTTGCAATAAGATTGTTTCTATACAATTTTTCGATTCGTCGTATAGTAACGAAGATATTTTGAATTTTCGAAATTCCCCCCTCTAAATCCCCCCCTCCACCCACTCGTCCGATTGTCTAGCGGTCGCAATTTTTCTTTAATCGTCACCGAACTCGGTATTTAATAGTTTTATGTAAAGAGAAAGATGAAGTTCGTTAACGGCTGAAATCGGGAGAGTGGAAGGGGGGTTTTTACTTCCTGTTTGAACCATCATCTTCTACCCTTTCAAGTACCGTGTGAGACGGCATGGTCTCCTTAGTACTCCAACTATTGATGCTCTTTTGTAGCATACAATATTTATCTAATACTCATATTTACCATGCAAGCTGGGTTCTCCGGTATTCCTTTATGAGCGGTAGTATCTTTATCTACTATACATGTCAATGAGATTATTCGTCGTTTTACAGTATCCTTTCCTATCTTGTAATTTAAGTACCTATCTTGTAAACTATTCAGTTCATAAGTAGTTTTATATAATAACTTTTAATCTATATAATATTTACTTAGAGATTTATTATATATATTATAATCAAATATCACTAAAAAGTAACATCCCCGTTTGTTATCACGATAAACCTTGCTGGCCTTGATAAATGTTATATATTACAACAAAACGTCGGAAGCATACTGAAGTAGTTTTATTTCAACCATAGTGACCGACAACCACATCACATAAGTATAGATCCAACCACGGCCATCATTAAGATTATTCATGATCTTTAGTGTTGAAAGAAATTATTAAATATTGAGTATAGATCAAATAAACGTTTTCGAGTTTAGAACGTAAAATCTTAAATGATGACGCCATCAAACAACGCATTTATCTCCCACAGTAAAAGTTCAATGAAAACAATATTTGGTATTTAAACTTCTTTAATGATACGAGTGTACTGTCAATATAACACTAGAAGAAGTAGGGCTTCAATCAAGGCTGAAAAATCAAAAATCAAAATGGGTTGGTTAATATTTATGATTGAAGAAATATCCACATAACAACACTTATAGGTAATACAATTTACAAAATGATTGGTCCTATGCAATGTTTTGATCCGAGAGACATTTTTTTCTAAAGTCTCGTCATGAGTACAACCTCAGGAGGCTGGTATCTCTTAAGAGAAATCTGCCAAAAGATCAACTCCTTAACTCACATGACATCCTGAGCTCCCATTTGGTTTTAAAAATATACGACCTTGCGTCATATTATTAGTGAGTACAATCCAAGTAAGTAACTACTTGCCTTAACATTGGTGTCGTTGTTCAGGAAGGATACTAATTGTGAACGGGGAGCCTGAGGGCCCTATAAATTGTTGGAGTTGGTCTCATTAACCTTCAAAAGGGCCCCAGGGTATGTCGGTTGCCTGCAGTTTCCTTGCCCAGTTGACAGCCTTGTCAGAGCTTGACAACAATTCTCGTTAAAGTATTTCCCTCTGGGAACTAATGCTATTATAACAGTCGATTTCTCCAGAGGCGGGCTGATGTATAACTACTCCCAAATGTCTAACTTTTGAAGGTCTACACAGGTAAAAATAAACCTCTATATTTATTCCGAGAACGCAAGAAGAGAGGAAAGACAGTGTGTCGTTTCATTAGATTTTAGCTCGAATCTAGATTAGATTGTTTTATTAGGTTGTTGGTAGTTTATGTATTTATTCGAATGAGGATTAGTATACATTTATTGTCCTATAATAAAATGTCCTAAGAAGAAAATGAGCTTAGCAAGTGAAGTTGACCTCCTACAATAAAATAACAAGCGTTATTGCAAGGTTTGTAAAAGCTTCAAAATGCTCCATAACCTATTTATATATTTTTTAAAATTCATTTACGCCTCTACAGTGGCGATTCATTCATTTTACAGGACGTTTTATTTTGAAAAGCCTTCACTATTCATCTCTACAGTGCAGCAGCATTACTAGTACGTATTCCGAGTAGTCTCGCACCAACCTAAAAATTCTATCTTGCTAACGAGACATTTCTATCCAACTCTTCCACAATGTATTCGAGTTATTTCGGCTAGCTTAAAAGCATCTAGAGCTCCCGAACATGACTCAATAACGTGAGCCAACGTTCCTGGAGGTAGATGATCTAGTGTCCTAGTTTAGCTTACATTAGCCACTTCTTTTCGGGGCCGACTTGGTCATATGATTCCCAGGTTACACTGGAGTCTGAAGGCGGTATTCCGCTCTTTAACTTTGTGGATTTACAATTGCACTTATGATAAGCGTCATTCACCAAATCAATAACTATGTTCCAAACTCAGGCTACCTCTCCAGTTACTGTATTCGGTATTTCCGTCATTAGTTCTTATTCAGCTCAATGGTTTTATTGTCTTAAAAGTGAAGTATGATTTCCTTTTACAAGGACCGTCCCAATATATAATACCGCCAGTCCACAAGTTTTCCGAATTTATAAAACTAATATAATTCCGTACAATTTATTACTGAAAAAACAAACTCCTTGCGTAAGCACATTTTTCAAGAGAGTCACCTGATCTGAGATTGAACTGTACTAAGAGAATTCAATGGACTCATTAAAGACAAGCAAAGATAGAAGAATGATAAGAAAACCCTTGTTCTAATTTCGATAATGCAACTAACCTCTTTCACGACCTGGCTGACCACGGGAAATAAACACCTCACAAATATTTAACTGAAAACTGAGCATCGCACTTTACAAGGAGGAAAAATAAAAGAGGCAACGTAAAAATATGTTGATTAGTATAGACGGAAACGAATTTCTTGTAGATAGAGATCTGAAATTGAGGGAACCTGCCTGCAGAACTGAATGAAAGTTTTAGGGTAGTGTGAAAGGACCACGTCGTCTAGTTACAACTCTGGTGAAATGCTAAAATTAAATATTGACTTCCAATCTGCACCTCCTCCCTTCTCCAATGTCCTTTCTTTTTTTAGGAAGGCTCAAGTTCGTTCTCAGCTGAAATCGAACCAGGGGAGCTGGAGGGGGGGAGGTTAAAGGAACGGGTAAAATAAGAATGATAAACTATCTCCATTATTGTGAGTTGGATGGAAAAATGTTATTAAACCAATTTTCTGAACAATGAGTCAATTTTCCTCTAACTCGAAAATCAATGGAATACAGGCATTAAGCAACCCCCTTCTGCTCATACCACATCATACCCAAGCGATTATATCTCAAATCGACTTATTCTAAGTGTAAATGCGATTGTAGTGGCGAGGTACTCGCGAATGAATTACCTTGCCAATTACTTTTAATCTCCATGTGTTCGAGAGTATCTCGTTGTTATAGAGAGATGGTTAGAGCGTATTTACAAACTGTAAAATACCGGAGTCTGAAGTGCGGCGATTGACATTCCTTTTCGTTAACAACTTTCTCATTATTTATTTTTTTTATTATTTTCTCTCTCTCTCTCTCTCTCGTGTATTAACTGAGTTCTTAATTTTTTCTCAGCCTTCAGTTAACTTCCTAACTTACTCATGCCATTTTCGGTTAAAGCAACTGTATTACTAAACAGTTTATACCAACCTTAAATTTTAGGTTCTTTTTGTATAGTCTTCTTATTAGAGGAGAAACTGAGAATAAAATGTGAAATTCCGCAATCAATGTGCATTCTTACTCGTGGGAACTTTGTTTTGTTTACGCCTGGCGTAATGTTTTTATATCGTCTTCACCGAATGATAAAATATCTCTGGAATATGCTGGTTGGTGGAGGGACCAATTGATCAGGATCAATAAAAAGGCCTTGCCTTCTACTATTGGTTTTAATTTTATGCAAAGTGCATTTTCGGAGTCGGCGTTCCATCGTCAGTGCCTGATTATAGCAGTGTAGCCTAAACAACAACCACCGGGCGACATCAAAATCATATCGAAATTATAAAATAATATTTTTCGGCATGCTTATTTTTGTTCTAGGGTTTCAGTCATCTAAATATCTTTTATTTTTCAAAACTATTTTTATGAAGATTTTTTTTTCTTTTATGAGAGTAGGGTGTTATTTGGTTTCTCATTTCTAAAAATATTTATTACGATTATTATTCAGTGAAAAGCTAGTAGCTAAATAACCGTGTTTTATTTTCCAAGAGAATACCTTGCATGATGGATTATAGCCGACGTGAGTGGTAGAATTGCCTGACCAAGTAGCAGTCACGTTATTTAGAGCTCATGATTTTTTTTTTCCTTTCGACAACGGATAACATTGACAGTTGTGAAATGTAAGAAGTACCGTATAAATTGTAATTTCCTTATTTTTTATTATTATTATTTATTAACCCCTTTTATGGTACGATGGTAATTTGGGACGGCTTATCTACAGCTTGCCACCCAGGGCCACATTAAGCCAGAATGGTACAAAAGCTAGATTTAATTTATTTTGTTTTTTATCAATTTATTTTTGGAGGGATAAGATATTCACATAGATTTATTCCATCTGACTTAGAGTGGCATGAAACTAATAATTCATTTTTAACAGAAAAATATTAAATTTTTGTGGTCGTATACGCTATAGCCATAAAATTGGAAATTATGTAGTATCAATAACATGTATGTATCAATGACATAATTAAGATTAAAAAGAAGGTCATAGGATTTTTCATTAACGCAAAACGATAGGATTCTAATAAATCACTGAAGGAAAAGTGTGCAGGAATTGCTTTTAAAATAAATTCCTTTCTGTTTCTAAAGCGCTCAGTTAAAGTGATATTGAATTGAATGTAGAAGAGTTTTATATTCTGAATTTAGGACTTAAATAATGCTCTTTTCTAGGGTAAAGAAAAATTCAACAAACTTTTAAAAATCATTCAGTATATAATCTCAGAGCTGCAAGAATAGGAAGGAGACGAAGAAATATTTATTTATTTACAAGGTGGAGGAGCCATTATTATTTCTTATCCACACAGATCTTTTCTATTTTTTCGCTTTGTCAACTTATAACTGAAACGTCTTAAATTACTAATTAAAGGAAAAACCTGATCATCATTAGTACCTTATGAAGATACATTTTACAAACTACAATAAATACTCCTATCCACATGAATAACTATAACATTACTTGTATAATAATTTAAAATATCCTGACTTCATGTGGTTTTTGACTGCTAGATTTCATGCCTGGAGAACAACACTTCTTTTCTGCCCTATGGTTCGTTAAATATATAGTGAACCTATTTTTAGAGTATTACACACTCACTGGTGTTATGGGTATAGTCAAATATTATTTGATTCTAGTGCCATTTGAGATTTCTCACATGACAAAATTACACTAAAATGTCTTCAAACTTACTCCTATCACAGTAAATAACTGCCAAAAACAAAATTCACTGGAGTGCATTGTAAAATCATATACCCGTGACTACGTTATTTTATTAACTTAAATGGTAACTAAAAATAGTACTTTTCATTTGTATTATTTCGCATACCACAAAAGTGCTTAATAGTTCTGTGTTAGCCACTAGTGTGCAGCTTTCTCACTCGCTCTGCTTCATACATGTCTAATGTTACTAGAAGGATTAATAAGTGCAGAGAATATAAATATTACATTTATAAGTATATTATAATACATTTTCTAACTTTCAGAAATTTGTATGCACTGAGAATATTCAGTGTATTATTTTTATAATTTTTTGAACATAGGAAACAGTCAAAAACTATGATTTCAGCTAAAATGTATTACTTCGTAATTAAGCACATTTGGAAATCAATAAGGTGTTGCGTGATAAACTATTATCTATTTTGGTGAATCATAGCGTTAGAAAAATGTTATCGTCTCGTCTTCTGAAAACAATAAAAGGACACGTTCAACGGCCAAAAAGATAGTTATAAATATAAAATACATAATTCTCCTTATGGACCCAATATTACTTATATATTCCTCAAATGTTATGGCAAGGGTCTCCAATAAAAAACATTTATTTCGATGCAAACATTATTGCAACTGCCCTACATGTTTCGAGGCTTATTTATCTTATCTTTCAACTGTCACCCACAAATATATAGAAACCTGAAACTAATTTGTAATAGGGTATGTAATGTAGCCTTGAAATGTAACAATAAAATACAAAAAAAATGTTAGTAGAATTAGATAAGGTAACTGAATCAAAATCTAAATATAATATATATGAAATTAGCTGTAACACTTGCAATGGAATTTATATTAGTGAATCCTCGCAGCTGATAAATAAAAGGTTAAAGCAACACGTAAAAAGTATTGACAATAAAGAAAATAAAACAGCTTTGACGGATCATTCTATCTCTAGGAAACACAGATTCAATTTTGAAAAAGTTCAAATAATTCATAAAGAAAGAAATAATACTTAACGGAACATAAAAGAGAACATTATCATAATAAAAACATAAAAAAGGGCAGTAAACAAAAAAATAGAAAGCAAATACCTCAATCATATATTCTATAACATTTCATCTTAAATTAATCGATTTTAAATAATAATAATAATATAATCGAGTTCAAGATTGACTTGAAAATAATCGATTTTTAGTCAGCTGACTTAACCTACCTCCGGAACCCTTCAGTACCATCTACCTCCTCTGTGCGGACAGTCGCAACGTAATGTAAGAGGGAGACGAGCACTTCAGAAATGTAAGTAGCAATTTCTAATTAGATTTAATAAATATATCATAGATGTAGCCACTTACTAATACAGTATATAGCAAAAGAATTATTATGGGATGTGTTAAATTAATTTTATTAATAATATTTGTATTTTTTTAAAAGGGATAGCCCCTGAAGAGTGGCAAATAAGCCACGAAACATGTAGGGCAGTTGCAATAATGTTTGCAAAGAAATAAATGTTTTTTTTATTATTTTGGAAACCCTTGCCATAACATTTGAAGAATATATAAATAATTTATATGCTAAATATGTCAATCAAAATATTATAAAGGCCGCAAGCTTCTAAAATTGTAGAAAATATATGTAAATGTTGGCTGTAGAAATTGTATTACAGTTATAGTTGACGCGAATGGAGTGTGTGAGTTATAGTAGTGATAGGCGGGTGGCGACAAGCAGTAGCACCAGTTACAATAGCTGTTATTTAACTGGAATAGGAACCGAGATTGAGTGTTACTGCCCTAGCCTTGCCTGTTCCGGGTGACACAAGATTTATATGGCTGAAAGGAATCTAGTAGCCATGCGTAGTACCGGCCCATCCCCAAAGGTATGCATTCAATTTGGAGGATCAGCTGTTCAAGCCACTGGAATGGCTTTCCGGGGATTGAAACAGCTTGGTGGCTTTAATGCGCCCTATATGCCGACCTTTCTCCTGGCACCCACATACATTTTTTAATGCAAGATGAATAATTGAACCTGCGGCTGTGGACAGTATTAAGTTTGGAGTCGTGTTCTTGGAACTAATACGGAATGCCACTCACATTTTCTGCTCTATCTCGTTACCTTGTATTTGATTATAGTGTCTTTTAATGAAAAACAAATTTTGTAATGTCGATGTACATAATTTATTGGAACGCTACTTTAAAGTGGAAATTGTTCATCTGGTGTAGTAATCAATTAATGGAGCAACATGACCTAAAGCCTTAGTAATTTAAACGTAAATGCAATGGGTTTGTACTAACATTACTAAAATATTTGTAATCTTATTATAGCCCATTTCTTGAATATTAAATGTAGGTTTGCAGACTGGCTCACGAACACTCACACACACGCGCGCACACACACACACACTCACACGCGCGAGCGCGCACACACAAAGAGATGAAACGAGAGAAACTGAAACTGAACTGAAGTGAAGAAGAAACTGCGATGACTCAAAACAGGAAAATGATTGAATTCTATTGGAGAGCAATAGACAAAATTGGACCCCTCTATGCAGTACATCCAAAAATCTGTATTAAGATTCCTGAGATGATGGGTCAAAAAGAAAGTATTTATCACTAGGAATATAAGGCTAGATTTATTTAAGAGCTAGATAATCCAATTTTTCACAAATATCATCTTAATATTAGTATGAAGTAAGATGTGGCGACAGGAGGAGTAATAATGGTAGTTGTCAATGACGGTTTCATAAAAATGGATTCCCGTGGACGGGCAATAATGGTTTGATTAGCTTATACCCTAAATGTTTTATTTTAAAGCATATTGATAATACTCTTTTTTTACTACACGATAAAGTAAGAAATGGGGATTGGACGAATATTGAGGAATTTATGAATAGGATTGTTGTTGTCTTGAAATAACTGTCGTTCCCAATAGAAATATAACTACCGTATAACATTTATACTAGTCACAAAGTCACACAGTAAATAGTCACAAAACTTTTTTTTTTTTTCTTTTTTTTCTTAAACCAGTATCATCGACCAATCATCGACGAGGTTAATAAAATGATGGATCGGTAACAGTGAGAGCTCCTAAAGAACATATTGTTGCGAAAATTAAATACATGAATATTCCTTCAGAGAGAGAGAGAGAGTCGCGTATTTGGAAAGTGTGACGTAGATCAAAGAAGCCGATAGAATGTCCTAGGTCCTACCAGTACCTTCCAGCCAGACGTCGAGGGGTCCAGACAATTCCCCGTTGATGTATGCCGACAAGCTATATAAAGAAGGGCCTGCCGCGAGCGAGTTAGTTTTATGCTCAGCGATCTTGATGGTCACATCAGTGCTACAGTGCGACTTAGTGCAGTGCGGTAAAGTGTTTTTAGAAGAAGAACAGTGTTGTGCCGTGACTGTAAGTAACAGTTTAGTGCCATGACTGTAAGTAACAATGTAGTGCCGTGTTTATGACAGTGCAGTGCCGTGTTTAAGACAGTGAAGTGCCGCGAAGTCAAGGACAGTGCAGTGCCGTCTTGTTGTGAATTTCAGGGACCGTGAGTGAATTGTTGGACTGTGTAATCTGAAGAACAGTGACGCTATCAGTGTATACTGTAAGTAGTAATTAAGAATAATTACCAACTTGCGAGTATTTAATTTTGCAATCCAAAAGAACTCTTATTAAAAACGTTTATTACTGGTTTTGGTAATAAAAACGTAACAATATCATAACTTCACGACTAGGCAAATATTGGAAGAAATGTATGAGTAGTGTGTTAATCAGCAGCATCTCATTGTGGACTTCAAGAGGCTTAAGAATTTGTAGTCCCTTTTTTTGCCTGAAATATTGCAACTAGCGTATCCTTCATTTTTGATGGAAGTACGTTTCATACTTGTACATCCTTTAAATATACATGAAAAATGGTAACATAGAGTAATAACAGTAGTTGGTGTAAGTACTATAAGGGTTTACATGGACCTCTTTCATTAAAGCTAAGTGATTCTATAAACAATATCTGAAAGCAGAAATAATTATAAAAAAAGGGGTAATTAAACATTAAGAATTTCTGACAGTGTAACGTGGACCGGAATACTAAAATAAATTAATTTCCGGTAAATTGGTTACAGAAAACTTTGGCAGCCGTTAAGGAGGTGATCAGACAGCACATCAGAAGCTATGGCGGTTTAATGGAATTTGCTTGAAATCATCTGTGCTTTCAAAAAGACAGGTTGTCAGCTCATGTTGATAATATTCAGTCCACCAGGTTGCACAAGAAGATACTAGGATATGGTAAACCTGTTGGAAAAGTGATTGACCCAGGCTAAGATGGCTTAATTATGTGATGGAGGAGCATTTGCGGAGTCTAGTCATCCATAACTGGAGAAGCGTGAACAAAGGGAATGGCCAGTTTGTTTAAGGACTGTAGCACCTGGTGAGGAAAGTAATTTTAAAACAGTTTGCTCCCTCTATCACCCGCTGATCTTGGTCAAACTTTCATGTGCCTAATAAATATAAATTTGGAATATACTTTTTACTTAAAATTTCCTTCAATTTACTGCGACAGGGACTAAAATTGTTAAGTCATATAAAAACAGTTAATTTATATGTGCATAAGAGTAGAAATACATGACATTGACAGCGATTCAGTGCATTTTTATTCATTACCTTGTTTAATAACTTCTTCACTCTGGAAGAGCGCATTTTTAGAGAACGAAGCCTAATTATCATTCTGTGTTCTCGATTACGAGATTTAAACGTGAACCCTCTAAATTTGTTTCCAGTACATCTAACCATTTGAAAGCTACATCTTGAGTCAAATTGATAGACCAAATTTTCTTTTTCTTAATTCTTAAAAAAAAAAAAATTGAAAAACCTGAGGTTCCATTCATTAAAATTCTTAGCTTGCTGAATGTATTTTTAACTTAGTTTCTTTTTTAGCAGATTTCCCTCCCGTAGCTACTCGGCTCAGGTGGAAGCTTCCTCTAACGTTACCTGTCGTTTCTAACCTTACCTTACCTTCGTTACTTTGTGAGATTTATGCAAATATGTTCATCCGCCCCCCCTCTTCTTTAGTTCTTGGACTACTAAAATTTGAGTTATTAAAATATAAATTATTCTTACAATTCAGAAGACGTTTCAGTTGGGAATTTATTTTAATTAACTGAAAGATTTCTCATTACCGTTTGTATTTAATCATGGTGATGCTGTGTTACCAGTATGCAGATTTCTCCATTGTAAAACTTCACATGGGAAATCTACTTAGTTTACGCAGCCCCTGCGTGACGGACTTTTTTTTTTAGGTTTATTTGACCCATTTCGAAAACAGAGGTCCTTTTTAGTAAATATTTGATGGAAATTCAACTTATCAATTACTGGTGTATCTAAATTATTTTAGGAGATGATTACTTTTCCTGGAGATGTAACGGTTTGAGAAAAGTTCTGAAAAATATTATTATTATTACTATCTAATAACTAATGCTTTTAATTCATTGATAGACCCAATGATTTGCGGTTGATACTTCCATGAACTGCAATATTGATTCCTTGTTTTATAGTGGAAACAATTTACTTTTTTATACTCATTATATTATTACATGTTGAAGATTTTCATAATTAATGCCTTACCTTGGGATCTATCCTGAGCGATAGGAGAAGAGCGAAATGATTCCTGAAGTAGTTGCTTGGAAATGGGAGTTCAGCAGCAGGGAGCCAGAGGTATGAATTCGGCTTTAGACGCCAAGCTGTCTCTCGACCTGGCACTCTCTCCCATTGTGTGGGGTGGAAGTATTTCTTGTCTTCTAGGGAGAGTGGAGCTACCACGCCTGCAAAACATTAAGTATGATCACTTTCAAACTTGTCATGTACTTCTAGAAGTACTAGATGTGAATAAATGAAATGTTTATATGAAAACTCACATATTTATTTATTATTTCTATTAAGTGAGCCTAATTTTTAGCATATTTCCCTTAAGTGAAATCAACTATTGAGGTCATACTCATGTCGCAATTTTCGAAAATTTTCTTCAAATGTCTATCGATCCTACATAGGAGATGACGAAAATGAGGCCTGTTCAAAACTGTATATATATATTTGTCTGTTACCGATCTAGCGGTCGAAATTTTGATTTGTCTTTACCAAACTTCATATATAATCGTTTTATACAAAAGGAAAGATCAAGTTCGTTAACCATCGGACCAGGGGGAGGGGGTTTAGAGGGATAATTTCGAAAATTCTTAATATTTCCGTTATTCTGCACCAGATCGAACAATTGTATAGGATTAATCTTATTGCAAATGTAATGTTCTATAAATGTTGTTATGTACATTTTTTTTCAATATATTGATTATTAACAGAGATGTTTGCAGTTTTTGGTTTTCGGTATTCAGTAAACCCCCTGTCCTACTCATCTCATATTAACAATATTCTATTACGTTATGAAGCATTTTATTAGGAGCACAAATACCAAATATTGTTCTCATTGAACTTTTAATTTTTGAGATAAATGCAAAAACGTGACGCACGTGGGAAATCTGCTTTGTTAACGCAGCCCCTGCGTGACGGACTTTTTTTAAATCAAACTAACTTCAGAAGTGTTTTTATGGAACGAGAGTGATTTTTCATATGTTCATTTTCAAATGTTGAGTAAACATTTAGGGTTAAATATTAGGGAGGGGAGATGGAGGAAAAAGATAAACCAAGTTGGTTTTTGATATCTATTTTAAGTAGTAATTTAATTTTTCTAAAAATTAGACGAGAGAGAGGGCTCTGTCATTTGTATACTAATTAATAGTTCCGAACAAAAACGTGCTTCATGTGAAATAGGAGTTGAACAAAGCTAACGATATTTCCACGGTTGAGTTTAATGATAAAGAATAGTCCGACTAAAATCCAGAGGGAAGCCGACAGAGACCAATTAAGCAGACGGATGAGGACAGATCAAAAAGCTGCCTACGAGAGAGGCTGTGCATCTCCAGCGAGGTAGGACTATAGGGAGGAATGGACATTAATGTTTAGATCTCTGTGGTGGCTCATAATTCATTTGAGTAGTCATCAATCCAACGTCCCTTCACTCCCACTTGCCTCTACCATGAATTCAGATTATTACGGCTCTCGTTGTTACAACCTTCTCCAGTCTTAACAGTTATACCCCCGTCATATCCACTTATTATACTGCTTGTTGTAGCAATATCAGAGACTTATTATAGCCACACTGGATCAGCTAAGTACTACCTGCTGAGTGATTACTAGTGTCGTTTAGAAATCTGAACAGCAATAAATAAACCCTAGTCTCATTGCCTAATACTCCTTTTCAATCCATCTATTATGTAACAATAATTTGGACAGCCAATAAATAAAAAAATACTTCACAACAATAAATGCACTCAAGAAATACATTTGGGCTTGTAGCAATATATACCACTCACTTCAAGTAAGAATAAAATAAGATTATCAGAAATTAAGACTTATCGAGCAGTAAAACATTCATGAGTTTTAAGGTCAAACTTAAAATGGGTATAATACAAAATATTAAATAATTCTAGCCAACTGGAACTTCAAAGATTTTCCATTTTGTTTTATTATTTACTTGCTTCACCTTTTTGCTCTTAAAAAGACACACAACACATTAAAAGATACACAAAATTCCTGCAAACTCACTTTACTACAGAATTTTATTAATAATTCCCAACCAAAAAAAAAGTTAATAATAATAAGAAAACATAGCTCCTTTCCTGTTTTTTTTTAAACAAAATCAACCGTATAATGAGCCAACTAATAACAAATATATTAGATATATTACTTTTTTTGTCTCTCTGTTTGATCATTAGGGGAAAATGTCTGAGGAAAAATTAGAAAATGTTATGTATTTAAGCTGGGAGGTTAAAACAGGCTATGCCTTATTTAGTTTTAAGTGTTTAACTTAAAGACAATAAAATTAAAGCTCATTCTTCTATTATGTTAAATTCTTCAATAACTTGGTGCTCTTTGATTCTAAAGCTTCTTTTTGAAAGTAATACAACGATGTAACCCAATATTTTGTATGCCATTGTAATACATGGATAAGTCCAAGACCAACCTATCTGGATCGGGAGAGAAGACCCTTAATAAAGAATCTTAAAGCCGTTTAACACTAATTATTATCAGATGAGTAGCATAGATTTAATTGGCATATCTAGTGACTATTTTATATTGTGGGCTTGATATATTTATATTCCTTGGTACCATAATAAAGATAGAATGGGCAGTGAACTAAAAACATGTTATTTGTTATCATTAACTTTTTGCTACTATAGCTAGTTGAACTATACATGAAACAAAACAAACATGGAAAAGAGGCAGATTTTTGTAGTTTAGATGGTGTCCTAGAAAATAAACGCTAACATCCAACAGTTGTTTAGATTCAAGACGGGTATTAGTAGAGATTTAGTTCTAACTCTAGGTACTAAGCCATCTATCTGAAGACAGTTTACAAACCTCAACCTAAATTTGCGTAGGCATAATTTATTTTTTATGTTATTGTAAAAATAATTTGACTAATCAGCAAACAATAAATGATGTTTGTGAAAGATCAGATACAACTTTACCGCCCCAAAATATCAAAACATTGACATTCTTTAGAAATAATCGTAGGCTAAGAAGCCTACCTGTGTCCCCATTTGGGCTTGATTAAACTAATTATTTCATTTTCTCGTCCCCAAAATGTACTGTGAAATCCATAAAGAAAATTTTTAATGAAATCCATAGAATAAAATATAATTCTGGTTTAAAATGAGTTTCTAAGTTCCTATTTCTGCTGTTTATGCAGCTATCGATCACACCCAATATTTGTTGTTATGATATTCAGGTATATTTGACATACTCTGCTCTGACAAAGAGTACAAAAAATCTCTTTTTCTACCGTTGCAACTAGGTTCTAAATAAAATTATATTTTTATGAGCTTGGATGTTTCAATATCAACACAATCGAAGTTTCCTCCAATAGTTAGGATTGGAATAAAATTCCCTGCTGTTGTTCTACCATTAAATGTATTTGTCGCTATAACCAGTATAAACTGAAATTTTACACTCTCATCAATTCTAGGAAAAATATACGGAATACTAACGAAGACAAGAAGCCAAATAAAAAGCCCAAAAGTTGGAGATTTACTTAAAAATACTAAGATATTACAAAATTAAAGTTTTTTTTTATTTAAAAAAATGACATTATATATGGTCCTCTCGGTATGTATGTTGAAACAGTAACAGGTCGCTAAGAAAAATTGCTAGTTACAATAACTATAAACTCTGAGAAAATTTAATTTATCTTTAAACTATGAAGATTTTTGCCAAGGTAGCAAATAAATCAATTCATAGATGCTCTCCGAGAATTCGATATTGAGGCAAGATAATACAGGAAATATCATCACATTAATACATAAATTTATTTCCTTTATGATCCAGCTCTACATAAGGCAAACAATATTTTTTCCTGTATTTTAAAAAGTTGCGTGAGGAAAAATATTTGGTTAATTGAAAATGAATATAACAAAACAAATTTTATTCATTGAGTTTGTGGTTTCTAATGAGACAACTCTTTTCTTAACTTTCCACTGTTTACTTAGTTGTTTAAAAAAATACAAAATATTATATTTGAATCTGAACGCATTCATTAAATCTTTAATTAATATAATAAAAAATTCATTAAATACTTTTAAAACTGTAGATGTGTTCAATACAGAGGTAAAGTGCATAATCTATAGCTGTAAAGAAAGTAACTGCTAGAGGCTAGTGAAAGACTTAAGATCAGTGTTTATGTGATCATGGAAGCTTCAAGAGTTAAATTGTGAGAAAAAAACAACTAACTTTTGCAAATAATATTTCTATTTACTGCATTGAAATTCCACGTACCATATTCGAATACTCCAGATAACCAAGGTAAGTCAATGAAAATAAATGTGAACCAAATGTATCATAATTCACAGTTTATTAATATTAAAGCCAAGGTAACTCCTAACGCTAAACTATTAGAAATATTGCAGGGGTAGACAAATATTTCTTACTTTTAAACATGTGCATGTATTATATAAATTTTGTAATTATGAATTCAAGAAATCGTTGTAAGTGCAACGAAGCTTAATCTCCATTTGGGGAGTATTTGCCATTGATTATAGGAAGTGAAAGACTAATGAGAGAATGATTGGATGGAATTTCTAGCAAGATAAAAGGAGGAATGTTTGGAGACATTTCCAATTACTCCAGCTGACAGCGAGTTGTATTTACGACCAGAGCTTTGCTCCTCTGCTCGAATACTCCAAGAAAATTATTGGAAAAGATTCTGCTTCAGATTCTCCCATACATCTATTGAAACTGAAGTTATCTTCGAAGAAATGATTGTATCTTATATTAATATATGTTTACTGTACTGAATATCCAACTTAATGATAAACCGAGTAATAATAATAGGTTTTCAAATACAGTTATGCCTAACGGATTATTATCATGAATAATACAATATATCTAGGGTCAAATGGGGAATTGCTTTGAATATTTAATTATTTTTTCCTCTTTTAGCAGATTTCCCTTAAAGGAAATAAGCTATTGAGGTGGTACTCATGACGCGATTTTCGAAACATTTCTTCAAATGTCCATCGATCCTACCCAGGAGATGACGAAAATGATGTCCGTTCAAAACTGTATATATATATATCCCCCTCTAAACCCCCCTCCCACTCTCCCGATTTCAGCCGTTAACGAACTTCATCTTTCTCTTTGCATAAAACGATTAAATACCAAGTTTGGTGACGATTAAACAAAAATTGCGACCGCTAGACAATCTGACGAGAGGGAGGGGGGATTTAGAGGGGGGAAATTTCGAAAATTCGTAATATCTCCGTTACTATATGTCGGATCGAAAAATTATATAGAACCAATCCTATTGCAAATTAAATTTACTATAAATATTGTTATACACATTTATTCGCTATGTTTAATATTAACCGAGATATTTGCATTTTTATTAATTGCAACGGACGAGCTATGGTCGCTTTTATTCGTTCCCACCGAAAGCTAGTTCGGCCGTTTCCGTAACTGTTCGGCACTCGTATGGAGATTTCTCTATTGTATAACTTTAAGTCGGAAATTTGCTTAGTTTACACAGCGCCTGCGTGACGGACTTTTTTATGTGGCAATATTTCTTACATTCACCATTCATTTATATATTAATTCCTCCTCAAATAATGCATGATACCAATAGATTATCGTAAAATTGATTTTTTTAAATTGCGGACACGTATTGTAAGAATTGAAATTTTATCATTTAAAGTAGATTGTAAAAAATAGTTTTTCTTCAAAAGCACTTTTTGTTCCAGTATTTTTTAAAATTATTTTGTAAAGATAGCCAACGAAATATTGCTACATAGCAGTTTTGTATGGAGTAAATCTACTCTATTAGTACATATATAGAGACTGGATCTTTTGAGCATATTGTTGTTAAGTTAGTTCAAGTTAACCTCCACGTGTTCTCAAGGTTTAATTAAGCGGTGTTGCCTGCGGTTCGAAAGTCCTTATTAAAACCTTAACAGTTGCCACTTTCCTTAATGAACTCATTCGAATGTTTGGCTAAACTGTTATTGCTATCAAGATAGTTGTATTGCATTAAACCCTTAATTTCTTGCCTATAATATAACTGAGCTAATATTAGCCAATATTAATTTTTTATCTTATTAATTATTCTGTGCCCATGTGTAGTTAATTTTATTTAAATTGAGTCATTAATATCATTGATCGGATCTTTTGAATATCATTTTCTACAATAACTTTACATTAACCAATATTTCCATTAATATAAACCTTATAATTAAAAATACTCTTAAATACTAAATAAATACCTTGCAAATTTTCTGCTTAACTTATTAGTACCAAATTAAAAAAATGTAGATGAATAGTCCCTAATCTTAAAATAACTCAAACAATTTAAAACTTTGCAAAGAAATTCAGTATTGAAGCTTATTGAAGAAATAAAGTAAATGCAATTTATATTGAATCAGCCTAAGAGATCCACTCTTCTCGTTCCGTAGAATGGAAAAAAAAAATCATAAATATCTGCATTAAATCATCGCTAAAAAAAATATTAAAACATTTAATTTGTGTTCCTTTTTATAGCAAGCCAAAGCAAAATCCTAGAAATTCTAAAAGGTCGGGGATTTCGACATTCCTAAATGCTGATTATAAATAAATAAAAATTTGAGATATTGTTTTTTTTATTTATTTCTTTATTTAGAGCTTCGCAGTTGTGGCGAATTTGCTAAAAAAACTGTATAAAAAAAACGAAACAATTTAAACGAAAATAAAACAACAACAGAAATTGAACACGAAAAACAGAAATGCAACAAAAAACAGAAATCGAAAAGAAAATTGGAACAGAAAACAGAACTGAAACGAAAAACAGAAATGGAACACAAAAAAACAGAAACCGGACACAACAAAGGACCTAACAAAAGATAGAATCCAAAATTAATTACAATATTCTAAAAAGAGAGTACTGAAAAAACAAACTTAGTCATGATGGATAAATTCAATTTTTCTCTATCAAAATTTTACATTTAACACTTCTCCAATTAGTTTTTCTTCCACAACGCATTTTTTGTTATATATATATATATATATATATATATATATATATAATACTTTCTGTATTTAAAAATGAATATTTTTCAGTATTTATAGGTTATAATTGGGATATTAAACATCTAAATTAGTAACTGCACATTCATGTCTGAAGTTTGACAAATAAATAAACTTTTTTCTTCTGCTTACTCTATATATACATGCTCTGTTTCATGACTCTCAGGAGTACACGTTTGATGTACTAACTTCCTAAATGTTTCCTTCCGGGCCATCTGGTTAGGGGTTCAAGACAGTAATATGTGCCACCTACATAAGTCAGCTGATCAACAGCTCAACAAAAATCACAACTTTCTAGATACTAGATTAAATCAGATTTTAATTTTTTATTAAATTCAAATTTAAATGAGTAATCTCTTAATCCATAGAAATAGTTAAATGTGTTTCCTCGAAAGTTATTTACATTTCAATAAAAGCTGAATGTTAAACTAGCAGAAGAATGTACTTTTTCCCGTCGATTGGAATTAAAGAACAGTAGGGAGGACTGGAGATAGGCTCTGCTGTTGGACAGGTGAATCTCCGAAACTGAATTAATGAGGTAACCGAATAGAGTAGAGCCTGATTGCTCGCCTCTGTCAGGAGGAATTCCATTTAGTCTTCGTGCCACTACAGTCAAGAGTAATTTAGAAGTTCTTACTAATTTATTAACTCCATTCTTCTCCTTTTAAATTACACTTAGTAGTTTCATGACACTATTTAATTACCTTCTTTTATAGATTCCGTTGGATCTTCGTTTTGGATAGTGGCAAAACTGGTTTCCATGCAGTGCCAATAATCATTGGCTGGTGTCATTCATGACAGTAAAGCCAACTGGCAATGAAAATTAGTGGTGGTAATAGCCAGCGATTTTAATGATTGATGAGAAGTAAATTAAATTCTCCAGAGACCGGGCCTCTATTTAGGATTTATGCAAGGCTATATTTATTATTCATTTTTAATATTTATTTATTGGATTAATAATTAATTCTTTTATTATTGTTGGTACGAGTATAAGTAGTTATTATTTGTTGTTTTAAACTCCTTTGCTTGGAACTGATCCGGAATTCCGGTTGACGAGCACTATGGATCTCTAGTAGTAATCACTATTCCAATAGACAATTCCAAATGAAAAAAAAGGGCTGGCGCAAAAAGCATAGGTAATCCCCACGTGGGTGATAGGCCACTGGACCCAGGCCATCTGTTCTTCACTTTTCCATAAGAAGACACATAAAAAGATCTTGAAATTTAAGCTGGAAATGAGATGTATAGGTGACTGAAATGCTCCAAGTGATAATCGTGTTTTTAAGGCTGCGGGTTTTTTACAATCACCCACCTGATTTATGAATGCAGACTGACTCAAGACATATGAATCAGCCCCGATATTTTATTTTCAAAACATCTATATTTATTAAAAGCAATAGCTTATGATGATATCCTTAAGCTGAGAGAGGAAAAGATAATATAAAATTAATATTATATAATTTTTTATTGGTAATTTATTTGTATTACTGAATTGTTGTATTTAATGCTTTTTTTTGTTTTACTTTTCAAGTTTAATTTTCATAATCTTATTTACATTTTTAATATGTATATATATATATATATTATTATATAAAAAATTGTTAAATTTTTTGACAAAATGGACATATAATGCAAATGTGCATGGGATGTGCAGAAAAATAAAATCTCACCACATAGGGTTATTATGTAGAGGAAATACGTAAAAAAAAAAAAAGGGTGCGGGATAATAGGAGAGTTAAAACAAAAAAAAAATATTTTATTCCGGTTGATTTAACAAATATCCTGGTCCAATTTCACCAATTAATGAGTTTTATATTTACTTTACATCGAAATGCTTAAATATCGAGTTTGGTAGTGACACCAAATATTACGACTGCTAAACTGGTGACGGACAAATATATTTATCATCTTCTAGGCCGTTATAGTCAACGGTTTTATGGTGTATAAACGATTGAACCAAATGGTAGATCGGGTTGCGAATTGGCCGTACCACCATTAGATGTAGAATATATTAGTATTCTTACAGACTTACAGAAGAGGTGGGGTTGTAGAGTGGGTTAAAATAAACAACCGTAATATTTCATTTCGGGTTCATTTAACGGGAAATGTCCACATTATATCTATCTATCTATCTATCTATCTATTACCCTCACCGGTGTATGTCGACAATCACATCGGTGTGTGTCGACATTCACCGGTGAATGTCAACATTCTCCAGATTTTGGTCTTTCCTAAATATAAACAAGTTATCCCCTTCTAACATTTTTGAAAATTTAATTTAAGTTGTTTTGTGATTTCTAACTAGACATATAAACTATATGCACATTTCAATAATTTAATTTGTAACTAAATTGATTAAACAAAGCCATGCTGAATTGGTACAACCTTGTTGTGGGGAATCAAACTCATTTATTTATTTCTGGTATATATTACCTTATTAGGATATCTTGATTTTATTGAAATAACTGCGTTTTTCCTATTACTATACTTGACCATGTTATATTAATATGTCAAAAGGCGTTGTTTATTTATGCTCAATATACAATGTGTGATTCATGTTGCAGGGTGGGCCATGATCACCTTCCTTCTCTTCGCTATTTTAATCTAAATTAAATCATATTTTTCGCTTACAATAATGTTCATTTCTAGCGGGTATTAAATTATTAAAACATTCGAATTGTTTATTGGTTTGAATAAATAATAATTAAGTAAAGCAATATTGATAACACACTAGCGAAAGCAATGGCGAGGATAACTCTGTTAATTTATTTCCAGTGAAATTTTGGCGTTATTGGAATTACTTTGTACTTGCATTTAGTATTATGGATATAATGGATTTTTGGTGTGTGCTCATATTGGATTTTGGAGGGGGAAAATTATTTCTTTAGTTATAGATATTTTATTATAATGAGTCAAATCCATGATTGTGATTTATATTATTCACTGTGAAGAGCTTGATTAGAAACTCATTTTCGTTGCATCATTATTCAGGCTAAAATGTTTAAATAGGGTTACCTTTGGTAGTGAATATTTATAAATATTTGCTAAATGGACTTTGCAAACTTCTTTATAATATATAAATATTTCATTTAAGTATATAGCCGGCATAACTCCTTAAAGTTTTCGCTCACATTTCATGGGCTTCTTTAACATTTATTTTAAAAGCAACAATAATATATATTTTAAAACAAAATATTAAAATGTATTAAGTTGGTAAAAAAACTTGTGTATGGGAAGGGCAAATGAAGCATAGAAACCAGAGTATGCCACGGGAAGTTAATCAAGCTACTAAAGTTAGAGGGAAACAGGTTATAAAAACAAAGCTTACCACAGTATGCCGTGCAATATTGCTTATTTCATGGTAAAACTTTAATATTATTTTAATTAAATTCAAAATTAAGAGAATTACTAGGCAGATTAACATATAGAGCGCTTTTGCGTAATGCTGGTTCGTTCCCTTTGTTGGGGCAGCAGCCATTTTTGAGATGCGAGGTACTAATACGCTAAGCAAAACATTCTCTGTGAAGGGAGAAAATTGTAAAAATCTTTTAAACTTTAATTACAAAAATTCTTTATGCAATATGAATATAATTAAATTATTTTGTTCAATTAATTTGATAATCCATCTATTAAGTGATCAACTTAGTTAGGATATCAAGGGCTCTGTTTTATCAATAAGAAGTTCTTTGTATGGAGCTTTCCAAGGCCTAGGGAATTGATGCAAACTTGTGACGTCTAGCATAAATGTTTAGAAAACTATTTCATGGACATGAGTCCAGGTCCAAGAGCCGTCAGGTCTACATCGAAAACATTCGGGCACTGACGATGATGCACAGCATCGATGGCGCCCTGCCGTTTTAATAAATTATTATAGTGGAAGCGTAGACAACAATTTTTTCATCCTACATATATTTCATTAGTACTGGTCAAATCCAAGCAACACAAGAAGAGACTTCTTTTTTTTCAAGTGAGTTTATCATTAGACAAATTCCATTTCGTCATGCAGGAATTTTACTTAGGACTCGTAGTTATCGTATATTATCAAATATAATAGTCAATCTGGATTTGGGCAGGCTGGTGGAGGTCCATCTTCAACGGAAGTATCAGAAAGGTCAAACACCTCCACTATTAATTAAGAGATTAAGAGAGGAGGTGTTCGACCTTTTTGATCCTTCCATCGATAATAGTCAATATATGTAAATATAGGGGAACCAAAGATATTTAAACTGCATCCCTATAAAATATCGGCAGACCAGGTACAAGAATGTTAGTTACTTTGAATTACATTCAAATTTTAAATATACGAATTTTGCCATAGACACTTTACAGAGAAAAAAATGAGAAGGAAATATCTTGATTTTTAGGCGTTCCGCAAAACTCTGACTTTAGTTACTCGTGACATTATTAACACAGCGAGTTTCTTTCAGTTCTTTAGAGTGATGTATTTTTTTGCGGTATGTCTTGTTCACACACATAGGAATAAACTCACCTCTGCATGGAAATGTATTGCACTTTCTGGTCTGCTTGTTGAACCCTTGGCAGCCTGCTTGTAACAAACAGTACCTCCATCTTTGCTGTGCACCGTCTCCACAGGAACTACTGCAAGCCGACCAATCTGACCATTCATCCCAACCTGGAAATGAAAAATAATTTTTAGTTTCCGAAATTGAAGCTGAAATAATATTATATATATATATATATATATATATATATATATATATATTATTATTATTTATTAACGTCCACTTTTTGTAACTAGGGCTAATTGGGACGGGTTATCTACAGGTTACCACCCTTTTTTAGTCAGGGTGGAACTTAGAATTTTATTTAATGAATTTCGTCACTAAATAAATTCCCTTGCCCAGTCAAGAATCGAACTCGCCACTCTAGGATTACCATGTGAGTTTAAAGGCAACCCATTAACTCACACGTCTAACCTGAGCCCCCTTTATATATATAATAGATCCATTCCTGGTGCAAGCTAAATTGCACAAATGAAATTCCCTAAAATATTGTATGCTCTGAAAGCCAATCAGCCATTTAGTGCAATGCTTGGTGTTCTTTGAGATGTATTCTTAATATCATATTTTATTTTGTTATTTCTGTAACCTTTTGTATCATTCGAAGTATGTAGTATAATATCTATAAATTAAAAATGATGATATAGTACATGTAAAATAGTTGTTAATAATTCTAAATAAAATTAAAAATTAAAATTTGTATAACTAGGTATAAGCGCCATATTCTCTATATACATGTCCATAGTTGATGATGTTTCAAGTACTATGCACTACAACCATATAACCAAACACACACACACACACACACACACACACACACACACACACACACACACACACACACACACACTCACACACACACACACACACACACACACACACACACACCAATTTTTCTAATGCCAAGAGGCTCGAAACTTTGGTTTTCACGAGAAAACGTAGAAATTATATAATATGCTGGATGATATGGAGAAGAAATTCGTATTTATTTTAATTTTTACAGAGATCGGCTTACATTTGAGTTCTTTATCCTTCATTGTGAAAGTTATGTGTATTTATTGGAGGATATTGGAGTTTCTAAAACATTCGGTCATAATGAAAGCATGTAAAAAAAGAGTTTATTTTTAATACATTTTGGGGCTAGTTCTTTTGATTGGGCTTTATATACATATATAAAAATTTTAAAAAAAATTATAACACGTTGTATGTTTAAAGCTCTTGCTTTTAAAATGAATTAAAGAATTAGTTTCATAACAATTACTCGTCCGGATTGTGGTGTTTAAGGTAATAGGAAAAAAATAACGGATAGAGCATTAGCTAACCAGGACCATGGAAAGTTATTTTCTCGATCTTATTGAAACTAGTATATTAGTGTCGGGTTACGAGTCATCTGTGGATTAAAATCATAAATGATCAATATTCAATCAAGATAATGCAAATTTTAGATAGCTGTTCCCGTGAGCAAATCTACCTCCGTTTTTAAATATGCACCTTCAGAGATTTTATATTCCAGTGATCGGTATATTTCTAATTAAATTTCTTTCACAATCAATGCACACCGTCTACCACAGCTATGCATTTAATTAATAGAGGGGGAAAAAAAAGTTCCCCCTATATATTCATGATGTAAAATTCTGCTGGTTTATGCTTATTCACGCTTAGTTCGCCTTGGAGCGAGGATGGGAGGGAAAAAAACAGCGTGGAAGGGGTGCGACCGCAGCAGGTTTAATATGCCCATATAAACAGCGACCCCAACAATTTCCATATTCATAATTTAATTCCGGGCACGAGGCTGGCTGCAGGGGCCGAGGTGAGGGTCCGGCGGCTGACGTGAGGACGCTCAAATATTTCATCACATTAGCAGTGAAACGATGATGGAGGAGGAAGGGCAGAATGCGAAATGGCGCAAAATACTTTTCGCCAACCCTTTCTCCCTCTCCTGATATATGCTGTCCTTTTCGCAGTTTGCGCGTCATAATGGGATTTACGGTAGGTGAAAGCGGGTATAAGCTGATAATAGCAGTGCCATTTTAAGTTGACCGGAAATTTTCACCTCCATTTCACATTAAAATACCTAGGACTAAATTATTTTTGCTTGCTAATAGAAGTACTAATTTATGGCAATGTTCATTATTCAGACAGAAGAAATCTTATAAATATTTTTAAGATTTTGAAAAAGTAAGTATAATCTTGCTAGTCGATACTACATTATGTTAAAGGCCTTGTTTTTCTCCCCAATCTATGTGCTTTCAGCCTGGCAAAAAGCTGGTTCCTCAAATGTTCCAAATCCTCCCTTAGGTGGAACTATACATTTTTTCCAATCGGCCATTAGGGTAAAATATAGCTAAAATAAGCAAGAAGTAAATATATCAGGTTATTCAGAACACAGTTTTTTGGTTCCTCACAATTTATTTTTAATGAAAATTCCTGAAAGCTCTAAGTGTTTTTAAAAATAAATTGTGAGGAACCACAAAACTGTCTCCTGCATAACCTGATTCATCACACTCGCCATCAGTAGAAAATAGAAACAAATAAATCTATAGCTTTTTAAATTTTTTTAACAATACGAGCTTATGAAATGAGCTAAAAACGCTTTCAGATACGGCTTATAATAAATGATTATTTTTAGTTTAAATAATATTTGAGAAGGCCCAAAGGGCCCTAGAAGAAAAAACACGTCAATGAATAGAAACATATCACTAAAGTATACTAATAGTTGTGCCTGTAAGAGTAATAATATTTTGAATGTAAGCTGCTTTTCGTCATAAGATACTCTCCATTGTGAAGGTAGCCTAACTAGAGGTATATACACAATATATATATATACACTGTCATTCAAAAAGAATGAACTGATTTCATAGCTTTATGGTGCTTTACACCAGCATAGTAGCAGAACACATTGTGATGTGATGCTGGAAATGTACAGATGACACCATGAAACTTCAACACCGGTTAAATACATGTGTCTTTATTGCAAACTTGTATTACTGTCTGTTAATAAGATATAGCTTAATGTAATCGGTTCATTCTTTCTGAAAGACACTGTATATATATATATATATATATATATATATATATATATATAGAGAGAGAGAGAGAGAGAGAGAGAGTTTAGAAAAAAATGTGTTCCGAAGATAACTGAATTATAAAACAAATGTTGTTCATATGTAGCAACAATATTACGACCCAAATTATGTATTCTATTATAACAATCTGTTTCAATCCGATTTAATAAATTTCATTTATAATTAACTTGATTTAATACATGAAGCTAATTTGACTATCTGCTTCTAATGTTATGAGTTTTAAAAGGTGTATATATATATATATATATATATATATATTTCCATAATGAAAACATAAAAGAATACAATAGTGGAAACGTAATTCTGTCTTTTAAACCACTGGATAAAAAATGTCTTGAGGCGGTATAATAATTGGCTCCATATAACAAATGGACTGGTAACAAGGTTTGTTCGCCCCGGCTCAACTCAGCGCCACAAATTTAATTTTGCTTCAGCCCTTCTGATTTCCTCCCCTCGTTTTGCTGCCTCGAATCACAAGCAGATCAACAATAAATCCAATATTATAACAACTCTGTCAGTAGATATAGTGTTAGAGTAGGTCAGTTTCAACAGATGATTGTCTTCAATTTACTAAGAGTCTATGTTACTGTACTTGATATTGCTGTCTCAAAGACATACTGAAGTAAGGTAATGAATATTAGAAATAGAGGATACAGGTTAGAAATAAACAATATTTTCCAAAGGGTGTTCCTGTTTCTGTCATTTGATTGATTCGCATGTATCTACGTTTATCATTAATCTAACATCTTCATTTAATGTTGGTATATCTACAGCTAGTTCTCTTAAAGATAATTATAATTAAATCATGTTTTTATTTTATCCAAGTATGTTTACAAAGGTATGCCTCAGGGACACGGATGTAGTAAAAGCAAGTAGATGCTAGTTTTTTTGTTTCACACACACACACACACACACACACACACACACACACACACACACACACACACACACACACACACACATACATACACACACACACACACACACACACACACACACACACACACACACACACACACACACACACACACACACACACACACACACACACACACACACACACACCTATATATATACACACTACAACATCAATTGCAGTAAAACTTGCATACTTGGTTTTAATACATCCGAGTCCCTGATGCATATATATATATATATATATATATATATATACACTCCCCGACAAAATTATAGGCCACCCCATTTTGCCAGTTTTTGACAATATTGAATGTCATACTTCCTCGAAAGCAAATAAATACTGTTCTAATCCCACTGCCTTCCAGAATGGAATATCAGTAATAAGTCCTGATCCTTCTTACCATAGCATTAGCTAAAATGTAAATATTGACATGCGACAAAAGTATAGGCCAGCCTCTCAGTTCTTATCTAAATCTTGCTATTGGAACACTGTTAGTGACTAGTGCTACTGGGAAGTGTTAGTTGTTTTGATCAGTGAGTCTAATTAAATTTTATTACGTAATGCCTAGGGGAAAAGTGTTATCTGCGAGTGAAAAGGATGTGATTAAAAGATTACGCGATAACAACTTGACAATATCGAAAATCGCTTGAACTTTAAATAGAAGCAGGCATTTAATAAGAAATTTCATTAGGCTGGGCAACGATTATGGCAAGAAGAAAAGCACAGGTAGGCAGGCCCATGGGCAATGACTGTTCGAGAACAGCGAGCCATTTTACGCCATGCATCCAACTCTTCAAATTTGTGAACAAGCTGGGGTACGAACAAACGTCAGGAATGTTCAACGCCTTTTGCAAAAGACCAATCGTTTAAAGCGCCTTAAACTGAAGTCAAAGCCCCCTCTATCAAAAGCACACAAAGCCAACAGAAAGAAGTTTTCTTCGGAACACATTACTTGGAGAAGGAGATGGAAGAAAGTTATCTTCAGCGATGAAAATAAGTTTTCATTATGCTGCACGCAAAGCATGTGTTTTCAATATCCAGTTTGAGTACGCAAAGTAGCTATTTGATACTACACTATTACAGATGTTTTACTTTTCCGTCCTAGGAAGCAAAGTAAAACAGATGTTTTGGAAAACTTACTCTTGGTTATCTTATATTATTGAGCGATGCCTATCATCCAATCTTTTAATGTGAGAAGATCCACCTTGCCTCTTTAATGAGCGATGTTATTAAACTGTTTGGGCGTGCACCCAAGAACGGCTGTGGCGAGTCAGTTAGTTTACCCAAAAATTATCATAATGTTGCTGTTCAAGAAAATGAAGACTATTTCACGGTAGACAACCTTTTTAGAGATGATCCTGAATTTGTAGAATGTATGGCAAAGCGAACTTTATCAGGAATCGGAAAAACATTACCCAATAAATGTCTAAATATATCTAATAATAACAATTGTTCAATTAATATAAATTTTAATATGTAACAGCTGTCTAAATTTGATTTGTGTTACTTTATAAAAATGAATCAAATATAACTGAAATGGATATTTTTTTTACTATGTTTGAGCAGTATAATGAAAAGTAATTTTCATTACACCCACGAAAAGCGGCTTTCGGTGCGAGGCCTAGTTTTACGAGCGAGGCGCAGCCGAGAAAACGGCCACTTTGCGTCCTAGTAATGAAAATAACTATTAATTTGGATGGGCCTGACTCGAGAGCGGTTCATCTTTCAGCATCACAATTCACCTGTCCACACTGCTCGCATAGTAAAAAAAATGTTTGCTCCCGATTTACCCTGGCCAGCCCGTTCACCAGACCTTAACGTAATTAAGAACTGCTGGGGTGAACTTTCTCGTGCAGTTTATGCTCGAGGGAGACAATTTAACTCTGTAGAAGAACTGAAATCTTGCATCGAAGAAAAGTGGTCCACTATTCGTAAAAAGTATATAAAACAACTTTTTAAATCTTTCCCGAAGCGATTGGCTGAAGTCTTAGAAAGAAATGGCATTATTAAAGCGGCGAATAATCAAAGGTAACAGAGATTAAATAAACTGGCCTATAATTTTGTCGCGGTCATTCAATGTGTTTTTGTTTGTTTTTTCGATTAGAAATATACTTATTTCAAAAAAATTACTTTTTTTTATTTTTCCTTGCAAAATCACATAAAATAAACTAAATTCTATAACAATTGATCAACTAAAATTAATTTTTAACAGAAAAATTGAGGTGGCCTATAATTTTGTCCGGGAGTGTGTGTGTGTGTGTATATATATATATATATATATATATATATATATATATATGTGTGTGTATATATAAATGTACATACAATTTTTAAATGTCGGAGTAAAACTAAATAGACTCTCTTATTTTACAGTGCATTTTCAGTGAATCCAGAGGTTAAGTCAAATACTCTAAATTATAATGCTAGAGATACAAAGTTGACGGATGAAACTAAATTTCAAGCCACTAAATTTTATTTAGCTGTGTCACCGAGCTTTGAAGTTGAACTTTGAACATCAATCCGTTCTTTTTGTGCCGGCATAAATTTCTGAAGTGAACAAATTTTGTTATTTGGCCTCTAAGGCCACCACTTTAAGGTAGAAGATACGTAAAACTGCTGATATGGCCCTTCCTGATTTTTGTGAAAAGGATTTCATTTACTGGGACAAAGAAATTTTACTTCTCGTTCTAATACTTTTTTGTTTGATAATTCATCATAGCAGCAATTTTCCACAAGATATTAAATGTTTTTAGAGTGACCGAAGGAATAGGGCATTCATTTTGAAGTCTTGTAACCCTTGACTCCAGAAGAGCCAAAGGGAATGTACACTTGAGCACTAGAATGTCTGTAACCCGTAGTACTTTCGTTATTACGTTTAGTCATTCTTATTATCTTAATGTTTTCGTTGCTCATCGGACAACAGCAAGATCTGTCTTCTAGAATGATTACACTTTTATTCAAATAAATAGAACAACAACCTCATACATCTAGAAGAAGATAATAAATTAAATTTAGTGATTACTAAAAAAATGGGGCTGAAACTCTTCTTATATATAAAAATGAATTTTTGTATGTATGTTCTTTATAGAATCGCAAACGCCTGAACCGAATTTTATGAAACTTGGTATGTATATTACTACTAAAACAGGTTAGGTTTCTGGCTATTCAATATTTCTCTGTGGGGGTTATAAGGGTGGCCTGAAATTAAATATAGCGATATTTCGTCTCCTATTGGTTTTTCGGCAAATATGCACACAACAAAAGTTGTTTATTTTGTTATTTAGAGTAACGTTTGTAATATATCCTTTTGTCGTATACCCAAGAATAAATGGGTTATACGCTAAAAACAATAGTGGGAGTCAACTATTTTATATGGCAAAAAAGACTCAACCGAATTAATCGAAACTCCATATGTGATTTGGTATTAACACCTCCCTAATTATAAGCTATATTAAAATATCGAGGTAAGAACAGGAGTGGGGGTTATAAGTGAGGTCTGATATATATAAAATCTTGATATTCCGTAACCTGTTAATTTTTTGGCAAACGTGCATATAAAAAAAGTTCTATTCAAAGTAACTTTTGTTATATGCACTTTTACCGCATAACGAAGTTTGAATGATGTATACTAGACAAACTATAGAAGGGGTGTACAATATTATAGGACGCGAAAATCTATATCGTAATCAATGAAACTCCCTATTTTTGACTATAATAATATGATAATCTATGATTGTTATATATAAAATAGATACATCCTCAGGAAACGGAAACATATACCCAGCACGCCGGGCTCGGACATAAATCCTAAGCATTGATACCGGAACATGTAAAAATATTGTACAATGTAAAGCAAAAAAAAAAAATACCATCATCATTCAGCCTCAAATGATTTAACGGGCGAAGCCAGCTACCTTAGCTAGTTTTATATAATTAAGTAATGCTTTAAAAATCTAACATTAATTTAAAATCTACCTACACCTATTGAAGAAGGTCCACAGTTCAATTATATTTTTTAGAGTTGTCCTTACAATTCGAGCTCCCTCCGAAGAATTATTTTGATCCATGAAGTTTTAAAATTGAGAAGTCTGAGTCGCGTAATAATTGGCCCCATAACAAATGGGCTCGTAACAAGGTTTGCTGAGCTCCGCTGAACCCTGCAAATTTAATTTCACCTCCCTGATTTCCTTCCCTGGCGTTGCTCTGCCTCGAATTACAAGTAGTGTTAGAATAAATCGGTTCACTTTACCTAGGAATTCAAATAGGGATGCTGGACGTTTAGCTTCGGCTAGAATTTCAATTGAAAACAAATTATCGAGGATGACTTCTGAACTTACTCCATTTATTGATTAGTAAAAATAATTCACGCTCTCAATACCGAATGTTGTCTAACTGTATATTTAAATTGTCCCGTTCAGCTTCACAAACTATTAGAGTAACATACAATATGAAATGCAATATGAAAATTTGCACTGACTCGTTGAGTGCCCTTTTGAGTATCAAAGATGTATTCACAAACAACCCAATAGTAAAAAAAATACAAAATCAAATACAAATGCTCGTCTACTTCATGTGGATTCCAAGCCACGTATAGAATATTACAGGGCGATGATAACCTGGTAGTTTTTCGCCCTTAAACCCAATACAACAAAAACAACAATATGAAATGTTATTTGTATGAATAAAAACGCCAATTTTCGTTATTTTTGTAAATAATTAATTTACTGTTCATTAGGAAGGACTTTTTATCGATTTAAAATAAAAATTAAAAGGAAAGAGAGAGAGAGAGAGAGAGAGAGAGAGAGAGAGAGAGAGAGAGAGAGAGAGAGAGAGAGAGAGAGAGAGAGAGAGAGAGAGAGAGTGAGAGGCAGAGGCAGAGGCAGAGGCAGAGGCAGAGGCAGAGGCAGAGGCAGAGGCAGAGGCAGAGGCAGAGGCAGAGGCAGAGATTTGATTTGATTTCATTTCATTTCATTTATTTAAATAATTATATTATTTACCACTGCATTAGGCGCACCCCTCGTCAGTACAAGAGTGGGGGCATGTTATTTCTCAGATGACTTACCACTGTTCCTGAAGTATTAAAGTAGAAGGTTAGTTTTAATTAAGCCTGTACTAATATTTGTATAAAAGAAATAATTGATACATTGTATGAAGAATATACATGATTTATGAATATATAATATGGAAAAAAAATATTTCACACATTATCTTGGCTTACACAATATAAAAGTGATATATACTAATCTTACACATACACATTATATAGTCAGGTTTATAAAATAAAATAAAATAGTTAGGTAGGTTTATAAAATGAAATATGGCCATTTACTAAATAAATTACTGGAGAATTGATCCCCGCAATATTCAGAAGAGAAAAAAAAACTACCATAAGCCACCTTCTGGTATTTCCCGGTACATTCTAAAGTGAACACATTTTATCCAATATGTCCACACCTACCTTGGTTTGATTATAATATGTTATAATGGAAGGCTTTTTCTTTTCTTCTGTTCTCTCATTTATTTCTCCATCAAAATGAATACTTGATATAGCCAATACATTTCTAATTTTAGTCATATTTTTAGGGACATAGGAACCAGTGCCCTCCTTCCTATAAGGGAAGATGATTGAATTTATTTCCCTATTTTTTATACGTTTAAGCTCCCTGTAAATCTGCCACTAAACTACTTACAAACGTAGTCGTGGGGGATCTCAGAGATGCCTCAAGGTCATGCGCAGTACTGGAGAATCAGAAAAGGGTTGAACCAGTACTGGTGGAAGGCTCTAGGGGAGAGGAGAAGGTAGCTAGGGTGGGGGGCACCCAAGTTCTATCCTCTACTCAGCAGTTCAAAAAGTCTCTCCAAGTCATCTCTCAGTTGACATGCGACTACTGGAGTGTTAAATAAGTTTCATTGAATATAACAAATATGGTCACCTATGACCTTCAATAATTCCAGCTGCAAGCCAACCGCCCCGACTGCGTTGGATTTCATTTTTTCCATGATAGCACTCACAGCTTCCGAGTCTATTGTTCCAATTTTAAAATGCTGGAAGGTGGGTTATATAAAGACTTATAATATTTAGTAGTGTCCAATAGTTGACCGGTGGCCATAGCCTGCCGACGAATAAAGTTTGATTATGAATTATTCTAACTCATATCAGAGTTCAAGTCACCAAGGGTCACAGCGTTATCATAAAACTCATCACATCTGCAATTAAATCAAATATCATGTTCATGGATCCAATTTTGAGCGGTCTGTAAACAACCCCCAACAAAATTTAATTTTTTTTAAAAATTTAGCTCCAGAAATAAGTATTCAGTCGTTTTATCTCCATGCAGTTGCGGCCTTAAGGTGGACGGGTCTAGGTCACTGAGGTTAAGAAACGAACGTTTAGGAAGTCGCTTATTCATGCTAGGCCACCGTGATTCCGAAAACTATGTCGCATTATTACATAATGAAAATCATAAAGGCCTAACAAGTATCATTGAAAAGATAGGAACAAAGTTTTGCTCTGTCAATCATAAAAATGTAAATAAGAGATTAAATGGAGATAAGGCCCGAAAGATCCGTGCCTATATCCACCCTGTATCGAGTTCGGTCCCTCGAAAGTTCGTCTCTTTTAAAGTGAATCCACTGAAATCCTGGCCTCTTCGTAAAACCAACTGTTAAATTAAATTACTTTGATAGACTGGTTTATAGTTATAATTTATTTAATTGGTTCTAAGTTTTATTTGTTCACACACTGTATTTATATCGTACATATTTACATATTTGTGACCGATAAACGTTTTTAATTTTATGTTTGTCCTTCGTTCGAATTCCCCTAGTTATTATTTATCATATTTCTAAAAACTCCGACTTATTAAAAGCAGTAGTTTTCAAACAATGAATTGTAGGTATGTGTGTGTAAATTTATCTCTTAGTAATTTAAATAAACGTTTTTTGCTCAGTGTAATCATTATATGTATATATTGTATAATAACATCATGGGTTTCCAAGCTTAGTAAATGAACATTGACTTGGTTGTGTTACAAATGTATGATTTCCTCTGAGATGCGGGCGACAGAGGAAATTAATTATTCAAGACCTTTAAAAGAGGAAGCTGTGTCATCAGTGGCTGGTTGTGCTGCTTGAAAATGCACTTCGAGTAATAGCTAGTAGAAGACAAAGCCTTCATATTGTTCCTAAACAAATTAATGACATATATGAGTTTTCTGCACACATAACTTGTCCTTATATTATTATAATTTATTTATGTCTCCCACATTTTAGTTTTTCCTTTATAATTATTGTAAAATAAAATTATATGATCTCAGGTAAGAAAAAACGCCTCTTTCCTTCACTGTCCTTTATTCGTTGGGACAGAGCGCTTTCAGAGCATACGCTCCATCATCAGTGCCCTGCTGGCAAACAAATACCATAAAAACGTTGTACAATATGTCATTTAATTAAAAAAAATTAGAAAATATATGTACATGTCAATGGTCAAGAGTTAAAACATACAACTTTAAAAAAACTTTAAAAAAAAAAAGAAGCGCGTATGCTCTGAAAGCGCTCTGTCGCAACGAATAAAGAACAGTGAAGGAAAGAGGTGTTTTTTCTTACCTGAAATAATAATTCCTTCACCATCCAGCACCTCAAAAAATGGAAACTTATATGAGTCCAAGAAGCGATTCGTAATCACGAAAACGTCCGCTATGAATGGAATGAAGCCATTTCATATTTGTTGCTTCATAAAGATTGACGAGCCCTTATCAAACCGGATAAAATTGAGGAGAGAGCCGAGACTGGGAGAAAACAGAGATTTTCTGGTGATTGAATTCCTGGCCTTAGTAAGTGGTGGAAGTGATATGGGCAGATTGTTGTATTAGATGTGAGTGAGGGAGAAATGCAATAAAGGCCGTCGAGTAGTTTGGCTCAGCCCTTACAACTATCTCGACAGTACTCGTATAAAAAGGGAACCACTTTCCCATAGCAGGAGAACATCTGATCCCGCGCCACTTTTTATCCCTTTCCTCTTCTTCTTCTTCCTCATCCACTACCTCTCTCCCTTTTTTTTTGTCTTCGCCGAGAGCTTTTCGACTTTTTCTCCCCCTCGCGAATTCAAGCCGTCTCCCTCATCCCACATTTTCCTCTATCAGAAATTTACTCCATTCCTAAAACTTCATAACATAGAATGAAGTGGTTACAATCATATATTTTTCAAGTGTGTTCTAGCAGATTTCCCCTAAGAGATATCAGCTATTAAGGTCGTTCTCATGGCGCGATTTTCGAAAAATTACTTCAAATGTCCATACATCCTACCCAGGAGAGGTCAAAAATGAGGTCCATTCAAAATTGAATATATACATATATATTGTCTGTTAACGCTTTAGCGGTCGCAATTTTCGCTTGATCGTTACCCACCTCGATATTTAAACGTTTTATGTAAAGAGGCAGACCAAGTTAGTTAATGTCTGAAATTTGACCAGAGGGAGGGGGGGGGTTAGAGGGGAGATTTTAGAAAATTCGAACAATCTCCGTTGCCATACGTCGGATAAAATGTTAGTATAGAACCAATCTTATTGATCTTTATAAATTTACTATAAATATTGTTGTATACAGTTATTCCTTTCTTAAATATTAACCGAGATATTAGTATTTTTCATTTTTCAGCCTTCTTCAATCCCCCATTTCTACTCTTGTTACATAAATACTCTGTTATGTAAGAAACCACATTATTCGAGGCTTAAATACCATAAATTGTTTTCAAGAGACCTTTATTATACGAGATAAATAGAAATATGTTATCGTACGCCGCCCCCCCCCCCCTCTTATGTTCTTGGACTACTAAAATTTGATTGATTGAGATAAAAATTATTCTGATCCATTATAAATTACTGTACTAGATATAATAAATAGTTTTCAATAAAATTAAAATGTTGTAATATTCTGATATATTTCCGTTGTTTTTTTTCTTTCCTGTGATAATTGGCACATCTGATTGTTTACGTTTCAGGTGCTTCACGCCTAGAGGTTTCTTATTATCGTTTGTTTTTATTCACTTAATGTTGACGGTGCTATTGTGTTACCAACATGTAGATTTATCTATTGTTAAACACCACGAGGGAAATCTGCTTAGTTTACATTGCCCCTGCGTGACGGACTTTCTTTTGAGGAATCACAGAGGGATTTAGGTGATATTCTGTGTATCGTGATCATTTTCATTATTTAAATTTTCATCAAAAATGGTTATTATAAAAAATAGCACTTTCAAAATCCAGACACACGGAGCTGTTGCCCCAGTACACTATCCGTCACTTAATTAATACTTGACATTTTTTAGTCAATATATATTTTAAAAGCAGAAATTTTGAGGCCGAAACCAAATTAGTTCATTCAATTAAATTGAGGGAAAAATGCTGCATTATATTGATTCCATTTGAAAGCGATATACGGTACCTCAGTGTCAATACACCGGATCTAAAAATGTCATTTTCGTTTTCGGTTTCGATGAAAAGAATAGGCGAACAACTAGATTTTGTAACAGTCCCGGATATGAAATTTGAACATTCTAAGATTAGTCGTTTTGGAGCAATGTAAGGATACGCGCATACTGTTACCTTGTATTTTCTTGCCGCCGTCGTGTCCCCCTTTTCCACCAATTTAGAGAAATTTCCAGCCAGGCGAGAATACTCTGCCCCCCCTTCCATGTCTTCTTAATGTTAGTTTTAAGAATTTTTGTTATATTGAAATTTAGATTTAAACTCATTTCTACTACTTAAATAAGTTAGGAAATTAAATATTAATGTACATATAAGTTTAGGTATATATGTATTTATATATAGGTACTTAGTTTTAAACAAGTTAAGTTTAGATAAGTTAAGTTAGTTTTAGTTAATTAGATAAAATAGAAGCTAATAAGGGACAGGAGGGGAAGAGAGCCTAGACGAGGGGAAGGTGGAGAAATGCGATGGTGGGGGCAAGCAGGCAGGGAAAGGAACAGAGGATTGAGCCACGTGCTGTGGGCCCTGCCTTGAAAAGGCGATATTTTTGTGCCGTAAGTCCGGATTTTCTGCTGGAAACAATAGTGCCAAGTATTCCAAGAGTGCAGGAAAGTGATCCCGGGAGAGACAGTTACCTGGAGCCAACAGGAGAAGCTGCAGAATTTTGAAAACTACTTAAATTAAACCCTGGCGAGGTATGGGAACTATGCATTTATTTGTGAACCGCAAGTAAATCCCAAATTTTGGGTTAATACTGTCCCCCTCCCTCTCTGTGTCTGAACCAGTGCATAACAGAGACAAATGTGGTTCTCTTAAAATTTTTTTTTTTTTATTCAACAAGCTAAATGAATTTGTGTACTTCTAAATAAGCATTGTCTTCCTTTTTTTTCAAGGTAAGTGACCTGGGTTCGAATCCCAATCTAGTACAGATCTTTTTTCCCCCTTTACTTGATTTTTTTTTGGTTTCCTACATTTTACCAGGTTTATATGTTTTTATTATTATCACTCCCCCCCCCATGAAAAATGTAGGTGGCGCCCTGTCAGTAACATTACTTTTTTATTTTTTTTTATAACATTAAAAACATTTATAAATTATATTTTACGCCGCATCCCCCCATCTCCACTGAGCAGCCAGCCCCTTTTTACATCTGTTAATATTTGTAACAATACCGAAACACCGAAAACAGGTCTTGACAATTTTGACTATTCTGTTGAAATAGTAGTAAGTATTTTTTTAACATCGCAAGTAAAGGTGTAGCTTGAGTTTTGAAATTATTCTTTTTTTTTTTTCATAATGAAATTAGGAATAGAAATTGGAAGTTATGCATTAATCGAGATTAATCGCCACTACAGCATTCCTGAAAAGACTTTTATATAAACGTATTTGTCAACCTGAAGTGATTCTTCACCTTTGCGTTCTTCAAAAAGCGAACAGAAAAGACGCTGGTCAACTAAAGCACCCGAGACGAAACAATAATCTTTGGATATAAAGGATTAACCATAAATTAATACTAATGTACAGTCATTGCGCCTTTCTGACTGGATAGTATATTACAAGAAAAGCATTATTTAAACAAGAATTTAGTAGTTTTACGATCCTAATAAAGTTACCATACCCCATCAGCAATTTCATATGATAATAGTGAAAGTATATTAACTAACTGAAATAAATCTTACAGAATGCTGTTTTGTAGTTATTAAAATTCAAATTGAACGAATGATTATCAGTTGATTTAGTAGTCAAATTATTATGGTTTCACTTTATATCTTTTTATCTTTTTTATTCATTGAAGAAAAATATAATGATAGAAAGAAAAAGAATTAAAGTCAGATTGTTTTGAATTAAGTGCTATTGAATTAAATTTAAAATTACTTTTACTTGAGATAAATTCAGTAGATTAGGCTGCATAAGAGCTCGTTATATTTCTTCTTAAACGTTAAACTCTTTATGGATAATAACTCATTCAAGATTACGAAATTAGGTTTATCCTACGAAACTGCTCACTAAAATCTTTACAGCAGAGTATTAAACAAGTTGCCTTTACTGTCTGGACAATTAAACTGAATTTAACTATTATTTCTCCTGCTTACATTGTTTTCGGCATACAAAGCTTTTTGGTGTGTACTATTCATTTGTAAATAGCTTATGTGTTGAATTACAATGAAAGCCTATACTGCTGAGAGATTAATTCAACTTTTCCGATTATTAGAGTTTTATAATGTTCATAAATATTCAAAACTCTGGACTTGATTGAAATTCAAAATTTAACAAAACTTAATAATACATTTTCTTTTGCACATTAGTTAAAAAAATGTTCCCTAGAAGGCTCACAACTATGCTGATAAGAATCAATTTGATCATTTCAAGCTAATAAGTTTTATTTATTATAATAAGCTCCTCAACGATGGAAATTACTTAACAATTTGAGGGTGTCTTTTTGTCATATGGTTAAATTGAAATCTACGAATATTGAGCCTGAATCGCTAATATACATGAATTAAAACATACATTATTCTTGATGTATAACATAGAAATGTGTTTTATTCATTTGAATTTGTTCTGTAACATTTTCATAATATAGGTATACTGTCGTCTTTCACTTTGATATGTTCTGTTCTTCTTTGAATTTCCATTTTGATAATTGTTGTTCAGTACAAATTAAACTTATCATGGAATGCTTGTACTCAACAACAATTATCAAAACGGAAATTTAAAGAAGAACAGAACATATTTTGTTTTTTAAATGTAAATTTCTTAGTTGTTTGCTATGTTTCTAAAATTTCATTTCTTTTGCATATTGTATTATTAATCATATATCATGAGTTGTGGTTGATCCTGACAGTTGGAGAGCTGCATTGCGAAAGAGATAGTTTACTGAAGAAAATAAGTGACGGTTTAGCCTTTAAGAGTATTTGAAGACAGAATAATTTCCTGTCGACCCTGCACCAATGAAATGGTGATTGATACTGGATAGTTATTGTACTGAGGTGTCTGATTATATAGCGTGGCAGTTATTCGCAAGATGTTGTCTTACTGGGGGGCCAAGCGAGACAAATAATTCGGGGGGAGGTCTGGTCTGGACAGCGTGGCGATATTATATATTGAACGAGCTTTATCAATGGGGTTAAGAGGCAACATGCCAATACTCATCCAGGAATTCCTAAAGAAGAGGTATAACCAAGTGACAATTGGAAATACACTGTTCACAGAAAGAATACTCAAAACAGGTGTCCCACAGGGAAGTATTTTGAGTACAACTCTTTTTTTGATTGCAGTGCACGAGATAACGGATTGTCTGGCCAACAATGTAAAAGGCTTCCTGTTCGTAAATGACTTCATCATTATTTGCAGATCGCAAAGCCTAGCTTATATTAAAAGACAACTACAAGCTGCAATTATTAGATTAATGGAATGGTAAAAAAAACGGACTTGCTGGCCGTCGTTTCAAATCTAAAACAGAGGCGTCAAAAATGATGTTTCTCAACCACTTCTGTGGCAGAGGACAATAACCATCTCTTAGTGCGGCATGTTTCAGGACAGTTTCAGAATGAGGATCATCTGGATCTGTAGAAGTCTCTTTCATCTCATTTTGCCTTGGGGAGCTCGGAGAGGTTGGGAGGGGTTGAGGCCTGATTGCTAGGTACCCTCTCGTTCTGTTTTCATCCTCATGTAGCATACACAATGTCATCGTGGCGTTAAAAGGAACGAATAGCAGAAGTTAAACATGTTAGATGGCAGAAACCTCAAACTGTACTGAAGTAGGCAAAAATGCCTGTGGCTGAGCTATAAACTAGAGTCTAAGGGCCAATGTAGCAAAATAATTCCGCTCTTGAAGGAATAAAACCGAGTTTTCTTGCCCAAGTAAAGTGTAGGTTTGGTCAACACCATTTGTCTATCAGGTGTACACTTACTAAATATAATAAACATATTTTAAAAAAAAAATGAATATCACTTCCAGAATTGTTTGCATCCTTTTCAATAATGTTCATTATCACAATACCATTCGTTGGGAGTGAGATGAAACAGTCACTGCTGTGTAATTCTGTACATTTCGGTGGGTAACATATCAATTAACCTATAGTATCTGTCATTTATGCAAAGTTTATCACTTCATATAAACATATAAATAACAATTTATCCTCAAGGAATAGATATTGTCAGACGTATATAATACCTTTGGGGCTTTCATGATCTTCAGTATTTTCAGTGTCCATTGGCCACAATTTGGAACGGGATTCGAAATGTTTTTATTCTCATTCTTCTTTTGACACATAATGTTAAGCTCTGATTGAATATTCTAAAATTCCAAAATTATGGAGTTGTGAGTGTGCTGTCAAATTATGTATCCCTTTGTCCATTGTCCTATCGTTTTGGAAATACCGTAATATTTTGATCAAATTTTATTCAATCGATTGTTTGAGACTCAGTTGTATAAATGAATTTATATGTTTTTCGTCTCCAATTCAGTTGTGGTTTTTGGTTAGTAAAGTATTCTGCTCTAATATTTAAACCAAAAGAATTTACTTTGAGTATTCTGTGGAGCGTGTTTTCCCATTGAGCTCTATCTTTAAGAGTTTATCTGTTACAGCCGTCTTACTACTAAAAAAGGTTAATAAATATTTTAATTTTCTGTTTTTTTACCTCAATAAAATTATTATTTTAACTGCCTTAAAAAATGTATTTATGAAGAGATGAGATAATGAATGGTCTCAATCAATTCATTTTGAATAAATATCTTGTGAGGACGACTCGCAATTTTGTCTTTTCGTTTCATCCTAAATTTCATTATTGAGTTAATATCATTTCTAGTAAAAAATAACGAAGCCCGTACATATATACATAACTAACTACTACTGTATGCTATGGTGTTCTTCAATTAAGGGGATAGTTAATGTGTTTAATCCTTAACGAACTTTTTCCTCTAAACGTTTTGAATTCATACCGTAATATAAGATAAATACACTAATATACCTCTTTATTGATTTCAGTCATGTATATAAGTACCATTAAAAATATTTCATCGCCATACCGTTTTACCCAAGTGGGTTTCTGCGATACATTAATAGGGGAGTTATGTGATACTTAGAGTAGATGAGAGTAGGCCTAGACATTGGGCATTCAGAAGGATTAGGAGCCGGAGATGAGAGCATTTATCGGAACAATCCCAGCCTTTCTGGGAGGACAGTGCCGATAAAGGAACGGAGAAGCACTGAAAGACTGGCCAATTTCTTATAAAGAGAGTAGTCCAATTTGGTGTAATGAAGGTAAAAGCCAATCAGTGCTGATTGCAGTTCGCTGGGCTAAATCATATTTCTTCCGTGAGAAACCTCCCCTTTCTGCTCAACACGTAATTGCTCCGATCCAGAGAAAAACTTGGCTCAGGTCCTTTTTTAAGTATCAACCTCCGAATACATTTATTACTCAATTGTGCGCCTATAATTTTATTATGCAGCTCAAGTAGTTATTATGAAGGTACTTCGTTAAAGGAATTTGTTCGATTTTCGTATTGTTAACGAGATTTATTTTACGAAGAGATCATATAATTCACAATCACTAACTTAAAATAAGATCCGAGATAGTCCTGAGGCACACTATGCTAGCAGGTATTAAACTCACAGCGGCTTTTGTATTTGGCATGGCTGAATATCTCCAAGAAATATTTAGAATATTAGCATATTTAGAAAAGGAAATAAAAAGTCACTGTCAAACAATTTTATAGTTAGTTTACAGCGAAGAAACTTGTTAACAAATAAAGGTCTTTTACATGAATTTAATATTTCATATCACAATTTGAGGAGTAAAACGGCTTTCCCTCGCCCTTGACCTAATATTAGATCAAATTACTATGTGTTGGCAGTCAATGCTTTAAGAGAAGAACTAATGTACAACAACAAGATTGGACTTCTAGAAAAGTCATCACCGCTGGAGACCGTGGAATGACGTAGATTGCGTTTAAGAACAATGTATGCTTGTAGAATTGAATATTATCAAGACGAAGTAGGACATTCCTAAATTTATGGGCCTTTAGGAATTGTTGAGTATTTGAGGTAGACGGTGAGTTCATAATGCGTGAGAAATCAAATACTTAAATGAAAAAATGTTTATTAAAATTTATAGAACGCAATAAGATTGATTTTATAACATTTTTAAAGTTTAACTCGTTAATAGTTCGCGATGCCTTACTTAGAACAACAAAATAAATAACTTGGCCGAAAAACCAATAGAACACCAAATATCGTGATTTTTCATTTCTGTCTTCATTTATAACTACCACTCCTGTTCAACTCTGAGAATATTAGTTTAGCCTAAGTTTGATCAGCAATAATACATGTACCACGTTTCATAAAGTTTTGTTCCGTAGTTTGGGCATGAAAAGGTGACATACGAAAACAAAGCCAAAAATTGGTTATACAGTTTCAATACCATGTGAAAAGAAAAAGTATCGTACAATTTTGAAAAAAAAAAAAAATCAATGTACAGATAAAGGTTACAATTGTTTATATATATGTGTGTGTGTGTGTGTGTGTGTGTGTGTGTGTGTGTGTGTGTGTCTGTGTGTAATTCTGAACGGCTCTTATTTCTGCCATTTACTAAGTAGGATCCCTATTGGGGAGAGGAGTGAAGAGGCATTAAGCATTTTTTTTATTCCTCAACTTGAATTGAGTTTTGAGAATTAGGCCAGCAACATTTAATATTATGTTTAAATTATTTATCTGTACTGCGTTAATGGGAAATTAACATCGAACGTCAAAACGAACGATGAAACATAAAAATAAAAAATCCGATATGGACTTCCGTGAACTTCTATTGAATTAAATAAACAGAATTAACTGATATAGTTCATTTAGAATAATTCATATGTAAGTCTCACACTGTGTCTCAGTTGCAATGCGTCTGATAAAAAAAAATATGGAATACGAATTACAGAACTCTTTATAATGTACAATAAATTTCTAATGTGAATGGTATTTTATCTCTAATAGGTAGGGTGAAATTTGCAATAAGTAATTTCACCCTCCATTAACCCGTTTCCGCCGAGAATTATAAAATTTTGGATAATTCAAATTTTATATGAAATTCTTTTACTAGTAACTACTAAGAAATCAGGAAAAATAGTTTTTAAAATATTGGGTGGGGGGAAGAGGGGTTTATGGCGTGTTACATATATGTTACAGTCGGCGTGTGGAGGAAACAGTTAAAAAAAAAAAAAACTAATAACAATAGTTTAATGATCATAATATAATAATGATATTATTGTTATTATAATTACCTATAAAAAAAATTAAAATTTAATTTTTATGATATGGACCAAAAAAGCGAACGCAAAGGCCCACGTCACATTTCTGACACGGTTTTTACGTGAGATGAACACGGCTTGTTGGCGCATCGTCTTCGGTTTTCAATGGGAACCACGTAATGATCCATGCGATCATACCTGATTGATTTGAGACACAGGTTTTTTGCGTGTGCCATAGGTCCAGGTATCTTCATTGGCATCTTATACCGAATCAGGTATGTCTGGGCAAGTTCTCGGCAAAACTGTAGTTTCGGTATTTTTGTCCCTAAGCTGTCTTTATAAATAATCCAGGCATTATTTACAGCGACGTCAATCATCCAGTTAAAAAGTACAAACCACCATTTTTTCCCTCGTATGCCAATCTTGTACCTAATGACATCTTGGTCCATGCGGTCTGTACCACCCATACCTCTGTTATACGGATATACAATGGGGTTGCGGGACCACGATATTTTTCTTTTCAGCCCTAGAAACCTTTTAGCAGGATTCGTTGGAGCATAGCCATATTTTGTGGATGCAACGGATACAGCACTATTGTCAACCCACTTGCATATAAATATCCCGTCCGTTTGTTCTATAACATAATGACAAGTGCCGCGTCTTTCTTTTTGTATGCTCTTCTTAGCTGGTAGAGGGCAACCACGAGGAATCCTATTGCCGCGTATTGTGCCAGTTGCATTATATCCATTGTCTTTCAAATGCTTCAGTACATTGACTGACGTGAATAAATTATCCATAAATATGAGATACGGCAAATTTGAAATCTGGCATGGGAATTCATCCAACATATTGAGAAATGGACCTGTGGCTTTTTCTTGAGCTGAGCTTACTGCCATATTCTTGCCCGCATTGATACCAAAATTGACTAAGTAGCCATTTACACCATTGACACACCATACTTTGTATCCAAACCGAATTTCCAATGGAATCCTCTATCTCACCATCGTGGCTCCCTTCAACAATATCGATAGCTTCCTGAACATTGAGATCTCGGAAAATGACCCCATCTCTGAAAAACGAATATGTTCATCAGTTCACATTTATTTACTGTGAAGGACGACTGTAACATATATGTAACACTGAACTTCAAAAGCTCATAGATGTACGATGAAATGTCTTAGAATGATAACGGACGGACATAAATACAGTCAACATATCCATGTAACGAAACATATGTCAAAAATTGCAAAGGAAATACAATTGAAAACGTAAATGCACATACAATGCTGAAGCATCCATTTTTTTTCGCCGATGAGAATGTGAAAACTTTTAAAACATCACTAGCGCACTGTATACAACTGTTAACACCGAGAAACTCAGGTGAACTGACCAGGAGGATATTCTGAAGGGTAGGAAAGGACAAGATGCCCGACATGCACGGACAGGATCTGGCAGCTACATGCTAGACGGTGCCCTCTCGCCCGTTACATATCTGTTACAGTCAGCGGAAACGGGTTAATTCTCCCCTCTTCCCCATTGTCCATTCAATCAAAAGGAGGGCAGAACCTGGCCTTACAGCATTCCTATATATAAAATACCAAATTATAAAATCAAACGTATTTGAGTAATACAAGATGCGTACATGCATCCAAAAAAATCATAATAGGTTAAGGCATCGTCAAAACGGATAAATTCATTGTGATTTGAATACCAATTTTTTTTCTCGGTAAGAGTACATTTATTTTTTCTAACTGGGAATTAAAAAGAATGGGAATTAAGTTATACATTTTAATGAAGATAGGGCCACGGGTTAACTCAGGTTTAAAAAAGGGGGAGAAATAAACTCTGGCTGTTTCCTTCAAAGTTATATTTAAATACATTATAGTGTTATTAATCTTTTAGAAATAATACTGAAGCATATTTTTTGCAAGCCTTTGTTAATCAACTAGCGAATAAACGCACAGACTGGGTTCTTCCTGAAAACCGGATTAGTAGTATTTGAGTAAAATAAAATATAATTTTCAGGTAAAGGCACGGAAATTGATATTCACGTTTAAAGTTTAAATTGAACGAGCATTTTGCCATTAAGTCAAGCCCTATTCAAGGGTACGGTCTCACATGAAATTCTTACTGTTTTAACACTAACAGTTTTCACTTCATGGTTTTCACCTCTTCGGAATTTATTTTAAATTATTTGTTCCTATTTTCAATGGGAGAAGTTTTCCCCATTCTTCTTTATTTAAAGAGAGTGAGTTGTTTATCAATACCAGCAAAAAACAAAAGAGGGTAGGGATATTAAAATGGAATGGAAATTACTTCTTTTTCCTCGGATTTTTAATAAGTGTATTCCGTGAAGTAGTGTAAATGTATTTGAAATTATTAATATATAGGGAGAGAGGTGTGTTCAGATATATTTTGTTCTAATGGTATGCCATTCACTTGCCACTTGAATAAAGCATTGTGTCTGGTATGGACTATAGTAGGTGGTTATGTTTTGCTTCTAATATTTCTCGGAGAGACATATACTCAATAAAAGTGTGTATATATATATATATATATATATATATATATATATATATATATATATATTCAATATATATAAAGGATTGAGCAATGAGTTAAAGTATGTAAAATTTTAGAAACGCGAATATAAATTAAAGAGGATTTGATATTCTGGAGACAGCTTTATTTCAGATTTTATTAAATATATATATATATATATATATATATATATATATGTGTGTGTGTGTGTGTGTGTGTGTGTGTGTGTGTGTGTATGATAACTGATATTGAAGATTTTCCCACTCAAAGAAATGAGACAAAATGTCAAGTATACATGATTATAAATGAATTGATTTTCCACCTAAGGCATATTTTAATTTATTAAATAAGTATAAAAAGTAAGTGTTGAGTTTCAATGTATATATATTCTTATTTTCGTAGATTATGCTTCAAATATTTATATTTTTCTTTTGCCATTCTTGATATGAACAATGCCTATACTCTGAGAGGCATATGATATTAATAATTTATAATATTGGAGAGGAAGATTTGTTTCTCTCCATTTGTGTTTATTTTTTACAAATTAATTAATTATTTATTAACGCCCACTTTTTGAAAATAAAGCTAATTGGTTATCTAAAGGTTACCCCCCTTTTCTAGCCAGGTTGGGATTGAGGATTTTATTTAATGAATCAGGTCACTAAATAAATTCCTTTGCTCAGGCTGGAATCGATCTCGCTACTCTAGGATTTCCAAGTGAGATTAAAGGCCAAGCTTTAACTCATTTTTAGTAAATTATTCATTTATTTTAAAAGATAAACCGAGCCGAAGTGATTAGGAATAAAACAATGTTGGACATTATCTAATTATTTATTTACACTAACTTAATGTTACTACTTTTATTAATCAGTTAATAATTTAGATAAATAACGTAACATATTTCAACCTTCCATTATTCAATTTAGTAAATTACTTGTGAAAAATATATACGTAGTCCGAGATTGGATCGAGAGAGATAGAGAGAGAGAGAAGTGCGTGTCTTGCCTACATAAGTCCTTGATGTTGGTTGAGTGTCTCACAAGTCTTGGAGGGAAAGAAAATAGACTAAGCACACAACGGTAGGTTGCCCTCCACCATGGTGGGGGGGGGGGTATCTAAGAATGAATCAACACAAATAATGTAGTCTTGAACCTCTCTCTTTCTCTCTTATCTGAGACACTATTTTTTTTTAGTCATAATTATTTAATGTTGTTTGTGTTTTTTTTCCTACATGAATATGTAAAAACCACTTACTTCAGATATATTAAATTATGTTAACAATTCCGAACAGTGTGAGTGTGGTTGTGTTTCAGAGACACAATAATAATATTATGATTCGGTGCAAGAAGATAGATATTTTAGAGATGAGACTGATAATTAGGGGAGGATTTCATGAAATGACTGCATTTCTTTTCAAAAAATTAGACATTTAGGTATATAATTTCTTGCTTCCTGTTCAAAGTTAAATTGACAGCAACCTCAGTAAAACTTATTCACGCCAGTTCTTCCAAGTAATGGATTATAGACTTCGTGTCTGTATTTCTACCTCTTTCATGCTGGGAAATGTAGGTGTGAGCCTATACTACTACTGATTAATTTAATTATTTATTAACGTCCACTTTTTGTAACTAAGGCTAGTTGGGATATGTTATCTACAGGATACCACCCTTTTCTAGCCATGGTGGGACTAAGGATTTTATTTAATGTATTCCGTCACTAAATAAATTCCTTTGGTCAGGCGGGAATCGAACTCGCCACTCTAGGTTTACTAAGCGAAATTAAAGTCAACGCTTTAACTCACGTGGCTGACCTGAACCCCTACTACTGTTTAGAATAAAACTGTTAATCGAAATCATAATTACTACACTTGCGTATTGACCTATTTCATTGATTGGGCACAAAGAAAAGTTTTGTCTTTCTTTTAGCATAAAATCTGTACTCTCTTCAGGATTGGCTGAATAACTTAAGAAGTGGTTCTTCAACCATCTGTAAAATGATCATTGAAAATCATAATAGTATATTGAAGTTCTCATTTGTTACATCAATGCCGCCTCATCATTGAAAAACAGGAGAGAATGAGTATTATGTAAGTGTATTTTCCTTTAAAATAAATATATATATATATATATATATATATATATATATATATATATATATAGAGAGAGAGAGAGAGAGAGAGAGAGAGACCACCTTATGTGATTATTTTTTGTTATTGTTCTTCCAGTAACTGTTGGAGATGTTACAACCGTAAAAATTGTGTTCAGTGATTGAAAAATATTATTGTTTTAAAAGCAGTGTTAGATAACAGATACATCAATTAATACAAAGTATTTAGGGTTTACTTTTGTGAATTAAGTATATAAAGGCTAACTGTCATTAACACCAAAGATCATTAGACTTTTGAAACAATTTAATTAAAAGTTCAGAGTATGTTGATCTTGATGTAGTGTTTTTATTTTGTTTGCTACTAATTCACCTCAAATAAAGGTGACCAACCCTTAGATTTATGCCACCGTTTTTCGAACTGAATTGGTGCTAGAACAGCTGCAAATAGTAAATGATGAAGATGATGGACAATGGCCTTTTTTATCTTGTCAAGGATTACTGAAAGTGATGCTGGGACCACGAAAGTATACTGCAGAAAAAAAAAGTAATGAGACATTCATTCCTCCACAAGACATTAAAAAAATATGTTTAATATTATCTTTAAATTTTATATTAGTTTATTTTTTGGGTTGAAACCTTTATAAATTTTCTTTTTTTGATACTAAACCAATCTAAATAGTTTAAATGAACACATAAATAGGAGTCGTTTTACATTTAATTCAGGCTGTTATCTAATGTCTCTGATCAGTCACTCAGTTTTTCTAGGTGGTAAAAAAAGACATTCAAGTATTCTAGGTTCCAGTATGTATTCCTTTTAATAAAATGGATCCATTAATACGCTTCGATAAAATAAAATTGATATAAATGAAAGAGTAATCCTACCATAAACTATGAAAGAATAAAAAAAATCTTTTAATTTGGTTTATTCGAAGTCGTAGAGCTCAATAAAAAAAGGCTTTGGAAACGGCTTAAGCGGAATTCAAGTGGCTTGAGAGTCGACTCGAAGCGAGGATCAGCTGTTAGTGATTAGGCTGCTTTTAGGGAAGTTGGTCGCTAACTTTGGTGCACTCTTAGTGCCAGGATCGTGAATCTTTAAACGAGCTATTCGGCACCAAAATTAACAATTAACTAGATTGACTTGAAGCCAAGACTTAGTCCTCTAATGGGGTGTTAAAGCCAAATGGGTATCACGGAGCCTTCTACAATATTTAGGAAATTTGATCTCTTAACATTCATGGCAATGTATCCTCAAACCATAAACCCATACACCGATCATCAATCACTTTTGTAAGTTTATTTCTTATGTTAAACACTTTTATAATTGCTTTCAATTAAAAGTAAAATACTAATTAAAGTAGACAAAGAGACATGATTAAATCGAGGCCCAAACATTCTCAACTCCGAATTGAAGAGTATTGCTAATGTTTACTATACTATTTTGTTCAATATAGGCATGATAAAACGAATTGCATCTATATGCAGCAGGGTAAAGTTCGTTGTAAAAAATATTCTTTATATCCTAGAACCGAAAGATACATTCATTTTGAGTAATACTAGTACGAACTTAAATAAACAGGTTTGTCTTCTAACGAATGAAAAACAATGCTAAAATAAAGGAACATAATTCCAATAGAAAAAGAAAACGTATTGACGACGGTACTAAGGCTGGCATTATTACCAATATCAATAAAATTAAATTAGTTCAAACAAAAATTAATCATTTCAATAAAAAAAAAAATCCGGCCTAGGAACACATAAATTTACTTACTGACGACCAAAAGGAAACTAATTTTCAAAAAAAAAATATATATATTGAAAGAAAAATGTACTGTACATTGAATTACAACCCCACAGTAGCCAGGAAGATTACTTCTAAAAAATATTGGTCAAATCACTTAGAAATATAAAAAAAAGTAAAAAATAGCTTTAGCCATATAAGAGATAATTTAAAATCAACTGATGCCAAATATGATGTATATAAAATAAACTGTATGGATTGCAATATAAGTTATATAAGGGAATCATTTCAATTACTCAAAAGAACAATCAGACAACACGTGATAAACGTTGATCATAAGGACATTAATACGGCCACGAGATTAAATATAGCCATAAATTTGATATAGAAAATGTAAATATAATAGAAAAAGAAAGAAATTTAAACAAGAGGAGGATAATGGAGAATATGTATATTATAAAATATAGAAAAAAGGTGATCATAAACATTTGACGTTTAATTGAATTGATAAAAATCATTTTTATAAATAAGATATTTTTTGTTGTGATTAGAATCTATCTAAATTCCAGTGCCGTTACTCCAAATAATTATTGCACAACTTTGGATATCCATAAGAAAGGAGGTTTACAAATATTATTTTGTTTCTCTTAATTATTTAGTCGAGTTTGCTAAAAATTAGTATTTTTTTATATGAACATTTTCTTACTAGAAAAAAAAAGACGTTAAGTAAATTTAATGCGACCACTCTTGTAGTCATTCAACTGGATTGAAAAATTTATTTGTTTTCAATAAATAAAGGGTGAGTCACGGGAACCAAGTGATTTTGAAATAATAATAAAATCTCTGTTTCATATCTAAGTTAAATTTTATTAATATAATATCGTACATAAGAACATAGCATTTTAGTTTTAATAAATTTCTTCATGAATGGAAAATTACCTCTGGCATTTATTGGCCGTTTTCACTGATGCATTGTTGAAGCCGGTAAATAAATTTAGCCTGAACTGGCCCCTATTTCTTTGAAGAAAATAGTGCTACACTTACAGTAACTTCTCAGCGTTACATTAATATGGTGAACACCTTTTTCATTCCGCAGTTACGAAGAAGAGGTATAGATCATGAACATTTATGGTTTCAACAAGATGGGGCTACGACACACACCGCCAGAGCGTCCGTGGCGGTTCTCCGCAATCTGTTTCCTAACCATCTCATTTCAAGATATGGCGACGTTTTATGGCCTCCACGCTCACCTGAACTGTCCACATGCGATTTTTTTTCTATGGGGATTTCTTAAGTCACGTGTCTACGAAAGCAAGGCTCGTACTTTAGAAGAATTAAAGGAAGCGATCCGTCAAAAAATCACTCAAATCAATGCAGACCTGCTGGAAAGAGCTCAGGCTAATTTTATTTACCGACTTCAACAATGCATCAGTGAAAACGGCCAACACATGCCAGAGGTAATTTTCCGTTCATGAAAAAAATTATTAAAACTAAAATGCTATGTTCTTAGGTACGATATTATATTAATAAAATTTAACTTAGATATGAAACAGAGATTTTATTATTATTTCAAAATCACTTGGTTCCCTTGACTCACCCTTTATTTTTATGTCAGGTTGTGCAGTTGGTATAATTTTAAGTGGGCCAAACTCATCTGATATTCTGTACCATGTTTGCGTACTGGAAAGAGAATAGTTAACTAAAATTACGGCACAAATTTATGTTGCAGCCTATTGAGAAACTTTTTTTTAAAAAATATATTGAAATGTATAGAATTTCGGTAAAACATTTATATGTGCATTTTTTTACTTGTGAGAGAGTGTTTGTATGTGTGAGCCTGGATTATTCTTCTGACTCGAGCTCCGTGAACCGGCGAATGCCCCAGTGAACTAATCTTCAGACATAGCTGAAGTAAGTCATAATTGCTTATGAACTCATGTCTGGAGTACAATGTTTGGACGGTATTGTTAAGTTATTGTTCTCTTGGTTTCTATTGAGAGAAGTATACAGTAATTAGGAGGAGTGACAAGGATATCAGATTTGGCTCAAACTCTGCAGATGGGATCTTCTGAATGTTCTAGACAGACTTGGATCATCTGCTCTTCATCCATCATCTGTTTGACAGATTCTTCATTAACTGTTCACAGCCGTTCCATCATCTCCTAACCAGATGAAGCACAAAATGTTCTGCGGCTTTGGAGTGTATATTTTAGAGCTCAAGTCAAACAAGATTGAAAAGCTTTCTCTACCTCTTGTCATAATTACTGTAGGAATATGCTTATTGACCGTAAATCAAGTCCAATAAACCAGACTTATTTAAAGCATGCTTGCAGCCAATGTCTTTGCCAGGAACTTTACTTTGTTGTATTAAAGTTTGTCTTTTTATTTTTCCTAAATTAAATTTTATTTCATATCCTCTGCGTGTTCTTGTGCCCAACAAGTAATAGTTCAGTAAATAATATAATGGGTTACATATCATAGAAAAATAAATTATTTTGCTACTTTATTTGGCCTATTATCATGCTTCATTAGACGTTATATGTTCATTTTTAAAAATTGTCCAGGAATTGACTTTTATAAAAAAACAAAAATTAAAAACATTAACAGCCATGATAATATTCAAATTATAGAAATACGAATAAAAATTGTTACATATAACAGTATTTGTTTAAGAATTATTCTGGTATACTCTATACTGTGGAGGGATTTTTTTTCTGCACATCCCATGAATATTTGCATTATATGTGCATTTTGTAAAAACGTTTAACGGGTTTTTATATAATAAAATATATACATAGTTGTCAATTGCTGCATATCTCCAGTGATGCCTTTAGTGTGGTGGTCAACGATATTTCGCCGGTCTTCCAACCGACTTCTTCTGGTGGTCATGTTTGGTGCGTGCATGTGGCAGCTCTTAATATCTTAATGTTACGTAAGGCTTCACCGTCCTCAATGTTTTTATATTTCCCGTCTCCTGTGGATCTAGCTTTTTTATTATAACGTAGTGGAGCACACAATGAGTAATCACATAAAGTATTCTGTCTTCCAAACCATGTATGAATAAAAGATCCTTTTCCTTGATGTGGTACAAAGCCCAACGGTGACAGCTGTTTTTGGTGTGCCATAACCGCTATTAAAATACTCTTCTTGAAATTCTAACTAATTGTATATTCATTGCCTAATTGTAAACTGTATATTCATATTGGTACATTGTGTGTTGAGTAAAGTATATCATATTGTATATTAACGGAGCCGAGTTAATAAATACCAGAAATAATTGGGTTGGGAGGTGGGTGGATATTGTATTCATATAGACAAAGTACGGATATGAAAAAAAACTTCAGATATTTAAGAAATATTTCCCATACTAAATAAATAAAGTACATCAAGGTTTACATGAAGGGATAAATATATTATTCGACGACCCCTAAAGGAGATCTTGCTAATAAAATTTGATGTGGGGCATGAACGAAATAAATCAATCCAAAATTACTGTAACCTTAAAGATGAACAAAATGTATTAAAACACATTTTGTTCCTGTTTTCTTTTCCATCATTTTTTAAACCTAAATTACTAGGAACTAAGACAAAACATTACAAACAAAAATTTACAAATATTGTGTAAATTCTATCTCATTTAATATAATAAATATAATTTTTTTTGCAGTATATGATTTGTAGAATCAATTAAAACAAGTTACACTATGAACTATAGATTGTGCCACACAACAGCCACTTATTAATATTCTATTTCAATTTTTTTTTTAATTTACTTTTTTACAATACTTTATATATCAAGTTTTGTTTGGAGAGATTACTTAAGAGTGGATCCCTCGAAATTAATAATGGACAGTTATTTTTGTGGTATGTTTACAACGGTTTCTATTCGATAAACCTATGGTGTGGGTGTAAGACCGTCTGAACCATGCTTTCCGTAAGAACTTAAGGAGGTTTATACAACTTGTGAGGTAGTTATTCGAGACTTAATGAGGTTGTTAGCGGTCTACGAGGGTTCTATGTTGATTTTGTACTTGTTTGAAGTGGGGGCTCGATGATATAATGTGGTTGGCATGATTTAGAGCAAACTAATTGGCCTTTAAGAGGAATAGTGTGTGGGAATCGGCTTGAAGCTAAGGGCACTCCTGGGACAAATACCTGGTGCGGGCAAACTTTTACCCCCCAATTAGGGGAGGTAATGGAGAGCCAGAATTACTACGTGCTTCTCTCCAATTCCCAAGACCGCCTCCGGTCTACTTTCCTCCTATTGAGTTATCTTTTACACCCCCCCCCCTCCCACGCCACCGTCTCAGGTGTGAGTGTTCCTCCTTCTATCGCACGCCTGTGTAATTTCGTTTGCCGTCTATGTGCCTAATCAGCAGTAATCGTGCCCGTCTACCCTAATCGTGAAATGGTACTTGTTATAGGTAGAAGTAGAGACTAGGAGGGACCACATCCATAAACACGGAGAGAGAGAGAGAGAGAGAGAGAGAGAGAGAGAGAGAGAGAGAGAGAGAGAGAGAGAGAGAGAGAGAGAGAGAGAGAGAGACAGAGAGAGAGAGAGAGAGAGAGAGAGAGAGAGAGAGAGAGAGAGAGAGAGAGACTCGTCGAAGGTTCACGAGTTTAAAGTTATTAATTAAACGCTCTCCCATATTTGTACTAGCTGAAAGTATTTCAAAAAAAAATTTCGAAATTCACCCCCTCTACCCCCCCCCCCCTTCTCTCCCACTGGTATTTTAGCCGTTAACGAACTTGATCTTCATTTTTACATAAAACGTTTAAAGGTCGGGTTTGGTAACGACCAGAAAAAAATTGCTACCGCTAAAGCGTTAACATATACATATATATATATATATATATATATATATATATATATATATATATATATATATATATATACAATTTTAAACGGACATCATTTTCGTCATCTCCTGGGTATTATCCAATGGACATTTAAAGAAATGTTTCGAAAATCCCTTAATGAGTACGACCTCAATTTCTGATTTCCCCTTAGGGAAATCTGCTAAACCGGGTAGATTTTATAATAACGAAAACGTGATGCGTAGAAAAACTGCAATGCGATCATAAATTCCACTGGCCAAAATAAAAAGAAAAAATTGTTTGAAGACTTTTTTTACTTTACTATCTGATCATTATCGTTTTTTTCTGCTGAATCCAAACCTTTTTTTTTTTATTTTTTTTTTGTATCACCCATAGTTTTTGAGCAATATACTATTTATTATATAGTATAAATCCTCAAATTATTAATGATCCACTGTTTTACACCGTAAGCACGGTTTGTATTTATAGTAGGCTACTTACAACAATTATGCAACTTGCTAATACAGGTTTTCCTTGTCAGATGCAACTGATTTATACTTTTTTCGTTTAATCTTCTTGCATGCCTCTTCTGCGAGGAGTCACTTACTGAACTTTTCAGGAAAGTTAGTTACCACCAGTAGCTCCCCTTTATGTTTGTGTTCACGTGGCCCTGGTAGCGTTCTTCCATTACTTTTTGTCCTGGCGAGAATGCTGATCTTGCTCTTCCATAACGTCTTCCGTATTCTCCTGAACGTAATCCAGGTCGCTACTTAAAAAGTGCACTTTCAGGCTACACCCTGAATATTTCAACTTGTTTAAGGTATTAACTACTATAGAAACATATTCTGGGAGTTTTTCACTTCCCAAGAATTCTTTAATGACTTGCTTGAATGATACTCATGCTTCTTTCTCATCCAACGTCACTGTGGATTCACGGTTAACGTCTAACATCTATTTTCTAATGGCCGGACAAACAAAGACATCTTTTAGTTTAGCATCTGAAATGTGAGAAAACTGTTGGCAGAGATACTTGAAACATGGTCCATCCTTAGGCAAAGCCTCTACAAACTGATTCATGAGGTCTAAGTTCCTAATTAGGACCTCATTTTTTGGATGTTATTGGACAGAATGTTCTTCTCAACAGGTTTTAAAGACTCTGTCACAGGGGAAAAAAAAAGTTGGACTGAAGTCAACTTGTGCCAAATATGATTAAGAAGAGGGCGCTAGTTGATATGAGTGACCTGCATAAGGCCCGTATAGTCTATAATCTTATAGGTGGGTACATATATCTCGTTTCGTTTTTAGAGAAGATGGCCAAGGAAATTTTAAGATAGGCTGCTTTAGGATGAAGGTTTAACCTCTTTACCATTAGAATGAAATTGAACAGAGTAATTTTGAACAGATACCTGTTTTGATATACAGACAATAAGGCACTCACTAAGGAGCTAGTAGAAAAGTACTCTATTGAAAAATCGTATGACCAATACTAGAAGATATGACCAGATTAGATTTTCAGGTAGCAAGCTGCGATGAGAGGTTTTCAAGACCCTTAAAGAGTCGGTCTTGTGGCCAGATTTATTTATATTGAGCTCTTGTTTATTACGTATTTATGCATTTTGGTTAGTATATATATTAATTTTAATATTCATTTTGGCTTTAGTAATGGCTTTAGTACTTCTAAGGGTAAATCGCTAACTTGGTGGTCCCCGCTAAAAATAAATAATGTTTATAGGAATAAAATATGTAAATTTAGAGAGAGAAAAATACATTCCATTACATTAGATATTAAAAGATTAACATTCACAAAAGAGGGCGACAAAGAAATACACAGATACAGAGAAAAAATCGAAGGCAGAGAGTATTTTGAACAGAGGCAGAACAATGAATCCTGGAATGAGTTCCTATTGTTCGATGTTGTGTCGTTCAGATTGCCTACATTCTACTTTTAACCTGCAACTAGAATATAACTTCCCCTTTATATTCTTTTTCTTCTTCCCAAAGGTTTTGTCAACACATTGTTCACAACACATAAGCCTAATATTCTCCTAACATTTGCTATAAAATTATTCTTTGTTTTAGACGCTTTATACTGCCAGTTACATATATTTTTATACCCCTTCAAAAAGATCGATTATTGTGTAACGCAGAAATCTGTTAGTAGATTTCCCATAAGGGGACATTTCTACCCTGCTTCTACTGTGGCTTGTTCAAAACTATATATATATATATATATACACATGTATATATTGTCTGATTGTAACCAAACTCGATGTTTAAACATATCATGTACAGGGTTGTGCAGAGGAAACGCATGTTTTTCGAACTGCTAGTACGCGGCAACGGGAGGGGGCATTGACCTTGAACAAATGTTGGTAGACGGCTACAACAATGCCGTTTCAGTCGCTATGGAGCGTTGGAGCGTACAACATCGTGTGTTCGTTGTAGAGCAGTTTTTTCAGAAACAATGACTCTGTAGTCACAGTGCAACGTCTTTTCCGTCAATATTTTAGAGTTGGACGTTGAGGTGCAGTGCCTGATCGAAATACCGTACTCCGATGGGTTGCAGCGTTCAGAAGTACTGGTTCTGTGATGAAAAAGAAACCACCTGGTCTTCCCCAAATGAAATGTTGGAGAATTCAGTCCGTAATTTTCAGAAGAGGATCCAAATTTGTATGCAGCAAGAAGGACGTCATCTCAAAGACATTATTTTCCGAACCTAAATATGGTATGTAATTTCAAAAACTGCATTAAAAAACCTATCATTTAATACTTGTTTTTATTATTTTCAACCCATTGTATCCCAGTAATTCAATATTGAAAAACATGCGTTTCCTCTGCAAAACCCTGTACAACTAAAGATCAAGTTTGTAAGTGGCTGAAATCGGACCTGGAGGATTTCCGTTATTATTATTCACATCGAAAAATTGTATAAAACCAATCTGATTGTAAATTTAATATCCTATAAGTTTTAATTTGTACATGCTTTACTAACTTGAACATTAACCGAAATATTAGCATTTTATTTTCCATTAGTGAAGCCTCCAGTCCTGCTAATGTCATTTTATCCATTAGATGTTATATGATAAAAACTTTTATTTGACCACTAAGCTCCTCTTTTACTTAGAAAGGGAAAATATATGGCGAGAAGCGGTAAATAGCTTGTCATACCACCTTCTGGGAAATCTGCTTAGTTTACTCAGCTCCTCCCTATTAGACCGTTAAAATTATAATCATTGCATTGTTCTGAGTTCTGATATACTGAATGCAGAATGAATTTTGCTGTCGGGATTATTTAATGTCTCCTGTGAGGGTAATATAGAAACAGTCTTACATTTCTAAGTTGCAGGCAAAACTAGCTTCACAAATAAAACATTTTCACTAAAACATGAGTTAAGAGTTTAATCTCTCTTGTACTCATGAGGAACGGTTAGGACGAACTTGGAGAGTTGTACAGAAACTGCTGTTTTCGGTGGTGATGTGGTGTCTTTGTAGCTACCACGTGTTTGTTGGTTTCAAGCAAATAATACACAGAATCTATATACTCGGCACAATACATGTACAACTGCTCCCAAGTTCAACACTGCTCTATAATATACATAGAACCCTATATTATTGAAAAATATCTATTGTTAATATTTTTTTTTTTTATGTTGGCGTACATGTACATTCTCCTTCCTGGGGTCACCTAAATGATAATATTAAGCAAACTTTTACTCAAACACACTCAAGCATATATATATAATTGTAACCTCTATCTGTACATTGATTTTTTTTCTCGAAATTTCCCGATAACTTTTCGTTTCACATGACATAGACACCATAACTGCATTTTGTTTCTTTTGTGTCTGTTTGTTTGTTTCTTTGTTTGTTACCTTTTCACGCATAAACGGCTGAACCGAATTTTATGAAACTTGGTATGTATATTACTACTAGCCCAACTTAGACATTACGCTATATTAATATTCTCTGAGACAAACAGGAGTGGGGGTTGTAGGGGAGGCCAAAATTAAAAATAGCGATATTTCGTTTCCTATTGGTTTTTCAGAAAATGTGCATATAACAAAAGTTGTTTACTGTGATATTTAGAGTAACTTCTTTTATATTCACTTTTGTTTTATAACAAAGTATAAACGAGATATACACCATAAAAAAAGCGGGAGCCAACAATTATATTGGGCACTAACGGTTGAACCGAATTTAACAAAACTCAGTATGTGAATCAGCATTAATTTTTCCAAGATTATAAGCTATATTAAATTTATTAGGTTCAAACAGGAGTAGGGGTTATAAGGGCGGCCTAAAATAAAAAAATAGCGATATTTCGTTTCGCATTGATTTTTCGGTAAATATGCACATAACAAAAGTTGTTTAGTTTGTTATTTAGAGTAACTTTTGTTATGTGCACTTTTGTTGTATACATAGGTATAAATGAGTTATACGCTAAAAACTATAGCGGGAGTCAACAATTTTATTTGGCGCAAAAGACTCAACCGAGTTAAACAAAACTCGGTATGTGAAATAGTGGTAACTTCTACATGATAATAAGCTATACCAACATTTGTAGGGGCCAGCAGGAGTGGGGGTTGTATGGGAGGCCTGAAATTAAAAATAGCAATTTTTCGTTTCCTATTGGTTTTTCGGCAGATACGCTCATGACAAAAACTGTTTACTCTGTTATCTAGAGTAACTTTTGTTATATTCACTTTTGCCGTATAACAAATTATAAACGAGATATACACCAAAAACTAATTCTTACATGATTATAAGCTATATTAACCCATTAGTGCCCAATCGATAGATTTTATTTTTTTTTTATTTTTTACTATTGTTTTACTTTATAGACAATGGGAAAAATAATTAAAAAAAATTATTGTAAGGGAAGTGCTGAATATCCGGCTGCAGCTAAAGATGCTCGTGGGCACTTGGTGCACTCAATTGGAACTACCTGCATTTATTGCCTCATTAAAAAGCATTTTAGGATTTTCATTAAAACAATATAATTTTTAAAACACTTTTATTGTATAAGAAACTCAAATAATACAATGTAATAATTTTCAGATGTTTTTGGAACAAAACTAAGGTGAAACAAATACTCTATCTAATAATAAAACAATACTTTATCTAATAATAAAACAATCAAATATGTATAAGTAAATAATATATATTCTATCTAATAGTAAATCAATGAAATATCTATAAAAAAATAATAAATCACATAAAAAAATATATATAAATAAATAACCTGAAACAAATACTCTATCTAATAATATAAACAAATACTCTATCTTATAATAACAACAAATACTCTATCTAATAATAAAACAATCAAATATGGATAAATAAATTATAAATCACATAAAAAATATATATATAAACAAATAACCGAAGGAGGTAAAATAAAACAAATTGCATATATACATTTTTTGCCCATTCTTCTACTCATGATAAGGGGCAAAATACTCAGGGTGAAGCGAAACGCTGCATTTTCTGCAGAGGTATATGGTTCTTCTCTTGCATTGGACACATAGTTTATTTTTGGAAATACCTTTTATAATCAAATGATCTGTCCTATCTTTTCGTATACTGTCAAGAGCTGTATACGATTTTTTAAAACCTCGCCCAGTTCTCGGTGTCCCAAAATGTTTCAACAAATATATTACGACCTCTCGTCGAAAATCTAAGTACGGAATATTGCGACCTAGCCTTCGCTGCAATAGCCAGCCTTGCACACAGCTTACATCAACTGTTACATAGTTCCTGGAACTATTTTAGAATTATCAGCACAATGGAGATATCTCAGAATATCGTCAAACCTATTACGTCTCATAGCATTACTAACAAATGGGACACTGCAATCTTCATCTGTACTCCAAAATAAACGTCTTTTTGGAAGAGTATTATAACCTGATAACAATAGTATACCAATAAATAAATATTATTGAGCAGCAATTGCTAAAGAATTTTCTAGTCTGAAAAAGAAATATGAAAATAATTAGTACACTATGTGCCCACGAGCAGCTTTAGACGCATGCAAAATTCAACATCAAATTTGGGCTAGTTTTTTTTTTTTTTTCTTCTTCATATTTTACACATATTAACTACCAATATTAGAGACAAAATATATATAATCCAAATTTCAAAATAATAATGATTACAAGTACAACTTACCTCTTTCCAGCAGGAGGATTGAGTGAGGACTGACCTAAGATGGGAAAAGGGTGAAACAGGTAGTCACAGCTCCTTTTCTTTGTAACAGGTACCCCACCTCTCACCCCTATTGTCTCAAGGAATGTTCCCCCTTCACTTTAAGCCAAAGTACTTAGAAAAATAACATCATCAACACTACTGGTGGATTTTCAAAAACTGATGCAGCTAAAGCTGCTCGTGGGCACTAATGGGTTAAAATGAATAGGTTCAAACGGGAGTGGGGGCTATCTATGAATAATACTGTTCATTACGTTATAAAAAAACCAACATGCACAGGAGAAGGGAAATATAATAACATTAGAAGAGTGAAGTCTTAAATAACAAATAATTTTATTATTAACAAATCCACAGCAATGACGGGTATTAATACTAAAAACTGTGACGGGGAAATGTCAAAGTATTGTGGAATGTAAAGCCTTGCAAAAAAAAAATACCATCTTTATTCAGCCTAAAATGAATTCCCGGACGAAGCCGGGTACTTTAGCTAATATATATATATATATATATATATATATATATATATATATATATATATATATATATATTACTATTATATGAAAATAATTATACTTTTTCATCCAAGTATTAATATATATACATATATATATATATATATATATATATATATATATATATATATATCTGAAGGTATTGTTCCCGTAGGGTTTTCGAGAAGGACTTTCCGACAATCAGTGTTTACAATATTAAAAATAAATTGCTCATACCATTTAACCACTTCATCTGTTTTAATTATATGAAAAATATTCCTGTTGCATATTTTTAAGTAGCCATCACTTGCGATTCTTAATTTACTACTATTCTTAGCTTTCTAATAGTAAAATTTAATTTTAAGTAATTTTGTAGGTCGGGGAGAAAATAGATAGAGGTACGTCTATAAAGGTGGCTGTAATATGAATTGAATGCACGATCAATGACTATTGAGAGTACATTATTAGATGTATTATTTTATAATAATAATTATTGCGTGTAATATTATTTTTGTTTAAAATTAATATTATGGGATCAAACAAATTGCGAAAGTGTTCTTCTAAAAAATTAGAAGCGGCGAGCACTTTAACTTGTGAGACCCAATTATAGTCAAGAATTGGGTCCAAGCATCCGAAGCTACAAGTTTCTGTAAGCACTTTCGAAGCTATGTTCTGGCATTGCTAATACTTTTGTTCACAAGTTTATAATATTTTTTAAAACGGCCATTAAAATTGGCAAGTGGGTAGTAAGTTTCTATTATTATTATTATTTATTAACGTCCACTTTTTGGAACTTAGGCTATTTGGGACGGGTTATCTACTGGCTACTACCCTTTTCTAGCCAGGGTGGGAGACTTAGGATATTATTTAATGAATTTCCTTTGCCGAGGAGAGAATCGAACTCTCACTCTAGGTATACCATGTGAGGCCAACGCTGTAACACACATGGCTAACCTGAGACCCAAATAAGTTTCTAATCAAACTATATTAGGAACATTTTTTTAACATTTATTTCATTGAACAAGATTAACCCACAAACTATTATATAGTTTGATTTGAATAAGTTTCTAATCAAACTAAATGATTCCTGCGCTTTCTCAATAGAGTCTAAATATCTTAAGATTTCTGCAGCACAATGAAGTGTTGAGAACATTGATTCAAAAAGGAAACATTTAGTCTACCAAGCATCACTCTCCTTCTTATTAAAATATCATTTACCTAAGCTGTATCATTTGAACTTTTAATAAAGTGGTTTGTATTTTTAATTTTTTTTTTCCGAAGTCTCTAGACACAATGAGTAAGATCTAGTAATATAAAATTAAGTATCTTGTAAATAATTCTTGGTCAGTTTAACAATGGAAGGAGAGATGAGGCAAGTTCATGAATATGTATATTTAAGCTTACACATAAGTGGGTTACAGCTAATAAAGTAATATGTTCCTAAATATACAGCTGTTTATTTGGATGGGCTATTGCGGGGACATTATGAGTTTGGAGGATGAGTAGCGAGCTCCTCGAATTGATGATGATGAGATGAATTCTGATTGAGCTGGAGGTTTGATTTCATCAGTTTGTTGTCTCTGGCATCCCCTCGACTTGGAGATGGCTGTTGAAAGCGGTTTACTCACTCATTAACTACACCTTTGAGTTGAAGACTTCCAATTGCCTCTGTCTACTCCGAATGCTGAATAACGAATCAATACGAAGTCTGCACATTAGATTTTATCTTCCTACACTACTGCGCGTAAATAATCCAGGTAATAATAGGTAATTATTACTGAAGAGTAGTTCAATACTTCCTTCCAAATTTATTTAAGTATGTTTTTTTTTTGTTTATTATTAAGATTTTTTTAATTTTTAATATTTTATATTTCTATATATTTTATATTTACTTTTGTAGTTTTAGTATTAAGTATGTTGTATTTCTAGGAGGAATGTCTTGTCTATTTATTTTTATGAGTATATTTATGGTAAGGATGCACTATTTTTGGTCAACTATGTATGAGGCGTTTTTTTTTGTTTTTGTTGTTCTCTTCTGCTTTATTTTTTTTATTATCTTTTTTTTGTTTGTTTTACATTTTTTTTGTAAGTGCTGCGTGTTAGGTTAAGGCTAGGGGTGCTAGCACCTTTTTTTTATAATATTCTTTATGGACATCCAAGTAGTTAGGGACCCCCTTATTAATTGTGTCTTTTATAAAAATATTATAGGTTAGAGGAATTGTGTTATTGTTATTAGTATTTTATTATTCTATTTTTTAATGTACTTAAAACCCAAATAAACAAGTAATAAATAATTATTACTGAAGAGTAGTTCAATACTTCTATCCAATAGTAATGAATTTTATAATGATGTGCAGTAATTTTTTTGTTACTATTATTTTAAAGCATCGTTTTCCTTCATTGTCTGTAACATAAGCGAAACCATATATTGGGATAACATTAATTCCTATCTCTGGTATATTGCCTTTAGTATGCGCAAATTGTTACTAGCTTTTGGGCCAGTCTTTCTTTAAATATACACAACGCATTAATGCAATCTCAAAGCACAGGTGTATCCTGTTTCTAGCGCTAATTCAATAATGCTATTTCCTCTTTTATGTCGTCACCATTTCACTCAACCAATGCCATCAGGCGCCAAAACTCCTCATGTAAATACATTAAGTATAGTTCTTCGTTTGAGACTTCTCAAATTAAAAAAAGAGTAAATTTATTACTCCAAATAGATTGTATCCTTTCCTTGTAGATTGACGGACGATTTGCATTATGAGTAACTCTTTTCTAATATTTGTTTTAATAATTGAAAGTACTTGCATAAAATGGTAGTACTGTAAAGTTTTCATTCCATACTTCCTGCTGCCTATAAAATATTTCAAACGGAGAAGATCAAACAGCAAAGCACCTTGACAGTTAAAGATTCATGATAGTAGAACATTGTATAACCACGCAAATGCTCCCTATAGTACAAATGTAAGGCGTATTTACACACACATACACACACACACACACACACACACACACACACACACACACACACACACTCACACATACAAATATATATATATATATATATATATATATATATAGAGAGAGAGAGAGAGAGAGAGAGAGGGAGGGAGGCTCTCAAAAGACACAACTTTCGAGATATAGAAACCAAACTTCAAATTTATATAACCCATAATTTTTAACGACCCACAATGAGAGTGAGGTTACAGCATTTTAAATTTAAAAAAATATGTATATATATATATATATATATATATCACCGTTATTACGAGTCTGGTCTAAAAATGTTAAACACCCAATCTTTTTGAAAATTACATTTGCTACAAATTTTGTTGTATGCAATTTTTTCTTACGACTAATGGTTAACGAGGTACGAGCGACGCTAGTATTTTTACTTAGAAAAACGAGCTAATGGGGTTAATCACATAACAAAATGACGCGAAAAAGTCCTTCAAATCTTCGCACAAGATTGAAGGAATTTAATATCAAATAAATATATTTTGTTTATATTACTATTTCGTTAGTGGAGTTATTAGTATCTAGTAGTGGAAATATGTTTTATCTGTTTCCATTTAACGATATTTTTTCCTAAAAGTATTTATTGTAACATGTAGTTTTTAGTAATTTTATTAGGTACCAGAAAGCACAATTGTTCTGGCTTTTCATTTATATTGTCGACTTAATTACTTAAATAATCTAGTTCTACTTCATATTCTGTTAGTTGTCTTTACCAGACATACATGTCTTATTTTGGCATGGAGCCAAATCTTTTGTTGGGTTATTTGATTTGAGTTAAAAATATATGTCGTGAATTCTAGGCCCCTTCGGAAAACCGTTAATTACTCAGCTCCTGCTTGACGGACTAGCTATTTCTGTTTGTTAACTGTTTTATAGTAGTTTCTTTATTTTATACATACATTGCATGGACTCTCAATCTATATATTGAGGAAGAGTCATTGAGCTATTATTGAATGTAATCTATAAAATAATTGGGTTGCAAATGTTTACCCTTAAAAATGAATTAAATATAAACATTTATTTACACATAAATGTTTTAATAATTTCTTATACCAGTTTGAACAGAAGATGACGTAAGAATTAGTTAAAGCTCAAAACTTTATCACATAATACTTAGGCTTGTTTCCAAAGAACTTTCGATGACGCTGGACAACTTTGTATATTTTTTTGTCGGTTACGAGAGGTTCTTGTTTTTCCAGGAAGTTTTTCTTTGTAGTCATCAGTTGTTGTTTTGCCATGGAAGGGAACGGTACTGCTTTCCTTTACTGTCGTTCCGGTTTGGTATCATCCAGCCCCGTCTATTGTGATCCAACCCATAATTCTTCCTGGGCCTTCTTGGTTGAAAGGAGAAAAGCAATAGATTACAGCTTCCTTATTCATTACATGTTGGCAAATTCACGATGAGTATATGGGGATATATATTTATGTATATATATATATATATATATATATATATATATATATATATGTGTGTGTGTGTGTGTGTGTGTGTGTCTTTTGTGTGAATTAATTAATCTATTAGGATTAAGATTATAGGGAACAATAATGGAATGGATGCCTATGTTACATTAGAGATCTTAAATTATTAAAATATGCCACATTTAAATATGATATCTTGGCAACCGTATAATGAATGGGCTTAGTTATTTTTATGTGGAACATAAATGAGATGTTTTTTTTATTAGTGAGATGTCTTTATTGCCTTAACATTTACTCACAATCACAAACTGATATAACGAAAATATAACCTCTTTTCATTTCGTGGCTGAGGTTAGCCATATGAGTTAAAGCGTTGACCGTAATCACATCGTAAACCTTTAGTGGCAAGTTTGATTCCCGTGTGGACAATAGGGGTTTATTTAGTGACGGAATTAATTAAATAAAATACTTAGTCCTACTCTGGCTAGAAAAGAGCGGTGGCCGGAAGGAAACCCGTTCCAATTAGCCTTAGTTGCGAAAAGTGGACTTTCATAAATAATTTAAATATTTCACAATCACACTGCTAGAACTAAAACCTTATTTAGCAAGGGAACACAGTATACCATATGTTTTAACAACTGGAATCTATTAAACCGATTACTTAACAGTTATCTCCTTGCGATTTATTTGTTAGCAGATTTCCCTTAAGGGAAATCAGCAATTGAGGCCGTATTCATGACGCCATTTTCGAAAAGTTTCTTCAAATGTCCATCGATCCTACCCAGGAGATGACGAAAATGAGGCCCGTTCTAAATTATATATATATATATATATATATATATATATATATATATATATATATATATATATATGTCTGTTAACGCTCTAGAGGTCGCAATTTTTGTTTGATCGTTACGAAACTCGATATTTAACCGTTTTATGTAAAAAAACAGATCAAGTTCATTAAAGGCTGAAATCGGACCAGAGGGGGGGGGGGTTTAGAAGGGTTTTTTTTGAAACTTCGAAATATCTCCGTTATTATGCATCGGATCGAAAGATTGTATAGAATCAATCTTATTGAAAATTAAATTTACTGTAAATATTGTTATATACATTTATTCTGTATCTTGAATATTAACCGAGATATTTGCATTTTTATGAAGTCTGTGGGACACGTGGTCGGTTATAGTTCGGATTAGTTCGGCCATTTTCGTAACCGCTTAGCTCTGGTGGGAGGCTTCTTCTAACCTTACCTGTCGTTTCTAACCTTACCTTACCTTCGTTACTTTGTGAGATTTATGCAAATACGTTCTGTTTATCCGCCCCCCCCCTTCTTTAGTTCTTGGACTACTAAAATTTGAGTTATTAAAATATAAATTATTCTTACAATTCAGAAGCCGTTTCAGTTGGGAATTTATTTTAATTAACTGAGGGATTTCTCATTACCGTTTCTATTTAATCACGGTGGTGTTGTGTTACCAGTATGGAAATTTCTCTATTGTAGAACTTCACATAGGAAATCTGCTTAGTTTACGCAGCCCCTGCGTGACGGACTTTTTTTTTTAAATTCGGTATCATTTATCAAAACGATTTACTTTGGAAGCTTGTAAATATAAGGGGTATGTTATTTGTTATTTGCTCGGTATCTTGAAACTTGATTATGCTTGTGTCATGAGAACGTTTCTGTGGCAGCTTTATTATGCTGTCGGAAATGTTATGGTATTTATTATAATCCAATTTATGGTAGTACAGGTTAGTGGGATTGGATTTCTACAGGTTACAGATTTTCTAGCAAGGTTAGAATTAAGAATTTTATTTAACTGGTCCATCACAACAGGTCTCCAGGACGCTAGTTTTACAATGAGCTCAGAGATTTTAACAACAAAACAATTAATAAAACAATTCCTTAGCTGAATTACTTTGTAGCCATAGTGTCTTATAATATAGCAATTTTTATGACGACTTTCTTTCATGCAATTTTGATTTAAATTATTCTTTTAAGTGTTTATTATCTCTAAAAAATTACAAATGCATTTACTCTCTTCAAATTTATTGTATCTCCCTTTTTCTCTTAAACCTTACAAAGGAGTGATTAACTTTCAAGGAGCTCCCAAAAACAGCAATATTATACGTAAAGTGTCAAAGAAATGTTTGTTTGATAAGGCCAACATTTTAAAGTCAGAATTGACACTTTAAATTTTAAACAGCCAGACGTTTAAAGTGAATGACTCTCGGTAATGTGATACAAAGCATTCCGGAGCCCATTGGGAAGTGGAATAGACGCCTATTCTCCTGGGTATAGTTGGAACAAGGATATGTAAAGATGGTTTGGAAATGGAACGAGCTTGGGCTATGGCGGGTCTCTTGATATCTTTACTGAATGTGAAGCAGTACTAAACGCCTTACATTTGTACTGTAGGGTGTATTTGCATGTTCAAACAATGCTCCACTAGAACCCTTTTACTACCAAGGTGCGTTGCTGTTTGATCGTTTCCATTTGAGATATTTTATGGGAAGGAGCAAGTATGAAATGAAAACGTTTACAGTCTAGCCTTTATTATGCAAACACTTTTAAATTAAAAAAAAATATTGAAAAACAGTTACTCATAATGGAAATCGTTCTAAAGGTATCCAATCTGCTTGGAGTAGTCAATTAAATTCAAGTATTAAATGAATTTTTTTTTAATTCGGGAAGATTCAAACAAACACTTACAATTTATGTATTTTAATCAGCTTGTATTTTGTTCCTTTAAAAGATCCATATGTTTTATGACATTCATATTATAGATTAAAATGAGAAAGGGAATATGTATCTATTATTGACTAGCGTATAATAACAATTCCTAGTTATTATGTGGTCATCGTTATTATCTATTTCCTGGAACCTAAAAAGCCAGAATTGATTTACGATTGTAACTGGATTTAGTTATAGATTTCAACTGTTGTTATATTGATTTGTTTCTAATCTCTATTATTTACTTGCAAGTAAACAAGTACATGTAGCTGTACCTCAGCTTCGCCACTATATTCTTTGTATGAAGCTTAAGCTAAGTTAGAACCTTGTATAAGAGTAAGAAACTTATATATGAGTAACCTTAGGACTAAGGGAATTTTAAATGTTTAATAAATATTTATGAAACCATCGGAAACTGCTCGATCCACATTACTATTCCTACCGAAATTCATAAGATATTTGATGTCCTAAAAATAGGATTTGCTAGACCTCCCTTTCTATTGGACTTCCCTGCAAATATACTTTTGTTGAAATCATTGTGCCTGATAACATAACCAAGAAGCTTCAGTCTCTTTTTTTCCATGGCATTGATATTAGTTTTACATTCAAATCCCTCATTGACAGCGTCGGAGTTTTATGTGTCCGTCTTATTCTTGTGATTCTGTGCCAAATCTATTGTTTCTAATCTATTATAATACTTTTTGTGAAGGGCAGTACACGTCAAAGGAAAGACATGTGCTTATTAGTTAAAATACATCTTTTTCTTTGGAAGAGTTGTTTAACAATTTATGTTCTTCTATCATTATTGTTTGGAACATCCATGGTCCAAATAAGGGAACAAATTGTCGGATATTGGTTTCCCATTTTTTCGTTATTTATTTTTTTTTTTGGTTTTCATCCTCTTCTAAACCCATCTATTGCTAGTTTCAACGAAATGAGAAGTTAGTCTACGATATGTAGTAGGAGATCTGAACATTACGTTTCGACGTTCTAAGCCTATGCGTAGTGCGTATAGAATATATATTTTCTTTACTTCGTACAAGGAGGTTTTTTTATGTCGGTACATCCTAGTACAACTTTTTGACGGGCTTGAAGACGGTGCTATCGCATCGAAAGCGCTTGCCAGCTGTACTCGACCATCAGCCAGTGACGACGGTCTCCACCGAAAGGTATGACAACAGTATCATTTATACTGGCGGTTTCAACCCTTTATTTGATTTACCAATCCATTATCTCTTAAATACTTAAATCATCATCTATAAATTGGCTTCTGTCGGCTAGTAGTTCGCATACATTTGTGGGCCATGGGTACGTTTTTAATTGTGTGCAGTCAGTTAGTATGTGTTTTACAGTCAGCGTTCTGTTGCAGTAGCGACATATTGTTATATCTTGTTATCATTAGATATAAATGCGTTAGTCTAGATTGTTTTGTGCAAAGGTTTGTAAGTACAATTTCTTGTCTTCTAGAGTGTCTATTACTCTAAGTCCAGTTGAGTATATTTGGTTTGATTGCTCAACGTTTACTGTCAGTGTTATACCATGAATTATTCCAGTCATTATGAGGTTTCTTATTTGTGAGAAAGTGTCTTGGTGAGGTATGTCAAAAACTCTTTTTTCAAGTTCAGCTGATTGTTTGGCTTCTTTGTCTACTATATTATTTTGAAATATGGCCACATGGCCGGGTAACCAATAAATAGTAATGTGTTATTTTAGTCTATGAATATTGTTAAAAATTTAAATAATAAGGGGTGAAGTATATGTTCGTCAAGTGACTTTATTGAACTTAATGAGTCTGTACAAATGACTATGTCTCTTTTAGTAGTTGTGATGTTGTGTAGTCTGTAATTCTGCCGTGTATATTGTATTGTATTCATGTAGTTTTTTATGCACAGAATTGTCTCCTACCACTGCAGCATTCCCAGTCTCATAGTCTGTTTTGGATGCATCTGTGTATATAAAATATGACTCTCTCCGGTCTAATGTGTAAGAGTGGATTTCTTTTTTATATATGTAAAAATAAATGAAATATTATTCAGTGGTTGGATTATATTAAAAAAAAACCTAATAACGGAAATGGTAATACTTTTTTGACTAATGGATATCACCTTGATACAATCAGCCATCCGTTGGACTTAAACCTTGGAGTAGGGCAATAAATGCTCTAGGGGTGAATGTGTGTGTGTGTGGAGGAGATAGGGGTGTGTGTGGGACTAAGGGCTGAAGGTTATGCAGAGTGGCTGGCCAAAGCACTGCAGTATACCAGCAACTATCTCATTTACATCTTAGGGCCGTTCCTAGCCTGCCCTGTCTTGGTGGTCCGTGCTCCAAGAGCCGCTTCATACTCACCTATGCTTCCATATAGGGGAAGCCTACTCAATGAATTATCGATTCATTTTCTAACTCAAAATTTTCCAATGGTTTCAATGAAGTTCCTCTTATGAAGTGTAACACCTATGATTATCATTTTTAGCAGATTTCCCTTAAGGGAAATCAGCTATTGAGGTCGTGCTCATGACGCGAGTTTTGACAAATTTCCTGAAATGGTCGGATCGAAAAATTATATACAATCACTCTTATTGCAAATTAAATTTACTATAAATATTGTTCTATAAATTTATTCTCTATCTTGAATATTAACCGAGATATTTGCATTTGTATTCTGTGTGTGGTCGGCGAAAGTCGGCTGTTCGGGACTTTCCGCTGAAAGCTAGTTCGGCCGTTTCCGTAACTGTTCCTCCCTCGTGAATTGGTTTAGAGACTCGTTACTACTTTTGTTATTAGTAGGCAGATTTCTCTATTGTAAAACTTCACGCGGGAAATCTCCTTAGTTTACGCAACCCCTGCGTGACGGACTTTTTGTTAATATAGTAAGTACATTACACATATAAAGCCAATTGCCAATACTCTAAAGAAAATGTCCCATTCCCATTTTCTGTCTGTTGGGTGAATGAAAAAAAAAAAAAAAGAAAAGAAAAAGAAAAAAAATCTTTTCCCTTGACCAACCTCTATTCTTCAATATCTTCTTGTAGCTACAAACTTAACAGACCATTCTGCTCCCGAAAGGAACAGTCAAAGAAACATTTGGTCTACATTCTACCATTTCACCTGAAATGTAACAATTATGTAATTGGTCTCAGATAGTATACCCCTCTGATATCTAAATAATATAGATGTAAGAAACATATTCTCACCTAAATCCCCAGAATCATGTGCCTGTTAGGTCTCTTAAAGATATTACTCAGTTCAAATTACTTAGTTACTCTGAGCACTAAGTTGTGCGGTACTCGAACAAGCAAAAGGGGTAACATTCCATAGTATGTTTGTTAAAGCAGAAACACCTTTTAATGGACTCCGCTTCATCCTCAGTGCCTCCCTAAAAGCGCTAAAATTCTGTGTAGCACGTGGCCTTTTATTAAGAACTTGATATATACAAACCTTCACCGTCCAGATCCTTAAGAGGTCTTCTTGTTTTAGAATCCTAGTAAGTTAAAGGACATTCATGATTTCTACTTTACAGGAAGCACTTTTTCGTGACGTATTCGTAAATTATATGTTTGCTGGTGCTCCTGGCCCTAAGAACGTCTACCCAATATTATTACTAATATCAAACAAATGGAATCAGTTACTAAGACGCCTATGTATTATTGTTTCATTATAACTGTTACCTTCATTAAATCCTAACAGATTGTTTTGGTTGATTATTATAACATAACATGAAAAATCACTAAAAAACATTCTCAGTTTCATTAAAATCAAATTAGTTGCATTTATAAATTATTGAAAATTTGAGTCTGTTTAGATTGTCAAGTTTGAGTAGCAATAAACATTAATATTGTTTACAATATATATATATATATATATATATATATATATATATATATATAGATATATAAAATACACTCTCATGTCTGAGTTTTGATGTTATATGAAGTAAGTAGAATAAAAAGTGCGTCACGCAGGGGCTGCGTAAGCTAAGCAGATTTCTCAGGTGAAGTTTTACAATACAGAAATCAGCATACTGCTACCACTTAAAATCACCATGAGTAAATACAAACGGTAATGAAAAATCTTTCATTTAATTTTAATAAGCTCCCAACGTAAACGGCTTCTGAATTGAAATGATGTATAATGAAATATATCTGAATATAACATAATTATTTTATTATTATTACTTATTATTTTATTAATAAGTAAAAGTTAAATGAAAACAATATTTGGTATTTAACCTTGTAATGAGGTGCTTCATAATACGACAGCTTATTGTTAATATGACATGAGTAGAAGTGAGGGTTTGCTAAAGGCTCAAACCTGATAAATGCAAATATCTCCGTAAATATTCAATATAGAGAATAAACGTACAGGACAATATTTATTGATCCAATTTTAGCCATTAACGAACTCGATCTTTCTTTTTACATAAAACGTTTAAATATTTATTTTCGTAACGATCAAACAAACATTGCGACCACTAGAGCGCAATATATCAGACAAATATATATATATATATATATATATATATATATATATATATATATATATATATATATATATATAAGTAATTTTGAACGCAACTCATTTTTGTCATTTACTTGGTAGGATCGATGGACATTTGAAGGCATTTTTCGAAAATCGCGTCATGAGTACGACCTCAATATCTGATTTCCTTTAAGGGAAATCTGTTAAAAGTACTTAACCTTACTTAGCTTAACCTTGGCATTTATCTAGATAAATATACTGTAAAGAAGCTGTAAAATAACAATTATGCAGGACCTGTTAATTGGTTTGACTAGCTCATTGAGCCACCGAGTGTGAATGAGCTCATTCAACAGGCATTGTTGCGGAGATATGAATGGAGGCACTCTATTGCCAGCTGATGCCCCGCAACATCTAGAATCGAACTATAAATCAATGGAGCACTAATTCCCAGAGTGTTCCTACTCTTGAGCACAATGGCAACTTGTCACAAACGAATTTTAGCCCATTTGCATAAAGCTCGGGGGAATATGAAACTATTGTAATTTGAAACCAGTCATAACTTTAATGAAGCTATTTTGCTTTGGAATTCATATTACGTATGAATAATGAAACTCAGCTTGATTTGTAAAGTGACAGTTATTATTCATATTTTAAACTAATTTAAGCTACCCCTGACATACTGAATAAATTAATCAAAACAAAGGCTAAGGTATTCGACTCCAGATAGAATAGGTTTATAAATACCTTCCATTAAAATGTATTGGATAGTCAAATTTTACTAGTTATCTTTTTTTTCACCTAAAAAACATTCTCATTTTTCCCTTAGTTATATTATGGATAGGCTACCTATACTTCAGCTATTTTCAGTAATTTAGAAGCTTGAATGACAGAAAATAAATTGCAATACAGAGGAATATTAAATACATACCTCTGGATCCAGTTATTCGTTCAAGCTTAAGATAAGCCACCTTTAATGAGTTGCTTATAATGCTATGGTTTCTTCATCATCATTTAGTGAGTATCAAAATGGCATTATATAAATTATATCTATTCTGTATAAAATGATCCTTAGATATACTTTTATTTAAGAAAGTATTATGTACTTCATTAACCCTCAAATAAATTGGTACGTTTACATAAGTCAGAAATAAGTTTAACCCTCCAGAACTCGCGTCAATATGAAGTGACCTGAGAACTCGTGCGTAAGAATTCTTCTCACACCACCTATTTTCCTCAAAAAAAGTTGTTAAATAATATATTTTCAACAAAAAAAGTTTTTATTTTTTATAAACATGAAATAAATACTAATATAAAATAATAATATTATTCCAAATTTATCGTACCGGTATTCTGTTTTGAAGAAACATGTCAAGCAACTTGAAGAGCTATCTATGTAATTGAAATTCTGTTCTCCACAAGAATGACATACAACAAAGAAATGATTTTTACAAACTGTTTTTCTACATGTTTGGCTACTCTTTTACGACTTTGTTTTTTCTCCTCGGGCAATAGACACAAAACTGCGACGGACTAGAACCAGAACATGGAGGATTTTCCTCTTCTTTGATTTTTTTTTAAAAGGGGCATGGTTGTCAGTTGTGAACGTTTGTTACTCTGTGCTGAAAATTACGCCCTATGTCACTTTTTGATCGGATGAATATAACCAGATATTTTTACTATTATTTTTCTTGACCTCCATCCCACTTATGATAGTCCTTTCAGCAAAGAATGCATTTTACTACTCTTTGAATACTCCCGTTTCGGCCATATAAGCCTGAAATCGTAATCCTTTTTCTAGATATACACGTTTGGAAATTCTAAATGTATAAGGTAATTCGTTTGTTTCTTCTGGTTTGGATTATTTATTATTAATTATAATTTAAAAATCAATTATGCTGTGACGACGATAACTGGACGTGAGAGTCAGCTGACTTAAGTGGTTATCTTGAAATTTCATTATTTGGTTTATATGGTATGATAGAAGCCTTTGATAAAGTATGGTTTACGACCCCTAATAAAGGCTGAGGTGGCGGTTCTCCTACCAGCAATCCATCTCACTTAGGGCTGCTCCACTTCCGTGCCCGCCCATAAATACACCCCCACTCTGACTTTTCCTTTATAATTAATCTGTCACTTGTAAAATTTTAATTATACCAGTATGTCGGTTTTGAAGTAATTGTTTTAATCATTAGTACTTACACACCTTGAGTAGACGGATCAAAATATATATTTTTTATGGCTTAGCTTTGCATTGAATTTTGTGAATTATTTGGCAAATTGTTTAAAATTATTCAATGGGAAGAAAGGGAAGGTTAGACATCTTGGAAGGTCAATCCCTAACAAAGGATTTATTAGCTCATCCTGCCTTCAGGGCTGTTATGTTAACAAATAAGGTATTTGTATTAGCTTAAACATTTTCTAGTTTTTAACCCCAAGCACTTTTATTAACCTCCTCGTTCTCATGTATTCCTCAACCTCGCAATAACACATATTCAACAAAATATCTGATCTACAACATCTCCCTTCCCTTAGATGATCCCCTTCTTCTGCCTGTCCTTCTCCTCAGCAGATCCGCGTGTTTCTTCATGTGCCTTCCTTCAACTTCGAGCAGCCAAGTGTTCTGTCCTAGTATCTTTCTGATCACCCTGGATTTCCAGATCGCCTTCCCATGCCAGTAGTCTAGTACGTAGACTAACTTCTTCAGTCAGAGATATTTTACGGCATTCGGTCTTCCTTCTTCCACCAATTTCCATCTCTTCTCTTATTTAATCTTCCTTGCTGTTACCGGTATGTGCTCCATGCTTTCATTGTATATTATTGCAAACACCCATTGATACACATGGTTTTCATCATCAAATTCTTTTCCATAACGACGGGTAAACGACTTAGCCCATCAACTTTACCAAATTTCTTTGTCGAAATATATTCAATCATAAATATAAAACTCATCAAGAACAATGCTTATCGTTGTAACTGACTTGACTTTGTACTGGGAACTCCTCTCATTGATATAAAAAGAGACAATAGTGGTCGGTGTTCTGTCTGAAGCAAAAAATCCCGTTCCCACAGATAAATTCTAACATTCTGAACGGCAAAACGTCCGTCACGCAGGGGCTGCGTAAACGAAGCAGATTTCCCACGTGATGTTTTACAATAGAAACATTTCACGAGAGCCGAGCAGTTAAGGAAACGGCCCAACTAGCTTTTGGCGGGAAAGTCCTCGTACGTTAGCCGCCCAGATTTAATAAAAATGCAAATATCTCGGTTAATATTGAAGATAGAGAATAGATATATATATATATATATATATACAATATTTATAGTAAATTTAATTTGCAAGAAGATTGATTCTGTACAATTTTTCGATCCGACGTATAGTAACGGAGATATTTCAAATTTTCGAAAATTCTCCTCTCTAAACCCCCCCTCACTGGTCCGACCTTGTTTGTCCAATCCAAGTCGGCGGGTAGAATTAGTTTTCCTTTTGATCTCTACTTCTTTTCTCAGACCCCAAATATTATTCCTGATCATGACTTCCCGGACTTTGAGACCACGATTCTCTAGCATAAATATCTATCTCAAAATCAACTTATTTCATTAAAAATCAATGAACTCCCAATGTTATATTACATGTTGTAGGGACTTAGGTTGGCCTTAATCTCACATGGTCAATATAGATTTCTGCCTGGGCAATAGGAATATTTTAGTGACGAATTCAATAAATAAAATTCTTAGTCCAACCCTGGTTAGAAAAGGGCGGTAACCTTTAGATAACCCCTACTAATTAACCATAGTAGCAAAAAGTGGACGTTACCAAATAATAATATGTATATGTGTGTATATGTTTTTATGACTCTTATCACTATTTTTCTTTCATATCCCTAAATGGGTATATGAGCTGGGCACAGATTGTCTTGATGAAAACTGAGAAATGATTATGTTGAAAAATGTACCCCCTACCGTCACGTTGGAAGTTTATTTTGTCTAGTGGAAAGAAAAAAATAACAAATAATACAGTAGATAATTTCCATTTGGAGACTGCCTTAGAATAGAGCTCTTTGCGGTACATTTGTAAAGACTTTTGCTGAGAATCCAGTTCCGTGAGAAAAGGTATTGGGTAGTGTGGCGAAATGGATGGGTTGGAAGTACAGCTGAAAAGGGAGGATTCCTTTTGCTTGAGGGCAGTCTATTGTGGTTACTTCTTACAGGGGAAGAAGCTTATTTTCCTCAATGGAGCAGCTCTCAAAATGTGGGTTTTAGCTAAACCGTGTTAGACTAGCCTCTCACTATCTTATTACGTCATTGTAAGACAATATTAGCCCTGGATAATGAATAGAGCAGGAGATTCTTTGCCAAATTCGAAGAAACGGTGCGTGAAGAAATGAGACAGATCTGCTAAGGAAAAAGCGAACTAACAGTATGAAGAATATATATCGCACAAACAAATGCTTAGCAGGTCCAAGTATAGTAATGCGCGCCCGCGCAAACACACACAAATGCATACCCAAAAGGTATATGTGTATTGCTAGAATATGCAGGGTGTTTCAAAAAGAATATTCGTATTGAAGAATGTACGTACTAAGTATTGTTTTCTCCAAACTATCGATTGCTTCGCCTCGGCTTGGCTCTTGGAGGAACAAATACATTGCCCTGAATATATTATAGCCACTAGATGCCAGTTTTCTTCTGTTTTATTGGTAACGGACATGTTTTAAATGGCTACTCCGCAGCAGAAATCATTTTGTGTTCTCGAGTTTGGATGTGTAATTCCGTGCAAAGACGTTTCAGGTTGAGGTACCGAATCGATCCTCCGAATGAGTGGAACTTTCGCAAATGGTATTGACAGTTTTAGACATAGGGTGTGTATGTAAAGGATAGTGTCCTGGCCACTGTCGTGTGAAGAAAATGTTACACCAATTCAAACTGCTTTCGAACGTAGTTCTTCAAAATCAACTCTACAAGAAACAAGATTATGTATTCGTTTCTCCAATAACCAAGCCTAGGCGCAGCGATCTATAGTTTTGACAAAATAATACTTTGTAATAAGTATATTATTTTTGAAACACCTTGTATTTATTCAGTCATATGATTCTTCAGTTTACTTGGAGAGAAGAAATCGCCCTATTCTTCACAAGTTTTTTTTTAATTTCAGAGCTAAGCGCTTTCAAAGAGTATTGTTTCCATTTTCAGGGCTCCTTGAATGCACACATTTTGAAAGACAGCAAGTGACTGTACTTCAAAGACTGGAGTCTTTCTTTCCCAAGGAGTCCATGCAAGTAGCTTTGAAGATGGAGACAATAGTCTTTGAAAGCGATTACCGCTGAAATAAAAAAAAGAAAACTCATAAAGAATTGGAACATCTCTCCAAGTACACAATATTATTTATTTCCAACAACACTATTGTCAAATTCTTCATTTTGGAGCTTACTTCTACTTTTCGAAAATGAATCTCAAAGTGCCAAACGAAAAAAACTTAGTATCCATAAGCTACTTTCTAACTTCTATTATTATTATTTATTTATTAACGTCCACTTTTTGCAACATAGGCTAATCGGGACGGGTTATCTACAGGTTACTACCCTTTTCTAGCTAGGGTGGGATTTTAGGACGTTATTTAATGAATTTCGTCACTAAATAATTTCCTTTGCCCGGGCGAGAATCGAACTCGCCACTCTAGGTTTACCATGCGAGACAAAGGTCAACGCTTTAACTCGCATGACCATCCTGAGCCCCCTAACTTCTATTAGAACTTATTCCTATTCTGACTGAGTCATAATGTAGTCTCCACTGTTTGCAGTTCGTGCTCTCTGATCTTCCCCCATATAAGAAAACTGCTCTGAAGAAGGGAACCAACGGTTGCCCGAAACTGTCAGCAAATAAAAAATCCTCTAAAAGAAGAATTTAGAAAACTTTATTACCCAAAACCCAGCTATTACCTACTACTTTGAATTATTATAATAACGGCTAACAATACAATTGATTGACTACTTTAGTTAGGTTCTTCCTATTGTTCGTTAGGCTTTCTACCTTTAAGATACCATCTAGCCTTCATTAAGGTTCTTCATATCATATTCATATCTTTCATTAATATTTTCTATTAGGTTATTTGAAGAACTCAAACAATTTGAACTATCAATTGAGGGAAGGGAGCACCAATTTAACATGAAAGGTACAAGTCATGTTAAATTGGTGCTTCCTTCTCTCAATTGATAGTGACATAAGTAAAAATCCACTTATACAGTGGATAAAGTAACGAATTTACCAGGAAAAATTCACTTATACAGTGGATATATTCCTGGTAAATTATATTAGATATTTCTCTAGATATATATTAGATATTTCTCTAGATTATATTAGATATTTTGGAATTGGTTTCTAACGATTCTCTTTTCGGTAGATTTTACAGACCTTGTAAATCTTTAGCCTCCATCACAATCCTTCTCCATTTATTTCCATCCTTGGTGATGATTTTCTGAGTTGCTGTACTCAACATTGTAGCATACTGCGTTACTGTATGAGCCAATTTCATTTTCCGTCTACCTCGATGTCCACTCCCCATCTTAAATGACTCTAAGGTCCTAGTTATCAAAACTTCAAATCTTTTTATTGATATGCGAACAAAGGTTCTATATACATTTTTTGGATTGCTACTTTTCGCCATCATTACTTACTCTTTTGTCATGATATCCCTTCAGTTGGTCATATCTATGTATCTTGTGTCATCCTGTCCAATATATATCAAATTCCTGCTAATCTTCGACACCTTAGTCATGCAATAGATGATCCTCCAATGTCGCCCCTTTGACTTGTTTGAATCAGACCTAGGCTTGAGGAGAGGTTAGCTCCTTGAAAGAGGGAATAGTAATGGCACTTAACGAGGATCAGCTGATGAACGTCATTGCTTACGAGACAGCACAGCCTGCAGTGGTCCTAATGACCTGGACCCACCCTCATTTTTCAACCCCTCCCTTAGTGAATCGCTTAATTATGATAATGGAAACCACTTGCCCCTCCTTTTTACTAAAACCCTTGTCCTCTCTTATAATTAAATTTTCAGGGGGCTTACTTCTCGAGGTCCTTGATCAAATACCCCTTCCAAAAATAATCTGAAACTGCCAGCTCCCTCCAACTGACTTTAAATGATTTCAATTAGCAATGGTGTCCTCAAATTTAAGTTACTGGGCATATTTCTAATAAAAGATTAGAGTTGTCTTATGGTGAACTGAGTAAATTATACTAGTATATATTCTGGAAGGATTATTTTAACCAACCACTAATGATGGATTTATGGACCAATGGTTTAAGTACAAAAATTACTTAAAAAGAGGAGTGGAACACTTATAACAATGGTAAGTAGCTCTAGATTAATATTATGGGTGCTAATCAAAGACAAGATTACTACACAATAATCTCAAGTGAAGATTGTGTAATGCCACGTTACTCTGGATTACGCTGAGATAATATTATAATTATAATAGTAGGGTGAGTTAGCCATTACACGTTTAATTAACGTAATAATGTAAAGTGATACTATTTATATCTATGTATTATCTGTTTTAAGTCAATAATACATTTAAAAAAAACTGCTCTATTACACTGATTTTTAGTTGATTTCCCTTAGGGGAATCAATTATCGAATGTCCATCGACACTAAGAAATGACACAAATTAAGTCCATTCAAAATTATATATATACATATATATATAATTATATATATATATATATATATATATATATATATATATATATATATATACTATACTATACTGCTCTATTGGGCGCAGTTTTGGTATAATCATTACCAAACTCATTTGATAAGGATTAAACTTTTACCGTGTGAGGTAATTCGAAAATGTTTATTTGATCTATACCAAACTCGATAATTAATTGTTTTATTCATCACTAAAGGCCATAATAGTTAATGGCAGATATCAAGACAAGGAATAGGGAAGGGGTTAGAGGGTAATTCAAAAATTCATATTTATTCATAGCCGTATCGAAAAATGCTATAGAGCCCCTAAATATTGATGCATTCCAATTTTAGCAGATTTCCCTTAAGGGAAATGAGGTCCGTTCAAAATTATATATATATATATTTGTCTGTTAACGCTCTAGCGGTCGCAACTTTTGTTTGATCGTTACGAAACTAACTCGATATTTAACCGTTTTATGTAAAAAGACAGATCAAGTTTGTTAATGGCTGAAATCGTACCAGAGGGAGGGGGGTTTAGAGAGGGATTTTCGAAAATTCGAAATATCTCCGTTATTATGCATCGAATCGAAAAATTGTATAGAACCAATCTTATTGCAAATTACATTTACTATAAATGTTGTTATATACACGTATTCTCTATCTTGAATATTAACCGAGATATTTGCATTTTTATGAAGTCTGTGTCGGGTGTTGTTTGGCAGTTTTCGTAAGTCTCGCTCTGGCGGAAGCTTCTAACCTAACCTGTCATTTCTAACCTTCGTTACTTTGTGAGATTTATGCAAATACGTTCTCTTCATCCGCCCCCCCCCCCTTCTTTAGTTCTTGGACTACTAAAATTTGAGTTATTAAAATATAAATTATTCTTACAATTCAGAAGCCGTTTCAGTTGAGAGTTTATTAAAATTAACTGAAAGATTTCTCATTACCGTTTGTATTTACTTATGGTGGTGCTGTGTTACCAGTATGCAGATTTCTCTATTGCTAAACTTCACATAGGAAATCTGCTTAGTTTACGCAGCCCCTGCGTGACGGACTTTTTGTTATATAAATTGTTTTTCGAAACTTTAATTATAAGTGAGTTACTCGAGCTTTCTTTTTTTTAACCTTTAATATGCCCCTACTTCTACTCATAGGATTTTTACTTTGAATCAGAGAATGTGTGGTTGGATGAGATCATTACTCCGTCCTTCCAGAACGGGGAAGTCTTAACACAGCCCCGGCGTGACTTTTCTTATTTATGAATTAGACTGATGAAGAACAGGTCATCGGAAATGTGTTCCAACACTTTACAGCAATAAACAAATCACGTTGAATGCGTTTCAAGAATTTAATTTTCTGAGTTGTCCTTATGTTGCCGTCGAATTGTGGACAAAAGGGCGAATCCATGAACTGTTGACAGTAGAATTTGCTTATTCTCATTAACAAATTAAATCTATCCATTCTAAAATTTGTTATTATTAAGCGTTAAACAATACTGAAAGTCCGTCACGCAGGCGCTGGGTAAACTGAGCAGATTTCCCACTCGAAGATTTAAAATAGATAAATATACATTCAGGTAACACTAACTTCAATGTTAGGTGAATAAATAGAAACGCTAATGAGAAATCGTTCAGTCAATTTACAATACAAGTTAATAATCTCTTCAACGGAAAGCGACTGAATTGTAAAAAAGCAGCCAACCTTGTAGCGCTGAATAGATAGACCATAAAGACACACAATTAACGAAATATATCAGGATATGACATATTAAATTTATTGAAAACAATTTACTAAAGCTAGTGGTATAGAGGGGGGGAGGGTCAACAGAACGTATTTGCATATATCTCACATAATAAAAGTTCAATGAAAACAGTATTTGGTATTTAGCCTTGTAATAAAGTGGTTCATGATAATACAGCTTATTATTAATATGGCACTATTAGGAGTTTACTGAAAGCGTAAACTAAAAAAATCCAAATTTCTCGGTCAATACCCATTATACGGAAAAAAAATATATATATAGAACAATATTTATAGTAATTGTAATTTACAATAAGTTGTTTCCATAAACATTCGTTCCGACGTATAGTAGCACAGATATTTCGAATTTTCGAAATTCCTCTCCTCTAAACTCCCCTCCCCCTGGTCCGATTAACGACAGATAACGAACTTTTTCATTTACATAAGGCGCCTAAATATCCAGTTTGGTAACGATTAAACAATAATTGCGACTGCTAGAGCGGTAACAGACAAATATATATATACATATATATATATATATATATATATATACAGTTATGAACGGTCCTCATTTTCGTCATCTCCTAGGTAGGATCGATGGACTTTGAAGAAAAATTTCGAAAATCGAGTCATGAGTACGAACTCAATTGCTTATTTCCCTCAAGGGAAATCTGCTAAAACGTAATTTAACTGATGATTAATGCTACTGTGTAGTTTGCACGTTTTAATCAGAAGATATAAATGTATTATTTATTTACCTTTTTATATAAATGGACCATTCTCTGTGGATTGGTCTACTCCATAAAAGTAAAGATCACTCACTATTCGACGTGTGCCACATTCCAATATACACAGGCCGTGAGAAATAACGTTTTCATAGGCGCCCCTCTGCTATATTTTTTATCTTTCCTTAAATGCCAATGGAAGTGTACTTGCAATGTACTTCGGAATACAAAACATCTGTGGCTATATGGAGTCAGGACACGTCTATAGGAGCTACCTTGAATGAATTTGTATCAGGGGAGTCGATATCGTCAGATATGTCGGCAAGTTTTGGGTTTGGAGATAGAGCCCGGCACCTCATCAAGGCCTAGCTTGCTAAATAGATTTATGCTTAATGAGGTCTATAGACTCTAACTTCTATAACGTATTGAATATGACGCGGTAGTTAATCTACTTACTGTCCACAACTGTGTCTCCTAGGTCCTTTACATCGTCAGCTAAATTATCATGGATCTTCAATGGGATTCAATAATACATCATTAATTTCAATAATCACAGCAACCTGCTTTGCCTTCCTTAAAATGATTGAAAATGAGGTGTGTTAGTAGATTGTATTGGTCAGGACATGATATTATTGTCTGAATAGAAGCTAAATGTCAGAAAATTTTAGACTAAATGAAAATCAGAGACTTCTTGGACTATCAATCATTATTTAATGGCTTAAATTAGATATATAGATAAATTAGAATTTCCTAAAGGTGACCGCCAAGTATTTAACTATTACCCTTATTTTTATGCAGCCGAAATGTTTCTTTTTCATTATATGATTTATTTTTCTTCTCTATTCATAATTTTTTTTTGTTGAAAATATTCTCACTCTACAATTATTTTTTTATTTCTTTTAAATGAGATATGTGTAATATAAAACATTAATGTCTGAATAAGTAAAAAAAAAAACAATGTTACAAAACGTTTTTCTTCATTTTATTCCTTCATAATAAAATAAATAAACTCTACATCAACCTCATATATATGTTGTTTCCATATATATTCAGGGTTGAGGGTAGCCGTATGAGTTAAAGTATTGCCCTTAATATCGCGTGCTAAACCTATAGTGGTGAGTTCGATTCTGGGGAATAGAAATTCATTTAGTGGCTAACTCATTAAAATAAAATCCTTATTCCCACCCTGGCTAGAAAAGGGTGGTAACTTCTAGATAATCCGCCCAAATTAGCCATAGTAGCAAAAAGTGGACGTATTTTCATAAAATAGACATATATCACTGTATTGAAGAAATCAGTCTTATCTCCTTTAGTAGTTTTATTTAACTATAATATAAAACAATGAAATCTATAGTAATAGATTTAAAAAATAAATAAAATTATTCATTAGTTGAGGTATGTTCAACAATTTGTTATTGTTATTTATTAACGTCCTCTTAATGCTACTAAAGCTAATTAGGACGGGTTATATACATGTTACCACACTTTTTTAGCCAGGGTGGAACTAAGAAATTCATTTAATTAGTTCGAATTTAAATAAATTCCTACTGCCTAAGCGGAAATCGAACTCGCCACTATAGGTTAAGGTAACGCTTTAGCTCACATGGTTAACCTGAGCCCCTACAAATTGCTTTGTATAATAGTTTTATTACCATGTGAGAATAATTTAAATTCATTTAATAGCATTGCTAATCTGAGCCTTTGCTTAGAATGAGTAGATCTTTTTAGTTATGTAAATAGCTAAAAACGAAATCATGAACAACATGAGTATAAATGAGGCCTACAAGAGAAGCTCTAAAAAACCACATTCCAATTACAGAGACGTCATTCTGAAAATGATTAATTAATGTGTTACTTTTTTTTTATTGTGCTCTAGAGTGAAGTTGGAAAAGTTTAATCCTCCCAAATCCTTTTTGTTTCCAGTTATTCTGCAACCCGCCATGATAAATGATTTCTTGGTGCTACTGAATTCAACGCAAGTTTTAATAATTAAGTGAGGATTCATTAATTGTCAGCTCTTGGCAGAATCCAATTAATTTATGGTGAACCGCCTTGCCAATAAGCTTATCCTACAGAATTAAATCATATATACACACACACACGCACACACACAAACACACACACATATATATATATATATATATATATATTAAGATATATATATATATACTAGCTCAGATACCCGGCTTCGCTCGGGAATTCATTTGAGGCTGAATGTTAATGGTATTTTTTTGGCAAGGCTTTATTTTACACAATATTTTGACATTTACCCGTCCCAGTGTTTAGGGTTAATACCCGTCGTTTCTATGGATTTGTTAATAATAAAATTAATTTTTTATGTAAGACTTCACTGCCCTCCATATAGTCATATTTCCCGCTTCCTGTGCATTAAGCATAGATTTGAATTATTAAGGACTAAATATTAGCATAGGTACATTTGAATTAATTTTTCCTGGTGAGGTACCTGGTAGTTCATATTGAAAAGAATTCTTGAGCAAATTTCTCTAAATAACAAAATAAACAACTTTTGTTATGTGCATATTTGCCGAAACTACAATAGGAAACGAAATATCACTATTATTAATTTCAGGCCTCCCTTATAACCCCCACTCCTGCCTGTCCCTAGAAATAGTATGGCTTTTTATAAGGAAGGCGTTAGTGCTAATACACATACTGAGTGTTTTATTTAGTTCGGTTGAGTCTTTTGTGCCAAATAAAATTTTTCACTTCCGCTATAATTTTTAGCGTATATCTCGTTTATAATTCGGTATACGAAAAAAGTGTATATAACAAAAGTTACTCTAAATAGCAAAGTAAACAACTTTTCTTATGTTCATATTTGCCGATAAACCAATAGGAAACGAAATATCGCTATTTTTAATTTCTGGCTTCCCTTAAAACCCCCACTCCTGCCCGTCCCTAGAAATGTTGGTATGGCTTCTTATAATGAAAGCGTTAGTGCTAATACGCATACCGAGTTTTATTTATTTCGGTTGGGTCTTTTGTCCCAAATAATAATGTTGACTCCCGCTATAGTCATAAGCGTATAACTCATTTAAACCTCGGAATACGATGAAAATTTTTATGACAAAAGTTACTCTAAATAACAAAATAAACAAGTTTTGTTATGTGCATATTTGCGAAAAAAACAATAGAAAACGAAATATCACGACTTTTAATTTCAGGCCGCCATTATAACCCCCACTCCTGTTCGTCTCAGAGAAAATTAATATAGCCTATCTCTCAAGTTGGACCAGACTGCTCACGGTGTGCCAATTTAATTTAAAATCGGTTAAGTAGTTTAGGAGTCCATCGCGGACAAACATCGTGACAGGAGATTTATATATATTAAGATATATGTGTGTGTGTGTGTGTGTGTGTGTGTGTGTGTGTGTGTGTGTGTGTGTATGTATATGTATATTCTGATTACTATAATTTATTAACGTTCACGTTTTGCTACTATGGCTGATCTCAACGGGTTGTCTACAGGTTACCACCCTTTTCTAGCCAGGGTAGAAAAAACGATTTTATTTAATGAGTGCGTCACTAAATGTTTTCCCATTGCCCAAGTAGAATCGAACACGTCACTCTAGGTTTACTATATTATTATGATTGAAAATGTCAATATACGCTAAATATGATGGCAAGAACAGTTTCCTGAAAAAAATACACGTCGGCTACGTAAACTAAACAGATTTTCCTCGTGCTGAAATGGCTTAGTGATGGCGTTAATTTTACATTTTAGCAGATTTCCCTTAAGGGAAATCAGCTATTGAGGTTGTACTCATGACGGAATTTTCGAAGTTTTTCTTCATATGTCCATCGATCCTACCAAGTAGATGACGAAAATGAGGTCCGTTCAAAATTATATATTTATATATATATATATATATATATATATATATATATATATATATATATATGTCTGTTAGCGCTCTAGCGGTCGCAATTTTTGTTTGATCGTTACCAAACTCGATATTTAGTCGTTTTATGGAAAAAGAAAGATCAAGTTCGTTAACGGCTGAAATCGAACCATTGGGAGGGGGGGGGTTACGAAAATTCGAAATATCTCCGTTATTATATGTCGTATCGAAAAATTGTACAGAATATATCTTATTGCAAATTAAATTTACTATAAATATTGTTATATACATTTATTCTCTATCTTGAATATTAACCGAGATATTTGCATTTGTATTAAATCAGGGCGGCTAACGGACGAGTGACTTTCCCGCCAAAAGCTACTTCGGCCGTTTCCTTAACTGCTTGGCTCTCGTGAAATTTCTCTATTGTAAAACATCACGTGGGAAATCTTCTTAGTTTATGCAGCCCCGGCGTGACGGACTTTTATTTTTTGACCAAGGGGTTGAATGCAACAAAACATATGCTTGAAATTTAACTTAGACTGATGACATAGTGATATATCATTTGTAGAACATAGATCAAAACACCAAAAACAAAATTTGCCTTCCTATAGTTATCATCATAAGAATCCTACCTCAAAAGAACTTAAAATTTAAGCGGAAAATGTATAGCAAAAAAATAGTTTACCTCAAAAATAGTTTGTGTAGAAGTGGGGGGTAACTGGAGAGGGGGGGGTGTTAAAACGCGAATAAGCAAAGACCTCCTTGAATTTTGGGCAATAATTCCAATAGATTTTTTGTTTATATTTGTCGATACCATACCTTTTTTTCATTAAGCATTATAGACCTTTGAGATCTTAAATCGCATAGAGTGATACTCGAAGGATTCGTGATCCGAGTTCTTACTCTGTGAGTGATCAATTCCACCTACAACTCCTGTTAACCAAGGAAGACCAGAAATTAATTGTATCAAGTAGTCTGACGGGCCCCATTGGACCCGGAGTCAACTTTTATCAATGCCATACTGACATTAAATACTAATTAATGCCAACGGATGTTTATAAAAGTCCACATACAGTTAAAAAATCCTTTTGTTCCTGGCAGAATTATTTCGGCGGTCCCGGGACGGCAATATTGAACGGGACGTCCCGGTCAATCTTCAATGCCATAGAGCTGGACCCTGGTTGAAATGGGTTATCCAAAAAGACCTCGTGTGCCGTTTTTTTTAAAAAATAAATACAAAAAAAAAAGCATTGGGAAGATTCTAATAAAAAAAATGAATGAGAATTAATTATTATTAGTTGTAATTTATTTATTATCGCTCAGTTGATTATTAAAGGACATTTCAAAACACTAGTTAATGTATTTAGTATTATATGTCTGTTTATTATAGGATTAAAAATACATTAGCCTTTATGGGCTTTTCTTTCACGCCGTTTAAGAATATTTGGGTGAATTTTCATAGGGAAAGCAGTTGACATTGCATTAAGCCCTGAGGAAAAGTTGACAGGTAGGCATTGGCTGAAAGGATATCTTACTTCGGATTGACAACCAAAGAGACCAAATCCATTAGGGCACTTTATATCGCTTTATCTATTTGTTCTCCATTTAACTTCAATTTCATTTTATTTAAATTCTTAATGGACTTTCCCACTTTATGAACACTCTTTTAGATCATTTTTACATTATTGTATTATTGAGTTATTATTTTAATAATAATATGTTAATTGAGGGATGCCCTAAGATCAATGGTGACCGAGTTTTTATCACATAAGCCAAACATCATCGAGCGTGGTCAGTAACAAATGATGACCTCCGAGTTAGTACAGACGTTCGCTACCAGTCCGCGCTAGTTTCACGGCGTTAGTGAAATGACTCTCCTAGGTCCCGTTGACTATTTTCTTTCCCAGGAGATGAAGAAAATGAGGTCCGTTCAAAATTATATATATATATATGTCTGTTAACGCTCAAGCGGTCGCAAATTTTGTTTGATCGTTACAAAACTCGATATTTAAACGTTTTATGTAAAAGTAAAGATCAAGTTTGTCATTGGCTGAAATCGGACCAGTGGGAGGAGGGTTTAGAGGGGGATTTTCGAAAATTTGAAATATCTCCGTTACTATACGTCGGATTGAAAAAATGTATAGGACCAATCTTATTGCAAATTAAATTTACTATTAATATTGTTATATATACATTTATGCCCTATCTTGAATATTAACTGAGATATTTATATCTCCGTTATTTACGTAACGGATGAGATGAGATCAGCTAACATCAGTCCTAGTCGTGGGTTTCCGGCAAAAGCTAGTTTGGCCGTTTCCATAACTGTTTGGCTCTCGTGAAATTTCTATATTGTAAAACTTCACTGCTTAGTTTACGCAGCCCCAGCGTGACGGACTTTTTTCCTTAACTCTTCCTCTACTATCAGAGCTACTAGTTTTCTGTCTACGATAGAGTAATGCCAAAATACATGTACAAAATGTATATCTAATTCTAATTCTCATTTATTAGAATATTTCTAAAAGTTTTTTTTTTGTATTTATTTTTAAAAATAACGACACACGAGGTTTCATCGAAGATCCTATATTGCTGCATCATGGAATTGCTGCTTCAGTGAATTACCAAAGCTTCGGTGGAGGCCAAAGTTGAAGAGGGACGCATTCCTTTCAAAAAGTACTTATTTCGTAACTCATCCCAAATATATTTCAAAGTAAACTATAAATCTTAATTATATACCAAAACATGAGAACAACAACATTCATGAGTATTAATATAAATGTATAGAAATAACGATTAATCAAGGAGATTACTTCTTTCAAGTAAGTACCTCTTCGACATTACGATGAAATTTCGTAACTTTTAAGAATTTCAGAAGAAAGGAGCGTGAAATAACATAAACTTGTAGACAACATCAGCTTAGCTTTCGTTTGTAAGGTAATTTTCTAAAGTATCAAGTTTCTCCAGAGTCTGAATTAAGGCTGGCTTTAAGAGTTACTGAAGTCAGATGTAACGAAAATTTACTGAACACAAGTTCACGCATTTCTCGTTTCAGTAGCAAATTAGTCTTTGAAAGTTACTCAAGTTTAGATCACAATTTCAAAGGGAAATGACCGTTTAATTATTATAAACAGCATTACAGTGATTAGATTATTTTAGTTTAATTATATGATAGAAAAGTTAATATTTCTATAGACAAAATACTTTCGGGTAGGGAAATCGTAATCATCATTATACCTTAACCACTTATAAAAACTTCCTATGATATATTAGTCTAGAATTTGCAATTTAATATCATTATAACTATTTTTAATTATTATCAACTTAATTTTGTTATGGATTATACTGCAATACATAAAATTCCTAGAGAAGGTTTTGTAAATGAATGAAACTAAGCTATTTATTTCCTAAAATATTAAAAAAATGTACTATTCAACTGTACCTTATTTGTGAGTTTACAGTTTTTTGGGTTATTTTTAAATATGTGTATGCTTTCCTTCAGTTTTCATTTTGTGGCGTTTCTAACCTTCTCCAAGATCTTAACATTTTCCAAATCTAACTTATGTCAGAGTGTAAAAGCATCGTCAGTGAGAGTAGTTTTATTAGCGGCTAATGAGGTGGTAATCAAGACGCAATTTTCGAAAAACTTTCTAGAAATGTCTTTCGACCCTAACTAGGAAATGACGAAAATGAGGTCCGCTCAAAATTATATATATATATATATATATATATATATATATATATATATATATATATATATATATATATATATATCTGTTCTAGTGGTCGCAATGATTGTTTGATCTTTACCAAACTCGATATTTAGTCGTTTTATGTAAAAAGAAAGAAAATGTTTTGCCTATTTCGTCTGCAGTTTTAAAATAAATGTTGTTTTAGACTCTACTTCAAAAGCTACGAATATTCTCCTATTTGGATTATAGGATGCAGAAGATATTTACAAGAAGCCAGAAATGGGAAGCCTACACTATTCAACTTTTGGATATAATCCCATAGATTCAATTATAATCAGAATAAATTGTAAAGAAAAAATATAAGAAATACTGCCTGGACAAATAAGTTTTAACCAAGTTTAATTTATTAGTTTTTATTCTTTCTGATTTTAAAAATTCTAAAACCAATTGTCTTACTTAATCCTTTCACAATTCGTGTATTAATAATTTTATTTAGGTTGAAAAATTTCAAATGTAATTTTTTTGATACATGACATGGCCTTAAACATGTTTCTCTTTTTGTTTTGATGTTAGCACCTGATGATAGCATGTTAGTGCCGAAAGGCCTTGTGCTTTAATAAAGAAATTGGTGGGAAGACTTCCAGTTATTAAGACCTGTTTCCTATTTCTTTCATCTTTCCGAGATCAAAAACAATTTGCCTACTGAGAAAGTCCCTTACATAATGTTGCCTCATGTTCCTGATTCGTCTGGTAACAGGTTTTGGATGACGGCGGTATGGATTTAAGAATGAAGGTAGGAATGATATATTGAGGGAGAGGGGGTAAGTGATTCGAGAGACTAGGAGGTTCGTAGGGCTATCTGTGGATCGAGCGTTAAGAAGGCGATATATCCTCCCAGAGCTTAGGTTATAGTTTGCCTGAAAAACTGGCTCCATAAATCCCTACTGGAGGAGCTGAATCTCGCCGAATCACTGATTTATGCTCTCTGCTCGTCAATATTTTAGCAGGAGCAAACTCTAAATCTATCCTTCTTTGCCCTTCCAGGCTCTCTCATTCCCTTCTTATCCCGGCTCCAGTCCTGGATACAGACGTAAGCCTATTCCTTGAACAGCTTTGATTTCCACGCACCATTCTCACGTCTTCAAACAATTTGTCTCTTTTCTCATACTTTTCCTTGGGTTAAAAAGCATTTGCCCTTTATTTGGTGGCAAGGTTTCAGAAAAAGCCCAATCTTGTGTGCTGTGCTACCTAATAAGGTTACAAACTCTCAAGCGTTGAGTAAGGAAAACTATGAAATTCTGCACTGAAATGCAAGAGAGGAACACTATTATTTTGTCATCGCCTTCATCCTTTAGAACATGGTCGCCTAGCGTTTGACTTATACAGATTGTCCCTAATTTTGGTTCAATTCCAATAGCATTTTATAAGCAAGCAGTCCTTGGAGGTAATAAGTCAATATGCATGTGCACATTGCATATAAGGCCCTGAGGCCTTTCCATGCACATGTTATGCACCGAAATACATCTCATCTTTTTATTCACTGCCATGACCTAAACTTTTATGGAATCTTTTTAAGGGAGGATATTCATTTCATCTTGCGTTTATTCACCTATCTTGTACTGTCAGGAAAGAAGTTTCTATGAATTTCTGTCCCACTAAAGTCAACCATCATAAAAATTTATAACCAAGTACTTAATTGTTTGTAATGACTGCACCACAATTAGTATTTACATTGTGTATGGGCTGCGTAAAAAAACACCAATATCTGTTTATGTCTACAAATCAGGTATTGGGGTCGTAATCATAACGCTATTTTCGAAAATTTTCTTCTAATATTCATCGATCCCACCCAGGAGATGACATAAATGAGGTCCGTTCAAAATTGTATATGTACACATTATTTGTCTGATAACGCTCTAGCGTTTGCAAATTTTGCTCGATTGTTACCTAGCATGATATTTAATCATTTTATGTTAAAAGAAAAATCAAGTTCTTTAATGGCTGAAATCGGACAAGTGGGAAGGGGAATTTTGAAAAGTTGAAATATCTCCGTTACAATATGTCGGGTCGAAAACTCGTATAGAACCAATCATATCGCAAACTGAAATATCTATAAATGTTGACCTATACATATTTTCTTTATCATGAATATTATCCGAGACATTTGGATTTTATAGTTTTCGGTTTTCAGGAAACCTCCACTCCTACTCACAAGTGTGTTATACCAGAACGTAGGAAATCTGCTTAATTTACGCACCCCTTGCGTGGCGGAATTTTATGTTTTAAATATTGTAGGTACAATGGCTCAATCATTCATAGATTGTAATAATTGTATAAGTAAATTGAAATATGTTTTGATATATCTGAATATTGGTAAAATATCTCTTGAGATGCTGGGCTGTAGATGTTTGCCATTTGCTCAGGATAAATAAAAAGTCCTCTGAAGATATTTATTATCCAAAGTGCACTTTCAACGAGCTCCATCATCAGTGCCGTTGATATCCAGCCATTGATTAACAATGCTGTAGTCATTTATTCTGATATCCTGCGCGGGAGAGGAACCAATTCGTCAGTATCAATAAATAGTCTTGTCATCTGCAGATGAATTCTAGTCAAGCATTCTTTGGATGTCCACATTGTGTAATAAATATTTGTAGTGGAGAAGGCCTTTTTGTTTCTCCTGTTTGTTAAAATTGCCTACAAATACTTTCAATTAATGGCTTCAACTATAAATTAAAATAAAATATTTCCTATAATCATTTACTGCATTTAAATAAGTCCTTTACCAGCATCCATTTTGTCTAGTAAAAGAGAGGGATGCTCAATCCTTTGTCTAAAGGACACGTGGAAGGCCAAGAAATTTACTTGAAGATTCCAAAGGATAGAAGGAAAATGATTCCAGAAAAATGAAGCATCTCAGCAAGGACCAAGGCTTGGCAGTGTTTAATTGAGACCACTTGGTGCTAAACACTGCACAAGGAGGAAGATAAGGAGGAAGAAAACGCTATGTTATTAAAATGGTCGATTTTTTTTAGCATATCGCTGGTCGGGAAGAAGACTGTCACATCTCGAAAACCCCTGATTTTTCAAGAGAAGCCCCCAAAGATTTATTTTAAAATTTCTTATTGAATTTCTTCTAAAAAAAAATTTTAATGTGTTCAAACTTTGTAAATAGTATCTTTATGTCTAGTTCTATCATCCAATGATATATTTCCTGATTTATTATTTTTGAGATGCCACCAAAATTTAAAAATTTAGAGATATGACGGTATTGTCCCAAATTCTTTGCATTTATTTATAAAAAAATGAGCATTTACTTACAGATTTATAATACAAGAAGGTTGTATTTCGAAATATCACACTATCATTAATCAGCAAATATATTTAACAGTTATTACCTTAAAAAGAAGAGTGTCACATTAAAAGATAAAACTCTATTGCACAATAAGGAATTAACACCACTGGAACACTCACTGTGATATTTCAAGTTATGACAGTTTTGAAAAAGACAAAGTAGATGTTCACTCAACAACTAACTGACTCAAACTGAAATGTGACACTGTTGCATTACCTTCCCTTGCTAATCATACTTGTGACTATTGAGTGAAGAGCTCTCTAGTGGAATTTACAATAAACAGAGATGTAACAGTCTTGCCTTGAGAAACAACAATTCATTCATAGCTAATTTAGGTACTAATCCAAAAATCTCACTTTTTTGAGATGTGACAGTCTTCTTCCCGACCAGCGATATGTATATTAGTATATTTTCTAGCTCGTTCAGAACGTTGTGATGGCATAAAAGTGCTGTATATCATAGCTCGTTACATGAATATTCTTGTGTTAGAAATAATTCTGAGTTAATATAAACAATTAAATAGAATTCCGTGTATATAAAAACAATATATGCTCCCATGACTGATGAGTACAGAGGACATTAATGTTCATTCACCGTATTTCCTTATATACGGCGAAGAGTTGCCAGTTTATGAGTGGCAGATATGCTTGTTGTTGGTCTGACAGTCGTCGATTGACTGCCTGGCTGTACATGTCGGGGAAGTTTTAGTCATGATGGCAGTGACAGGTCTTGGCCAATATGTCATGACAGTTTGTTTTTACACTTGAAGTCTAGGGAGAGTGAAGCTGCAAACTCTCTCCCTACCGCTCTCTCTCTCATTTCCCACAATGTAACGGCCATAAACAACACTGTCTGGGTAAATGGTTATCGTTTATTTCCTTTCAGTTCCATTTCTAACTAGCCGCGCTCTTCCCTGCTACCATTTACTGCTATATACTCTACTCTGATGAAAAAATATTTTTTAATTTTTTTTCAAAAATAAAATAAAATAAATTCGAATTTCTTTTTTAGAACGCTACTAAATAAAAAGTCCGTCACGCAGGGGCTGCGTTAACTAAGCAGATTTCCCACGTGCGCCACGTATTTGCATTTATTTCAAAACTTAAAAGTTCAAGGAGAACAATATTTGGTATTTAAGCTTCAAATAAAGCGCTTCATAACATAATCGAATATTGAAAATATGAGATGAGTAGGAGTGGAGCTTTACTGAAGACCGAAAATATGGAGTTTAGTAACGATCAAACAAAAATTTCGACAGCTAGAGCAGTAACAGACAAATATATATATATATATATATATATATATATATATATATATATATACAGTTTCGAACGGACCTCATTTTCGTCATCTACTAGGTAGGATCGATGGACATTTGAAGAAAAATGTCGAAAATTCCGTCGTGAGTTCAACCTCAATAGCTGATTTCCCATAAGGGAAATCTGCTAACAGCTATGAAGTAAGTTAAATTATTCTATCAAATGATGTGCCGGTTAGATGTATTTTTTTAAAGAATATTTTATTTTTCTGCTCTGTTGAAGGCTTGAACATTAAATATAGTGGTACACCGTTCCTGCGCAATTTATTTTTCAATTGCGATTGAAATTTGCTTACAACTCAAAATATTGAGGCGCCAGTATATGGAATAGGACAATTTGGTGCCTCTACGAAATTTCTCATTGGATTATTGTGCAATGGATTCTCAGACAACACTGATGCTGACTATACTTCATAAGAGACAATAAAGAATTAAAAAAGTTTATATATTTTTTGTTACCTCTGTACGGAAGTAAGTTTACAAATTCATATGATAATGGTTTGGAGTCATATCCCCTTACACATTAATTTAAACTTTTTTAAACATATTTCAAAGAAATATTTAGCCCTAGTTTTTTGCGAGTTTTCGAAATACGCACTTCGGTGCTCGTGTTTTTCGCAGAATCACCGGAAACTACTTTCAAATAGCATCCAACAATTTTAAAAACATATTAAGAATGCAAAAATAGAATTTCATGTTTCTTTATTGGTTCATAAATACATAAATTTATAAAATTTTATTTCCAAATATTTGAATAACTAACTTTTTTACGTCACGAAGAATAACTGCTCTTAGTGCATTTTCCCTGTGTTCTTCACATGAGTAATAGCCCAAAAATGTCTTCTGATTGTTGGTAAATTTTTACTCCAAAAATAGGCGTTTCTGTTTCGGTGCTATATTTATTTACATTAAAGTAAATATAGTGCGTAATCTGTCTATTGCCAAATCCCATTCTCGTTTAATTTGACGCTTTTAGGAAGAAGAATGAAATACGTACCTAAGTATTTTTATAATCCCACTGTTGTCTCATTTGTGGAATTTTATATTTTATAGATTTCTGCCTTATTTTTATGATTTACTAGCTCAGGTACCCGGCGATGTCCTGGAAATAATTAGAAGCTAAATAATGGTGGTATTTTTATAGCAAGACTTCGTGTCTGGGTGTATTGTTTTAGCAGATTGAGGTCGTACTCATGACGCGATTTTCGAAAAATTTCTTCAAATGTCCATCGATCCTACCCAGGAGATGACGAAAATGAGGTCCGTTCAAAATTATTATATATATATATATATATATATATATATATATATATATATATACTAGCTAAGGTACCCGGCGATGCCCGGGAAATCATTGTTGACTTACTAATGATGGTATTTTGATAGCAAGACTTCAATGTGTACAATTACACTTCCATCCAAGACGTAATGGTTTTCCGAAATAGCCAACCCTGAAGGGTAACTTCAGGGGATTGATATAATAGAAATTTTAGTTTTGAAGAATAAATGAAAATATGTTCCTAATCGATCCCTTTACACTTTTTGACTCACCTTTTTTCAATACTCGTAATTCAAACCATAATCATGGGTAGCATTTATTACAAATAAATATCTTCTATAATGAACATATTCCCTTTCAAAAGCCAATCCGAGCTCATATAATATTAGGCAAAGTTTTTGAACGTAAGATTATATTTGTAATAGTGAATCACACTGGGAACTTTCAGTAATGCCAGACGGGAAATTAGTAAACTCAATTATCTAGTAAGGCTCCATTCATCTTCCGCTCCCGCATGAGACTTCTCAAAATTCTTCTACTTAAATTATTGATTCAAAACATTATTTTAATAATTTATCTACTGGATGGAATTAAATAATAGAGGTACCCTGAAAATATCATATCATATACGCATATTGTTTAAATGCATATTGTTTTTTGTCATAATGACATTACCATTAACGTTTAATTATTATGATAGCACATATTTGTTTCAATAACATCAAGGTACATAATAAATAATGGAAATGCTCTTATAGTTTATATTTCTATTGGAAATAAATAACAAAGCTATTTTCTAGGAAAAATAAATAAATGAGGAGGGGGTGACGAAGATTTATACCTCACTAATCCGAATCATACTTTGAACTATCATATAAGACGAAAACATAACATCATTTGTCATAGTATTCATTTATTAAAACCCCTTAAATGAGTACTAATATAATTATTGACTCCCGTTTAGCGTATATCCCGTGTTTACTTCATTTTACGACAAAAGTGAATGCACACATAAGTTACTCTAAATAACAAAGTAAACCACTTTTGTTATGTGCATGTTTGCCGAAAAACAAATAGAAAATAGAAAAACCGAGTTTTTCATTTCAGCCTCTCTTATAATCCCTACTCCCCTTTGAACCTAAAATTTTTAATATAGCTTATAATCATGGAAGAATTAATGCTAATTCACACACCGAGTTTTGCTAAGTTCGGTTCAATCGTTAGTGCCCAACAAAATTGTTGGCACCCGCTTTAGATTTTAGTGTATATCTCGTTTATACTTTTCTATACGTCAAAAGGGCATATAACAAAAGTTACTTTAAATTACAAAATAAACAACTTTTGTTATGTGCATATTTGCTGAAAAAGCAATAGGAAACGAAATATCGCTATTTTTAATTTCAGGCCTCCCTTATAACCCCCACTCCTGCCCGTCCCTAGAAATGTTAGTATGGCTTATTATAATGAAGGCGTTAGTACTAATTCACATACCGAGTTTGGTTTAATTCGGTTTAGTCTTTAGTGCCAAATAAAATTGTGGACTCCCGCTTTAGTTTATAGCGTATAACTCATTTATGCTTCCGTATACGTCAAAAGTGCATATAACAAAAGTTACTTTAAATTACAAAAGAAACAACTTTTGTTATGTGCATATTTGCTGAAAAAGCAATAGGAATCGAAATATCGCTATTTTTAATTTCAGGCCTTTCTTATAACCCCCACTCCTGTTCGTCTTAGAGAATATTAATATAGCCTAAAGTCTAAGTTGGGCTAGTAGTAATATACATACCAAGTTTCATAAAATTCGGTTCAGCCGTTTATGCGTGAAAAGGTAACAAACAAACAAACAAATAAACAAACAAACAAACAAACAGACACGAAAGAAACAAAATGTAGTTATGGTGTCTATGACATGTGAAACGAAAAGTTATCGTGAAATTTCACGAAAAAAATCAATGTACAGACAGAGGTTACAATTTTATATATATATATGGATATATATGTCTGTTAACGCTCTAGTGGTCGCAATTTTTGTTTGATTGTTACCAAACTCGATATTTAAACGTTTTATGCAAAAAGACAGATCAAGTTCGTTAATGGCTGAAATCGGACCAGTGGGAGAGGGGATTTAGAGGGGGATTTTCGAAAATTTGAAATATCTCCGTTATCATACGTCGGATCAAAAACTTGTATAAAACCAATCTTATTGTAAATTAAATTTACTATAACTATTGTTCTATACATTTATTCTCTATCTTGAATATTAATCGAGATATTTGCATTTTTGTAAGTGTAACGGACGAGAGAGTTTCCCGCCAAAAGCTAGTTCGGCCGTAACTGTTGGGCTCTCGTATGGAGATTTCTCTATTGTATAACTTCACGTAGTGGGAAATCTGCTTAGTTTACGCAGCCCCTGCGTGTCGGACTTTTTCCGTTAGAGACAGGCAATTGTAGGGGACTTACAGAATAGAAATTTTAGTTTCGATGAATAAATAAAAATTAATCACTCATCAATCCCTCTCCACAGTTACTCGTAGTCCATAATCATGGATCATTTATTATAATTAAATAACATCTATATCCCATGACACTAACCAATCCGAGCACACAATGTATAGAAAGATTCTTCTGTTTTGAGTAGAAAGGCATTCCAATAAATCCAACATTTAACAGAAAATATGTTAACACAATTAACTGCGTTAGCTTCTCTGCAACTTCCGTTCCCGTTTGAGGGTTAGCAACATTTTTTTTTTTAAATTATTTATTCAAAATATTAAACATTTGGATCATTCTAATAATTTATATACCTTGTGTAAATTGATTAGAGTGGTACCATGAAAAATAATTTTATTTATTTTCAAAATGCGAGAAAGGGGAATTGATCGTTGCTCTCCCTGCAACCTAACTAACACTTTAAACTATCATATTCAGTTAAAACGCATATTGTCTTTAGTCATATTATTACCAAGTACTGTCTAATAGTTATAGATAGTACATAGTTGACATATCGGAGAAAAAATGTAATATGTGCCAGAATTAATGAGTTTAATTCCCTACAACTTCAGCTATCACACGTTGTGCAATTTCAGTATGCATTATAAAAATTAAAAAATCGAAATGCTCCCTTATTTTACATTTAAGTACCGAAGTTATTTTGTAATTAAAGTAAAGTACAAATGAGGTGGGGAGGGGGGGAATTTATAACCTAACTATTCCAAATCATACTTAGAACTATCATGCAGGTCTAAAAACACAATATCATTTCTCATATGCCTATATTAAAAACAGTTTAATATGTACTAATACAATTTTTGACTCCTGCTACATTTTTTAGCGTTAATCTTGTTTATACTTCGTTATAAAACAAAAGTGTATATAACGAACATTACACTAAACAATAAAAGAACACCTTTCTGAAAAGCGCATGTTTGCGAAAAACAAATAGGAAACGAAATACGTCGATTTATCATATAATTCCTACCTTACAACCCTCACTGTTGGTCGTCTCCGAGAATATTAATGTAGCCAAAAGTCTAAGTTGGTTTAGTAGTAATACACCCACCAAGCTTCACACAATTCGGTTCAGTGTATTAGGCGTGAAAAGGTAACAAACAGACATCAAAGGAATAATTTGTTGAATTCGTTTCAATTCCATGTGAAGCGAAAAAGTATCGTGAAAAAAGAAATCATTGCACAGAAAGACGTTACAATTTTATATATATATATATATATATATATATATATATATATATATATATATATATATATATATATATATAGAGAGAGAGAGAGAGAGAGAGAGAGATTAATTTTTAAAAAAAACACTTTATTTTTATATTATCGCAATAATGTATATATATATATATATATATATATACATATATGTATAGCGATATAAATGAGGATATAAAAACCGTCCGTCACGCAAGGGCTGCGTAAACTAAGCAGATTTCCCTCGTGAAGTTTAGTAATAGATAAATCTACATACTGGTAACACAACACCACCGTGAATAAATACAAACGGAAATAAGAAATGGTCCATCCAATTTCAATAACCTGCCAACAGGAAGCGTTAGGTTAGAATTGTAAACAAACGGGTCTGCTCTCCTCACACCGGAAAGAAAAACTATTACTGAAATATATCAGAATATAACATATTAATTTTATTCAGAACTATTTACTATATCTAGTACTGTAATTAATAATGAGTCAGAATAATTGTTATCCCTATCAATCAAATATTAGTAGTCGAAAACCTTAAGATGGGGGGGGGGGTCACCAGGACATATTTGCATGTATCTCGGATAATAAAGGTCTCTTGAATACAATTTTTGTTATTTAAACTTGGAATAATGTGATTTATTATGTATCAGAGTATTGTTTATGTAACATGGGTAGAAGTGGCGGTTTGCTGGTGGCTGAAAACTGAAAAATGCTAATATCTCGGTTAATATTCAAGATAGTGAATTAATATATATAATAATATTTATAGTAAATGTAATTTACAATAAGATTTGTTCTATACAAGTTTTCGATCCGACCTATAGTAACGGAGATATTTCGAATTTTCGAAAATCCTCCCCTCTAAACCCCCCCTCCCCCTGAACCGATTTCAGCCGTTAACGAACTTGATCTTTCTTTTTACATGAAACGACTAAATATCGAGTTTGGTAACGATTAAACAATAATTGCGACCGCTAGAGCGGTAACAGACAAATATATATATATATATATATATATATATATATATATATATATATATATATATATATATAGATATATATACAGTTTTGAACGGACCTCATTTTCGTCATCTGGGTAGGATCGGTGGACATTTGAAGAAAAATTTCGAAAATCGCGTCATGAGACCAACCTCAATAGCTGATTTCCCTTAAGGGAAATCTGCTAATAATTACATTGTACACACAAAATTGAGGTACTTATCCAAAACGAGTTATAGATATTACCGGGCGATGATAACCTAGTAGTTTTTTGCCATAAACCCAATATTTTTGTAAACCCGGTATGAGATTTGTTCAAATGGGATGAGGTCTATTAGGTGTTATGGATAAAGTATGGGGAACGTTAGAAGTTTTAAGATGTAGTGTTGGAAAAGTTTAGACGAACCGAATTGTATATCTAGGAACTGAACGTCATTGAAACATTCAGACTTTCGGAATGACCAGACCTTCCTTGGAAGACGTCATGATAGAATTATATCTATTAGCAGTTTTCCCTTGAGGGAAATCAGCTATTGAGGCTCTTGACGCGATTTTCAAAAATGGTCTTTAAATGTCCATCAATCCTACCCAGGAAATTTCGAAAATGAGGTCCGTTCAAAATTATGTATATATATATATATATATATATATATATATATATATATATATATATATATATATATATATGTCTGTTAACGCTCTACCGGTCGCAATTATTGTTTGATCGTTACCAAACTGGATATTTAAACGTTTTATGTAATAAGAATAAGGTTGGAGGGGAGGATTTTCGAAAATTCGAAATACCTCCGTTACTATAAGTCGGATCGAAACATTGTATAGAATCAATCTTATTCCAAATAAAATTTACTATAAATATTGTTCTATACATTCATTCTCTATCTTGAATATTAACCGAGATATTTGCATTTTCATTAAATGTGTCCGGATAACGCACGAGAGTGAGTTTCCCTGCAAAAGCCATTTTCGTAACGCTCTCGTGAAATTTCTATTTTTTAAAACATCCCGTGTAAAACGTCCGCCTCGCAGGGGCTTCGTAAACTAAGAAGATTTCCCACATGAAGTTTTACAATAGAGAAATCTGCCTAATAACAACTATAGTAGTAAGAAACCTCTAAACCTATTCACGAGGGACGAATAGTTACGGAAACGGCCGCCAGAGCTCTCGGCGGGAAGTCCGAACATACCGACTCTTGCCGACCACACGCAGAATACAAATGCAAATATCTCGGTTAATATTCAAGATACAGAATAAATGAATATTACAATATTTATAGTAAATTTAATTTGCAATAAGATTCAGTCTTTACACTTTTCAAACCAACGCATAATAACGGAAATTTTTGAATTTTCGTAAATTTCCCACTCTAAACTTAGCCATTACCGATTTTACATAAAACGATTAAATTCCGAGTTTGGTAACGATCAAACAAAAATTGCGACCACTAGAGCGATAACATATATATATATATATATATATATATATATATATATATATATATATATATATAATTTTGAACGGACCTGATTTTCGTCATCTCCTGGGTAGAATTTATGGACATTTGAAGAAATTTTTTGAAACTCGCATCATGAGTACGACCTCAATAGCTGATTTCCCTTAAGGGTAATCTGCTAAAATGACCTCACTTCCGCAGCAACAATTTATTAAAGCGAGATGTCGCTGTGGAAGTATGACCATTTTTCCTCTGTATGCAATAGAATTCACTTCCATCCGCCAGAATATGAACATACAATATTTTTCAGATTTATTTAGTTAGAATTCAGCCAATTATAAATTATGCGAGTTACATTAGTCTGATTACGGAATTACCTTTTCAACTGTATAAAAGCAAAGTATAAAACTGTAACAGTTGCATACTCTTAGAGAAAATTTATTCAGATGAGTTCACCATTTTTATGTTACTACGGTTTTACGACTGAAAGCATGTGATGTAACCATGAAAAGAATATTAAAGCAATAAAGGGAGCAATACAAAGATCTGGCTTCTATATCTTTAGTCAAACAACGTGCCAAATGGAGTTCAGTACTCAGGTCTTTATGAGCTCTTAGATTAAAAAAAAAACATCCAATTTGCATAAGTTTCAAAAAGATACACCTCATTTACCTTCAGGAGTGCTCAACAACGGTGTTTCAGTTTCAATACCATATGGAATTTTCATACATGTTCATTTCTTACAAATGCAGGCACACTTATATAAAAAATAAATCATACACCACCATTTCATCAAGTCGTGAAAATTTAAGAATGTATATATACACACTTGGAGATTACTGACGTATAAGTTTTGGTAGCCCTTAAGTCTAAGTGTGTTACTTTGTCTGTTATTAAAACTAACCATAAAAAAAAAAGAAAAAAAGATTAATGTCAAGATAACTAAATGTTTGATAATGTTACTTTATCTAAGACAATTGAAATCATTATAAAAATGATTATAAAGTAAAATTATAAAATTATGATCAATTTTGTATGATAATGGAATATTAAATATTAGGGTTTATCATTTTATAAATACGGTTGTCCAGGTTATTATACTGTTTATTTATGCATTAGATGAGAATAAGTGAATTTCTTTGGCATTAACATAATTGTCAGTCTCAAATTGTGAGTTCTTTGAATGAACTCAAATACACTTTCTGTTATGTTTAACGTCTGTTTATTAACGTTCACTATATGCTACCATAGGTAATTGGGATGACTTATCTATAGGTTACCACCTTTTCTAGTCATGGTGGTAGAAAGATTAAATTCCTACGTCTTACATGTGATTCGAGGCCACGGCCCAAGGTTTTCCAAGTTTATTAAGACCAATACACTTAACTCACATGGCTTACTCGGGCCCCGTGAAAGTTTTGAAATATGTATAAAGAAAATAGACTCCTTAAAGCAGATATTACTCTATATCGAAAAATATATTATTTAAACGTTTTATTTCAATTTTCCATTCTCAAATTTCTTCTTCAATAAAATAGAAATATTTAATTTTTCAATATTGAAATTTTACCTTATATAAAATGTTAGCATTTTCTGAATCTATATCATGTTCATGATTCAAGACAAAATGCATTAACGTACATGGCTTACCTGATCTACAATAAATCTTTAGAAAAGTGCTTGTGATTGTTCAGATGTAAGAAGAAGATATAATTTGTTTTTATAATATATAACTTAATTTACAGTATGTTTTAGCAGATTTTCTTTAAGGGTCGTACAGGTGAAGTGATTCTTGAACAATTTTCGCAAATCCATCAATCCTATCCAGGAAATGTCGAAAATGAGGTCCGTTCAGAATTATATATCCCCCACCCAATTTTAAGTTTTTGGATTACTAAAATTTCAGTGTTCAAGATAAAAAATATTATGATTCATTATAAATTACAGTACTGATATAGTAAATAGACTTCAATAAAATTAATATGTTATATTCAGAAATATTTAAGTGATGGTTTTTATTTCCGGTGGTAAATATTCCTAAATATTTGTTCAGCCCTGAGATGTTGGCTTACCTGGTCGTTTACAACTCAGACGCTTTCCTTTGGGAGGTTATTAAAATTGACTGAAAGATTTCTCGCTACCGTTTGCACTTATTCACTTAATATTTGAGGTATTGAAAAGTGTTACCAGTATGTAGATTTATCTATTGTAGAACTTCAAGTAGGAAATCTGCTTAGTTTACGCAGCCCCTGCGTGACGGGCTTTTTCTGTCATCTACGCAGCAATGTATTATGATATAATGAAGGAAGAAGTATGTCTTTTAATGGGGAGAAACGAGATATATCCTGAAGATTAGCCCTTGCCTTATATTCATTAAAAAATTATTTAATAAAACCTTTTTGATGGAAAATAAGAAGACTATTTGGAGATCTATCTTTCCACTCAATATTATGGTGTGTAATATACAAAACCTGAAATTGGCTGGTTCAAATAAATGTAAAATGGATGGGTTGTAAATGAAGCATATCGAATGGCATTAGTATTTTATTAGTGAACGAGACCCGAGGTATGGATAAGGGTTTGATTCTGTTAGCGGTGGTTGTGGGTGTAGATGGATTGTATGGCCTGGGAGTGTAAACATTGGCTGGTGGATCCGCGGGAAAAAGGCCAGCTGCCTATAAGTGAGGGTGACACACATGCCGGGGAAATTGTAAGCACTTAATAGGGTCCGAACCCAGGGTAGGACATCGGTCAACATCGGCTACCACCCTTCGATAAACATCGCCCCCACCCCCTTCCGCTACCACCACTCCCTTCTCTTAACTTCTTCCCGCTCACTCTCACTTTCTCTCTCCCTCCCTGTCTTTCCTATCCCTACTCCCCCCCACAACCCTCCAACCCCCTTTCACTCCCTCCCCTCATCACTGTTTCGCCCTCTCTACCTTCAACCCCTCTTTCCTCCACAAACGTAAAGGTTTTTTAAGTTAAATGTGCTAGAAATTGTCGGAGTACATGTTACGGGTCTAAAATACTAAAATAAAATCTATTTTAATATTTAAAAAATAGAAATAAGGGAGACATTTCTCCGAGATGTCTAGTCTGTTCTCCAATTCCCGATATACTGGGAATCACCCCGCCATTCTGCTACCAGTTAATATTTTTTTTTTGCTTACTTATATACTATTTTTTTTTTACGTCCAGTTAGTTATGCAACTAGGCTAATCGGGACGGGTTATCTACAGGTTACCATCCTTTTCTAGCCAGGGTGGGCCTAAGGAGTTTATTTAATGAGGCTGTCATTAAATAAATTCCCACTGCCCAGGGCGGTATTCGAACCCGCCACTCTAGGTCTGCCATGAGAATTTAGGACAAACGCCCTAACTCGCACGGCCAACCCGAGCCCGTTATATTCATTAATTGAATATTCTATTAGTATACTGTGGATAATAAGGTGTAATTAGCTGTTTTCAAGACTGTGAGTACAAAATAAATATTAACACCTTGTCCATTTATTAAACAAAATATCCTAGAAAAGCTCACTCGTTGAATCTATATTATGTTGTGTTTTTTTTCAGGAAAGCTGTTGAACCGGGTAAAACGTTTAGTTACAATAAATATACCTACTGAGATCCTATAAGAATAACGTGCTCAACTGTACTTTTCGTTTTTGTTTTTTTTTCATTTATTTCTTGTAATCCATTTACTTTTTTTGATTAATTTAAATGTTTAATTTGAAACAGGCAACTTTGTTATGAAATTTAATTTTTATTGAGATTTTAATGTCATTTTTATTAATGAATTGCTTTTCCAAGGCATTTAATTTATATTTTCTGTTTAAAGGACAGTTTTTGACGCTTTGAGGTTTTTGTTTTTGATGACGTGCACCGACGAGATTTGCGTTTTGTCGTTTTGGATTTATAAACATTGGCTGTGCTCATTATCCGTGCATCTTCCTTCATTATTATTTATTACAATCATAAAATTCTTAATAACATTAGAAGAGCCCATTTTGTATTTACTATCTTGTACGAAGTAAAATTTGTAAAAAAATATTTTATTTTCAATGAACACATTTTGATTATTTTCGGCGTTACCTTTGTTCGTATCCAGGTTTCTAATATATCTGAAAAACCGATATATTTTGAATGTTGACATTTCGTATTTGTGGTTATAATGTTTGATTGTTCACACCTGGTTTTGATCAAATCAAAAGGAAGGACGGGTTAGAGAAGGACGAAGATAACATTGATCCGTATATATTAAAGATACATTTCTATAAAATCTTTTATGTTAACCCTGAAAAGATCTATAAATTGTGCTCTTTGGTTATTTTATGTGGCAGTGGTCAAGTTGAAATGAAACTACACCAGCTTGGCAACGCTTCTGTAAAATGTATTACCTTTTTCAAGGAAAACTGAATGGTGTTGTACAAAGTCTGAATATCGTAATTAAGTCCAAATTTAGCTTTAGCTGTGTGATGCTTTTTTGGAAAATTATGTTCTGTAAATTTTGATTTTTACCTGTAAATCCACGCACTCTCTGAGCTGATTTTTAAATTCAATGGAGGTCAATAAAGACAATTCTTGCTGGATAGTAGCTCACTGTATCGTCACTTAAAATGCTTTTGTTTACGGAATGAAAACACGGCAGGAAAAAGCGAAATGTAGAGCGCTTGGACAAATATACATGCCCTCTTCTGTCCCTTTCTGTCTAGAAATAATATTCCTTTATTCCCTGTTAAATGTATTATTTTTAATTTGAGTCAAAGTGTATGGGAACAACTAGAAATAATTCGAGAAGAAAAGTACGTTTACAAAGAAACATTTTGTTATCTGATATTGTTCAAAACATGCTTATCAATGAAATATTTTCATCCTATTTGTTTAAGAATTTTACTCTACAGAAATGTCGTAATAAAAGGATAGATAGTGTAAATGGCTTTACATTATTAAACTAAATTGCATTTTAGAAATTAAACCTCTTTGATATTAATTTCACACACTATTAGCCACTAATATTTCAAAATTGGCTAAATGTTCAAATCCACAAGTAATGCATGAAATTTATTTCTTTCATCCTCGAAAACATCCGTGAGACTTATATTGCTCTGGATAGTGGTTAAAATTATTCTCCTCTATCCTAAACCAATTGCTTATTAATACAAATTTGACAACCAGTGAAGTGTGGTTTCAACTTCGGTATAAAAGAATAATTAGGGGATCTGGTTAACGCTATTATCTACCCTTAATGGTTTCCGTCAACGCATTTATTGCTAGTTGAATTATTTTCACTTTCATGCTGTTGATATCATGCTGGAAATCGTTATCTTGTACCTTGAAATAATACTACGGAACGGAACTGCTATGAAATGATTTATTTAAGGGTAGTTATTCCATAATGTAATGAGCTTGCTCTTACTTCAAAGAAAATCAAGAAATATACTACTGTGGTGATTTTATTTATATAAATAAAAATCTATACTTATTCTGATTTTCTATTTGAATTCAGCGGAGATAAGTGTTTTTCTCGTTTCAGACCATTCTATGAACAAGGGCAAAAATATTGAAAGAATATTCGGTCTGCCCAAATATTTTCTCGTCAGTGACTCAAAAGATTCCTGTATATTTTTATATTTGCAAGTCAACTATCACAAGCTACAAAATAGGCTTCTATGAGAATTCGAATTTTCAACAAGGAGTGGGGTTTGCTTTTAGGTGAAAACAGATATACTTTTAGCAGATTTCCCTTCAGGTCCGTTCAAAATTTTATATATATATATATATATATATATATATATATATATATATATATATATTTGTCTGTTAACGCTCTAGCGGTCGCAATTTTTGTTTGATCGTTAAGAAACTCGATATTTAACCGTTTTATGTAAAAAGACAGATCATGTTCGATAATGGCTGAAATCGGACAAGAGAGAGGGGGGTTTAGAGGAGGGGATTTTTGAAAATTCAAAATATCTCCGTTATTATGCATCGGATAGAAAAATTGAATTTAATATAAATATTGTTATATACATTTTTTCTCTATCTTGAATATTAACCGAGATATTTGCATTTTTATGAAGTCTGTGGAACACGTGATCGGGTATCGTTCAGATTTGTTCGGCTGCTTTCGTAACTGTTCGGGTCTAATGGAAGCCTATTCTAACCTTAACTGTCATTTCTAACCTTACCTTACCTTCATTACTTTGTGAGATTTATGCAAATACGTTCTGTTCGTCGTCCCCCCCTTCTTTAGTTCTTGAACTATTAAAATTTGAGTTATTAAAATATAAATTATTCTTACAATTCAGAAGCCGTTCCAGTTGGTAATTTATTAAAAGTAACTGGAAGATTTCTCATTACCTTTTGTATTTACTCATTGTGGTGTTGTGTTACGAGTATGCAGATTTCTCTATTGCTAAACTTCACATGGGAAATCTGCTTAGTTTACGCAGCCCCTGCGTGACGGACTTTTTTTTTAATATTCGTTTTATAGAGAAAATGGGAGAATATTATGTGTTTAGTTTATATTTTCACTACTAACATGCTCATTGCTTTTATGAATTTTGAATTTCTGCTAGCTACTTACTTTCGAATACTGGTCACCACTACAATACGTCTTTGGTATATTTATTATTCCGGAACAGAATTTTAAACTTCGTTCTATTAGTTCTAATGCAATCTGGTTTCCAAGACGGGAAACTAACTAATAAGGCTGTTATTCTTCGTCCAATTGGCATTCAATGAATAAAATACAACAATATACTGTCTTCAATTTCATTAAAATTTATTTTAGATTATTATTAGTTAAACAGATAAAAGCTATTATAAAATGAAGTGGTGTGATTCCCAGACAATAACGAATGGAGATGCTGCATGACATTTCGTGTTATGCAAAGAAAATAATGGCTATTTGATGTGTGGTATGTGATTTTGTGTATAGTTTTTATATTTTTACGGTAAGCTATTTCTATTCCAACCACTCAATGATGCTTAAAACGGGTAGTGCATAATAAAAATATGAAGGGTCATCAACAAACCCAGGTGTTAACATGTTAATGTTCAATAAAATAGGAGACTGCTCTGAGATCCATCTACATTCAATCTTCACTAAAGTGTGCACTTGAGGAAATTGATTTGCCGAGTACTCTTAAGTGCTATTCAAGCACCTTCAATCATTTTCTAGTACATATGTAGGAGACGCCAAACAAATAAACTTTCCCATTAAAACTTACAAATGACATTCCATAAAAGCAATATATATATATATATAAAAATTAAATTAAATAAATAAGAAGAAAATTTATTATCTGCATTACATGTTAATTTAATAGCAATTTTAATTTAGTAGATTTATATTTAATAAATATATCATAGATGTAGGCACCTACTAATACAATATATAGCAAAAGAATTATTAAGAGATGTGTTAAATTAATGTTTGAATAATTTTTTATATATTTTTTAATATATTTTTATTTTAAAAGGGATGGCCCCTGAAGAGGCAGCCAATAAGCCTTGAAATTAGTAGGGCAGTCTCAATAAAGTTTGCAACGAAAAAAATGTTTTTTATTGGGGACACTTGCCATCAAATTTGAAGAATATATAAATAATATTGGGTCCAGAATAATAAGTATATTCTAATTGAATCTCGAAGTATTTTCCGTATTTGTTTTTAACGTTCTGCCAAGAATACATTTATCAATGCATAATATTGTATTACTTCCCTGGACTTGTTGGCTTGTATTGCTATAGCAATTGAGCCTCCTATATTTTAGCAGGTTTCCCATAAGGGAAATCCGCTATTGAGGTCGTACTCATGACGTGAGTTTCGAAAAATGTCTTCAAATGTCCATCGATCCTACCCAGGAGATGACAAAAATGAGGTCCGATCAAAATTATATATATATATATATATATATATATATATATATATATATATATATATATATATATATATATATATATATATATTTGTCTGTTAACGCTCTAGCGGTCGCAATTTTTGGTTGATCGTTACCAAACTCGGAATTTAATCGTTTTATGTAAAAAAGTAAGATCAAGTTTGTTAATGGCTGAAATCGGACCAGTGGGAGGGGGGCTTTTTGAAAATTCAAAATATCTCCGTTATTATGCGTCGGATCGAACAATTTATTAGAATCAATCTTATTGAACAATTAAATTTACTATAAATATTGTTCTATACATTTATTCTGTATCTTGAATATTAACCGAGATATTTGCATTTGTATTGTGTGTGTGGTCGCCAGGACTTGGCTGTTCCGGACTTTCCACCGAGAGCTCTGGCCGTTTCCGTAACTATTCGTCCCTCCTGAATAGGTTTAGAGATCCCTTGTAGTTCTACAGTTGTTATTGGGCAGATTTCTCTATTGTAAAACTTCACGTGGGAAATCTGCTTAGTTTACGCAGCCCCTGCGTGACGGACTTTTTTTTCGTTTAGTGTTATTTAGTTATATAACTTTTAGGTTTTTTATATTAATTTGTATTAGATCGAAATTTTTTAATGTTATACTTTCTTACTGTTTTAAGTTTTGAATTTTTGTATATATATTTTATGGAGCTCTATAGTGTTGGCAAAATATTTGAAGGTAAAACACATTAGAGGGCTAAGGCTAAGGGATAACTGTAACCCAAAATTGCCACAATTCAGCTGTAAATTGTTTAAACTTATTCACAGATTAGCACATCGTATTCTGTTTATGGTTGTTGTACACAAAGAATAAAAATATATGCGTCGTTTTAAATTTTCACTGTAAATGTAATATTAATTTCATAAACAAAAATTACGAAAACTGCGAATCGTTTCTTTCCAATATAATATAGAGAATTGATTAATAATGTAATAGTGTGATTGAAGGGTGTTATGTTTCCAGCTGTCCAGCTGAACAGTCATGTATTTGGGACTTATTTAGACTTGCGTGAGTACGAGTTGTGGGCACTGAATATAATTTATGTAAATTATATGGTTATAGTATGTATGAGATGCTAGGGATATGTATGAGCCGAGGACCTGTAGTCACAAAGAGGTGCTGCTTCATTCCCAACCCAAGTTTTTATTAATATTTATATAGGCATTCCAACAACCTTGTACAGAAGAAATAGCACTTGGAGGATATTTTTTATTGCACCTTTAATAATACAAAATAATTAATTATTAGTTATTTTAGGTTATTAGGATGTTGGGGACTTCTCACTATTAGTATCAATTATCCCTTGAGATTTCTGCAGAAGTTGAAGCATTATTTTATAATAGACAAGAAAACAATCGCACACTGGACATAAAAAACACTCTTTGGCAGGATGTCGAAAACGCTGGGGCCCTGGGTATGAAAACACTCCCGCTCTAGGCGTCGAAAACATTGGGGCCCTGGATATAGAAAACACTAGTAGACAGGATGTCAAAAACACTGGGACACTGGATATAAAAAACACTCGCGCACTAGACGTAAAAACACTGGGGCACTAGGTATGAAAATACTCGTGCACTAGACGTCGAAACACTGGGGCACTGGGTATGAAAACACTTGCGCATAAGACGTGGAAACACTGGGGCACTAGGTATGAAAACACTCGTGCACTAGACGTTGAAACACTGGGGCACTGGGTATGGAAACACTTGCGCATAAGACGTCGAAAACACTGGGGGACTGGATATGAAAACACTCGCGCACGGCGTCGAAAAAACTGGGGGACATTGGATATGAAAACACTCGCACACTGGATGTCAATACACTCCCGTACTATTCGTCGACAACATTTGGGCATGGACGTCGAAATCATTCGATCACTGGATACCGAAAACACTTGCCCACTACACGTCGAAAACAGTCACACACTGGATGTCAATACACTCCCGTACTATTCGTCGAAAATACTTGCGCATAGGACGTCGAAAACACTCGAACACTGGATTTCGAATCCCTCGGATAATGGATGTCGAAAACATTAGGGTCCTCGATGTTGAAAACCCTCCCGCACTAGACGTCAAAAACAACCCCCCAAGAAAAAATTAATATGTGAAAAAATTGACAATAATAATTTTGGTTTGAAAGCGAATATTTTTCTCAAGTCAAACTATTGATGACTAATCAAGTATCTATTTGTTGCGGATTTGTTTTTAGCTGATTTCAAAGGGCATTTTATGGGAAGCAGTGATCTGTGGCGAAATCCTTCTGTTGTAGTTACGTTTATAAATTTCAAGACATCTTGGAAGTATAAAGTTTATGTTAATGAATACTTAAATGTCTGTTACCGCGATAATAATATTTTAAGTTAGAACAGTCAAAGGCGCGTTTATTAGTAACATGGTTAAACATAAAACTCATTTCAATAAATCAATAATGAAGTGTTTTTAAATTTGTATTTTTTAAGCAGATAATACTTATTTTTTTATGATTGGACAGTAATATGGAGCCATTTTGACTAGTTAACCCAGAATGAATTGATTCTGGTGCTCCTTTGAAAACGGATTTTTATCATAGAAAAGGTAGAGGCACTCGCGTAACAGTCTACATCTTGTGAAAAGAAAAGTACGGTTAGACAGAAGTCTGAGGCTGAGAAGAAGCAATAAAAGAGAACGGAAAGAGGAGTGTGACAAGTTGAATTTTAATATCTGCCAGAGATTCTGGAGGCAGCTTGTATCCCAGGCTGTGAGGGATTTGGTTTCTCACGGAGACTTCTTGCCTTGGGAGCAAACTTGACCCACCTCCCCCTCCGATAAACCTACAGCTTCAACTTAGGCTCGTTAAAAAGACGCTTAGTCTTATAAAGCTATGGCTATTGCCGCTTGTTCACTTCATTTCTTTTATCTCTTTCATCTTGTAGTAGCTTAAAAACATTTTGAAAATGAATTAAAATCGTTAGCAACAAGCGGTTTGTTATAAAAATTGTTCATTAGATGTAGGTCTTTATGTTTTCATGACACATGCTTAAAATATGCAGAAATTGAATAAAGGTTTTGTCATTGTTTGTGTTACAATGTAATTTTGTATTCGAAAATATCAGCAGAGACAAAGTGTGATATAACGGGTACTGTTGTGATGACTAAACAAACTCGGGAAGTGACACAGATGACATTTCTATTAAAAACCACCTCTAATTTGTGTTTATTCCTTAGTAATGGTCAAATGTGCGTAAGATGTGGGTTTTAAACTAGGTAGTGATACATTTGCTCTAGGCGTTTAAATATCGAGTTGTTCATATCAATTAAGAATTATAAATGCTAGAGCACAAAAAAGAAATATTTATATCTATCTATATATATATATATATATATATATATGTAGATGCAGGTAGATGTATATGTAAAAGGTTGGTTTTAAACCGTGAATAACGGCATTACCTGATTTGTGGTGAGGAAAAATCATTTAAAATAAATTAACCTTCCTCATTCAGAGATTATTAATCCAAGATCAGATCCTTATCTAACCAATGGCAATTGTTTTTTTTATTTGTGTACTCATTATTTTTCTTTATTTTCTGTTTAATTACCCAATATTAGACGAAAAAGCAGGTCCAGGGTAAACTTCATTTTGTTTTGCACAAATTGTTCTTCATTACTAGAACTGGTTCCTTAAGGATGTCTGACGTCAATATCATAATTTTGACTCCATTGGATCTGTATCGTTTGTACTGGAATAACTTACTGTAGAGCACATAAAAACTGATTTATTTCAAATTCACTTCAGTTGAGTTAAGAAAGTTTCCAACTTTACTGGGTCCGTTCTTCAGCCGATCTCTTCTCACTTCTGTAGTTTTCTCGTAATGTTTCACATCCCTCCTTATTTGAACGCCACCAGAGATATGAGACATATAATGACGGGATAGTTAATATATTTGGCATAATTAGATCCATAATTTCAGTTAATATGTACTCTAATGTGGTGAGAAATTACTTTAAATGCTGTATTATCAATTCATATTTGTCAGTAAAATGATTAATCAAGCAATATAAATACTGCAGAAATAGTGTAAAATAAGTTGTTTCTATTAAAAGCTGCCTGTATCCAAGTCTGAGGTAATTTTATTCGCTCAAAAGTAATATTTTCTGTTCAAAATAAATTGAATAAAATAAGTTTTTTTTATTGCTCATATTTTGTTTTTATTCGAGGGAAGAATGGAGTAAGGATGGAGGAAAGCAGAAGGAGGCCAAAAGATAATGAAGAGGCAGCCATTACCCTAATTGAGGGAAGGCGGAGAGTTGTTAAGAGGAAAATACATCCATTGGTAGCTGGTCGTTAGGCCATTTTTGTATAAATAGCCCAGAAGATTAGGCTGAATTCGGGGATTGCCCCTGAGCAAAGGAACCACTTACAGGCTTACTTTCCATACTCGTATTGCACGTTGGCATCCCTGGAATAAACTAAATATATAAATATCCATAACTTGGGTGGTTTTTTCCTTTTCTTTATTACCTATTTCTAACTGATGGCTGAACTCAATAATACCAAGTAATATAAAGATTCTACACAAACGTATTTGACTAAATTGAAAACCCTACCGATATATGAAATAAACTAGTCGCGGAAAAAGGTAATAATTCCATTATTTTCAAGAGTATTTAATCCCTATCCTCAAATCAGAAATTCAACAACTATTGTTAGTTAGAAAGTCGACTTTCTACTCATATCAACCTTCTTTCAGTCCCATTTCTCGGAGAACTAAATATAACTTCATCTAACTCAGTTTATGGGCTCCTTCAAGTGTTTCTAATAAATATTTAACTGACGAATTATTGACCTTATTCAATACTGAAATGATGAAATTTCTTCAAAGGCACCAATTGAATTTGGGATTTTACCTAGGAACATTCAAGGGCCAATTTTTTCATAATTCAAAAATAAGAGACGAATGTATGCATATAATAGCATTTTTGAGTCAAATGAAACAGTTCAACAAAATTAGATTTTTATTTAAACCTTATTTTTTAATACGAATTTCCATGTTCCACACTTTTCAATAATTGAACTTCTCAATAAAGTATTAATGATATAAGAAATTGTTTTAAGTGGGTCGCCACTATAAGTTACCTTTTTCTTAGTCTACAAATATATTTAAATACTATAGTTAAAAGAAAAACTTCGAATTTAACACACAAATTTAAAACTATTTTAATGGCAAGAAATGACTGTTTCGAATTAATTTTACGATTTCTGAAAATTTGATATTTCTGAGAACATCTTTGTAAAAAAGGATTGTGCCCTTCTTGAATGCAAAAACATCATTAATTCTTCAAAACAAACTTCAATTCTAATATATTTTTTTTTAATATAGACTTAATTTATAATTTCATATAAAATTAAGTCTATATTAAAAAGACTAATTAATTTATAATTTCATATAAGGGGCTCAGGTTAGCCATGCGAGTTAAAGTGTTGACCTTTATCTCCCATGGTAAACCTAGAGTGGCAAGTTCGATTCTCGCCTGGGCAAAGGAAATTATTTAGTGACGAAATTCATTAAATAACGTCCTAAAATCCCACCCTGGCTAGAAAAGGGTGGTAACCTGTAGATAACCCGTCCCGATTAGCCTAAGTTGCAAAAAGTGGACGTTAATAAATAAATAAATAATTTCATATATTTTAGACTCCGACTAAAAAAAATAACTAATATATGGAAAATACACCACAAGTTAAAGTAAATATCAGAGTAACGTTGGATTCGACCACCAAGTCTTGGTGGAACTGTTACAATGTACACGGTACAGTTAATAAATCTCGTCAAGTCCATAAAGTAGCAACAAAAAATATAGTCATTTAATGACAGTATTTGATTAACTAATAGCACAGTACTGAAAACACTGACACTCCAGAAAAGAATAATCAGTACCTTTGGAAAATTTTGGATTATGATTTTTATTTGCCGGTAAGGCACGAATTTTCAAAATCAAATTGGCAGTTAGGAAACTTTAATGTCATATGCTTTATCTCAATGAAAAATAAGATTTAAATTCGGCTTTAGAGGATATCCATTTGGTTGAAATTTTTTTTCGCTTGGTCCAACGAAATGGCTACACAGATGAAAACAAAATTTTGATCTGTCTAAAAAATGTAGTAAATGATTAACCGTAAGATCGTATATAACTGTCAAATGAAATCATGCCAAATGTTGTAAATGAAACACAATTATTTATTTAATTTAATAGGAGTACCAAAAAGTCCGTCACGCATCTGCTGCGTAAACTTAGCAGATTTCCCTCGTGGCGTTTAACAATAGATAAATCTACATACTGGTAAAACAATAGCACAGTCAACATCAAGTGAATAAATACAAACGATAATAATCAGTGCATCGGCAGGGTTTAGCCTGGTAGCAAGTCTATAGGATCGCCCTACGCTCTGACGCTCTGAGGATGGGGATTTAGTCCCCGAAAGCGCTCAGCGTTCATAAGAAATAAAATTGTGAGGAGCCATAAAAAAGTTTTTGTGATTAACCATTCATCACCCTCACCACCAGCTATAAATAAATATGGATAATAAGAAACCTCCAGACGGGAAGTACCTGAAACTTGAACAAACAGTTGTGCCAACTTCTCACAAAAAAGAATAACAGTTACGGAAATATATCAGAATATAACATATTATTTTTATTGAAAACTATTTACTTTATCTAGTACTGTAATTCATAATGGATCAGAATAATTTTTATCTCAATCAAAATCAAATTTTAGTAGTCCAAGGAAGGGAGTGGGGGTCACGATATTTGCATTTATCTCGTATAATAAAGGTCTCTTGAAACAATTTATAGTATTTAAGCTTCGAATATTGTGGTTTATTACATAACAGAGTATTGTTTATGTAACATGAGTAGAAGTGGGGGTTCGCCGAAGACTGAAAACTGAAAATAGCAAGTATCTCGGTTAATATTCAAGATAGAGAATAAATGAATAGAACAATATTTATAGTAAATTTAATTTTAAATAAGATTGGTTCTTTTTAGTTTTTGATCTGACGTATGTTAACGGAGATATATGAATTATCGAAAATACCCTCTCTAACCCCCCCCCCCTCCCATTGGCCCGATTTCAGCCATTAACGAACTTTATTTGTCTTTTTGCAATAAATATCGAGTTTGGTAACGATCAAACAAAAATTGGGACCGCTACAGCGTTAACAGACAGACACACACACACACACACACACACACATATATATATATATATATATATATATAAATAATATAGTTTTGAACGGACCTCATTTTCGTCTGTTAAAAGTTATTAGTTGGCTATCATTCATTTTTTTTTGCATTCTGATGTAGAATAATTACTTTCTAAAACCTCTGGCCTTCACTGGACCCCAATCAGCAGAGCATAATTAATTAATTTATATGGATAAATGACGTGTATATCTTTAAACAATCCTTTATTTAAAATTATAAACGACAAATATTTCACTTTAGCAGAGAAGGATCTTTAGAGCCATAATTGTATGAGGACGGCCACCCTTGTTAGCCAATGTCCAAGCAAACACAAATTGAATGAGATGAAAGACCACCGAAATGGGAGATGAAGGAGATGCCGGCCTAAGCCCTAAGCCTCTAAAAGGGACCTCATTTTGTTAAGAGCAGTTACAACATGCAAAAACAAATATTAAAACCTTCCGCGAAAGGTTTTTGGCAGTTTATTCCTGAAATGTGGAGTCCCCTCTCCTGCCCTCAGGCGGCGTATCCCCTAATTAGAAAAGTTGGTCTACAACCCCGTCACACGAGGGACTGGACAAACATTTCCTTTCAATCCTCCGTTCATCATTTTTCCCTTTCTGTCCTTGTCTTTTTAAACCCTATGAATTCTCTCAGAACAATCCGTAATCGGAAATATTTAAACAACTATTGAACCGATTTACTTATGAAATATCGTACATTTTTTCCAGTATAGGATTAGGATTAATATGATTTGAGCAATCTACAACTAGGTTGTTATGCAATTTATAGAAGTATAACGCTGTTTACAAGTCCTTGTTTTACTCTATGCCTTAAATAATATCAATTAATATATTGTAAATACAGCTCTTTACATATCCTAAGAATATTAAGTTTACTAATTGTCTATACAATTATTTCCAAACTATATCTATAAATACATTTTTATTTATTTATATTTACTTAAAGTTGTGTGCTAGTAACACGAATTACGTTGTACTTATTTACACTTCCTACTACTAGCTTAATATTTTTAACTGCCTCTATATTTGGCCAATAATTAATAAATTATTGTACATTTTTTAATTCTGGCTATATACTTACTTATCCTACATAATAATAGTACATACATTTTTTTCATTATATATTATATTACATGAACATATATTTTCTCCCTTACAAGTATATACTTTCAACTGGCTTTATAATTAGCCAATATTACAATTAAATGACTTCTAGTTTTAATGTATGTACTTTTTTCTGTTTTTTTTTATTATTATTATTTTTCAGTATATATCTCATTGAAAAAAAAATGTTCTTACCTAAATTAACTTTGCTGCAGAACTATTTTGTACAATGCTCAGCTTATTATGTTACCACTTTTTCACTCTTTATAACACATTTCTCACATATTTTATTATTGAAAATAATTCCTGATGATTTATTTATTTCAATTTGACCAATGTTCCGATTTACATAAAAAAAATGTTTATTACTCAGAAACAAATATTTCTAAATTAAAGTAGCTAATTCAACCCAATGAAGAATTTATAAGACAAACGTTGCTTCTTTAATCCTGTGATTTCAGAACTATAAACATTCAAAAATGATAAGCGTATTCTTGTGAATGAATCCTTGGATATAGAACTAACTACCCAATCGTGTAGAATATATTATAATACTTATACAGACCTTCCTTCGTACTCATTTATCACTAAAGACTTTGGGGGTTTTACTTTTATTTTCTATGGTCAGAGCAATTGAATACCACTCACCTGAAACAGAAAACATAAATACATGTAACGTCTTAATATTATTTTCTAAATGACTATTCTAAAATGTATTCTAGAGTGGCGAGCTCAATTCCCGCCTGGGCAAAGGAATTTATTTAGTGACGGAATTCATTATATAAAAACCTCTGTCCTTCCTTGGCTAGAAAGGGGTGGTAACCAGTAGATATCCCGTCCCAATTAGCCTTAATTGCAAAAAGTGGACGTTAATAAATAATAATTTTAATTTTAGTGGTAAATGGTTTTGAATGAGCTTAACGTTCTCAAACGTTTTTGAAATATATATATATATATATATATATATATATATATATATATATATATATGTATATAAGAAATTCATTCAATGACGACAATAAATTAGCTGAAGCTTGATTAGTGTGAAGATGTTGGGAATTGTTTATTTATATTTTATAATCTTGAACGTGATAATTAGTTATTAATAACTAAAACAAACGTTCCACGTAATGTAATTACCATCCATCTACATTTTTAAATATAAACTCATTTGTAGTAATAGTTAAATGTAACTGGTTGTGGAAAAACCACTTTATATTCACGATTGCCAAGAAATTCTATTTTTGAAGTGAAAACTTCTTTAGGCACGTTGTGCACCCCGTAAGGAAGCATTTGCGGGAGAGGAAAAAAGTATGAAATCGCGACACCGCCACCGCCACCGCTAGTACTATTTTTATACTTCAAGGTCACCCACTTCCACTCTCGTCACTCGTCTTTTTACATACATTACTCCATTGCCTCTGTCATCAGAGATACTAAAGACGTGGTACGGTGCACTTGGTTCGGAGGTATTTTCTTTTTAATGGATGAAGTACATAGAAATACAATTGAAATCTTTAAAGAGGAAATCATATCTCAGCTAGGAAAAGAGGACGATTTTCAGTTAACAATGGAGTACTTTTACAACAATCGTCTTTTAAATGATTGGATGTTAAATAAAATGAATAATGCACGTGACTTTAATGAGAAAAGACGTAAATTTTGCGAAATGTTACCAAAACGTGGTCCAAGTGCGTTTAACACATTGTTACAAGCGTTAAACAAAATCAATCTCAATAGTTTATCAGAAAAGATGAAAACATGTGAAAGACCTTTGAAATAACCTTTAGGTATGAGGGCATAACGAATATAATACTACATCACTCAAATACAGAGAATGAAATGTCTTCAACTAAAAACCGGGGTGCAGTCACGGTCTCGACATTGTATTGTTGCTGAGGGAGCTTAAAACGCCGAAGTTGAAATATTGTACATAAGCTTATAAAAAATCCTCTGTACAGACGTTTTATAAAAGAATACTCGAAGGTGACATTGTCAGATCCGAATGCGAAAGCATTTAGAGAAATTAAAACAGAAATAGATAGACTAATGTATTACACAAGAGTTATAAAATCTGACTTTCGAAAAAATGGACATTACATTAGCTGTATTTGGAGTGTTCCTGTCCACACGAAGGTCCTGATACGTGTATATGTTGTATAGTATCAAATAGACATCATGACATAAATAAGAAATTAGCAGCTTTATATACATGATGATGATGATTAACTTGAATACCCGCATTATCGTCTTTGATAGATCGTCCGTTCATATCCTTCAACAGGTATGCATGAGGAAGTGTGTCCTGAATTCTGGTTACTTTAAAAATCTCTGCAGACCAATTTGGAGTATAAGACTTAGAAAACACACATTTTTGTTTAGATATTCTAACAAAATCGTTGACCGAAACGTTTTTGTTTTGTTTTTCGAATACAATTATGTCTTTTAACGTGACTGAAAAATTTAAGTTTTCAAAAGAAATTGGAACATTTACTTGTTTGCATTCACTAACGCGTTCGGGATGACGATTCGAAACGTATTTAGACAGTATTGCTCATTTAAGACAATAATCATCCTCGTTTTTTACATTAATAACTGCCTTCTTGTTTCTGATTTTGCGCGGAAGAGGAATATGACTTTTGAGCTTAATGGGAATGTATTTATGCAGTCTCATTAATAAAACGTCGATTTTTTGAAGTGAAAACTTCTTTAGGCACGTTGTGCACCCCGTAAGGAAGCATTTGCGGGAGAGGAAAAAAGTATGAAATCGCGACACCGCCACCGCCACCGCTAGTACTAAGGTTTAGAAATAAAATCATATGGTATTTTATAACCTAATCATTTAATAGTTTATTTACAATTGAAGTGAAAACTTCTTTAGGCACGTTGTGCACCCCGTAAGGAAGCAATTGCGGGAGAGGAAAAAAGTATAAAATCGCGACACCGCCACCGCCACCGCTAGTACTCAACTCAAAGCTAAAGGAGCTTCTTTTCTTCATAACTCCTGAACCAAATTAGCTATAGTTTTCGTTCGCATACCATTTTAAAGAGGACAAAACCAGCATCATTTCGTTTACAGATACTATATATCTACCATTTTTACTTTCATAGATATTTTAATCCGAAGTTTAAATAAATTCGAATATTTAAATAAATAAATTCGAATATTTAAATAAATTCCGATATTTAAATAAATTCGAATCAAAACTGTTTGTATCCTACTTTAGCTACCATATACCAATTGTATCAGTTTTAGAAATTGGTGATGATGCTGGCAGTGATGATGGTGCAAGAGTTGTTGAAATTATGGATAGAAATGGATTTTTCTGAGTGTACTTAACTTATTTTTGTAAAGCATTTGTAATAATTCTGAAATGTATTTTTTTTCTTTTATGTAAAATAACTGAAATAATTATGTATAGTATTTTATATTGATAAATAAAACAATTCGTGGTACATTATTTTTTGAAGTGAAAACTTCTTTAGGCACGTTGTGCACCCCGTAAGGAAGCATTTTTTTATCACTATTATTTTTGTCATTTCATTTTTTCATGTAAAATAGAACATAACTGTTACTTATTGATAAATAACTAAAAATATTTTTAAAATAAGACTTCGTAAAAAAAATTTCTCAGCAATGCCAAAATTGAGCGATCAAAGCTAAAGGAGTTTTCACTTCTACCGGCAGTCCCCTGACTGCTTATTTTTTTTTTTTTTTATCTTGACGTTGCATATGCCCGTGACAAAATCTTGTACCTCTTCAATATAAATATGTAAAAGAGCATATTGAACAGAAGCAAACTAATTAAAGTCCCAGAATGTGTCATTAACTGACTCATTCAAAATAAAATAGACCAGATTGGTTAGTTCTCATTATATATCTAGCTCACATTCTGTATAATTGACCTTGAAACACGTTATACTCAACTGACCTTATAGAATATACTTTTTACAGTTCTGCAATAGTATTCGGCTGTATTGAATATGATATAAACTGTTAGACTTTAAAAAAAAAATAACTTAGACTTTGTCTCAAAAGTTGGAAAACTTGGGAGGAAGTCCATTCCGTTATGCTCGAAGTTGCATTCAATTCCATATTTTTTTAACATTTTCAAACATGTACACCAAATAAAATATTTTTGTTAATAATAAATATGTGTAGATTATTATTAAATTATTCAACGTGAATCACAGTAGATTATTTCATCACATAAACATTTTTTATTTCAATAACTGCATATTTATGGTTCATTAACCGACACCATTAACTGAAATAATTGGCTTCAACACCTTAGAACTCCATAGACTAATCATTATAGGGCAGTCTCTTTCCCCCGCTAGTTTCATAAGTAGAAACACAAGGGCGTTCATATTAGGCACAATAAAAATAACCAGGAAACTTGAGTACGGCAAGGATTTCAATATTTTTAAGGAAATTCGCTCAGATCATTGTACTACCTTCTATCTTGAATTTGTTTAATAGAACAAGGTATTTTGACTTTCAAGAAAAATATAAAATTTCAATGATTTTGCTACCCTTATAGCCAGGTCACAAAAAAAAAAAAAAAAAAAAAAAAAAAAAAAAAAAAAAAAAAAAAACCACTATTCTTTCGGTCGATAATGTTCTGGAACCTATCTTGTAAATTAATAAAAGTAAAATGTCCTATACAGGTTTTTTTAATCTCTCATTGGCACTCTTCCTATAACCTCCTACCTCTAAACTTTTAACGAACTTAAACATTAAATATAAAAAAGTTCGTATTCTGAGTTTAAAAAAAATATCAAAGCTATCACGATACGTTCTAAATGTTCCGAGAAAATATAAATGAGTTTTACGTGTTAATATGAAAATATGGTGTGAGATTGTTGAAAATGTTCGTTTGATAGCCAAATGCGTGATTATGAGAGTTGCAGGTGTAGGTGAGAAAAGTGGTAAATTTGGGGTATCAAATATTTTCCTGATATGATGTGTTTTTGAGGAGGGAATTGAAAAATGAAATATATAACCTCAAAGAGGTTTTTGGAGACCAAAAAGGAGGGAATTCTGAAGTAGTTTTTCTGAGAGCTGTTTGTGTTGTATCTAGGATCAGTGTGAGGTGTGAATATTTGTTTGAGGTGTATTCCAAGAAGGTCAGCTTTCCTTGAATTGGAGGATGCCTACATTCATTTTCAGGAAGCAAACAGATCTAGACTGAGTGGTATTTCAGGATATGGAGGATCGAATAGAAGTTTATCTGAAGTAGATAAGGAAAATAGATTTAATGGGAGGGTCCGAACACTGAAGGTGAAGATATATATTTTATACTATTATATTCATGGAGATGAGGTGGATTGTAAGTTCTCTGCTATAAGGGTTTGCCGTGTTACCAAGCTATAAGGTTTTTGAAAATATGCCGGGTTGTGTGAAGGAGAGGAATACGCATTTACTCTGCGGTAAGGAAGATTTACAAATGAAATGTTGAAACCGCGTTGCATAATCCTTCAGGCGTTCTTTGACTATTTCGTCAACGCACACCCTAAGGTCAATGGATTCTTATAAATGTAATCTGAAATGGAAAGTCCTTAGAGATTGTCTGGGGAAGGGTGTGTTATGGGGAAATAGGGAGATATTAGGAGATAAGGAGTGAATTGAAGTTACCACCAAGCGATATGAGGAAGTTTTGAGATTTAGTTAGAATGGGTCCTCCCCCCATAATCCCTTATATAATAGGACTTGGGATTATGGCAGACAGTACTTGGAACAGAATGCAAAGAGTTAAGGACAGCCAATGGGGTTGTTGTCCTGGGCTCCCCACGTGGGGTTCGTACCCCGTAAAGATAGGGAGGCAAACCACAGAAAATAATTCAAGGAATTGAAAGTCAGTAATTGGAGGATAGTACGGTGAAATAATTAATGAAGTCTTGTCCAAAGTATGAAGAATAATTAATCATATTGAAGTGTGAATTAGTCTGATCCAACGGAAAGCCCAAAAATATTACGTCAAACTATTTAATACATAGCCGATTTCGATGGCATCCCCGAAAGAGATACTATTCAATTTTAGCTCTGCATTTAACGATTTAAAAAAAGGGTACCATTTTATAGAACTATTATTAGCCGTGAAACAGGATAGACCCGCAAGATGATAGATGTCGGCAACATATTAATAAACACTGTTCTAAATATATACTCCATTACAAGCTGTCAAAGTGTCCGATAACATGTGATAGTTTATCAACCTATTGAAACTATATATAGTATTAGGTTGAGTCCATTATCGTGTATTGGATACGGAGAACTTGCGTTACTCCGTCATATATCGACAGTGAACACTGTAAAATAGAATATAAAGTTTTTATTATGATTACAAAACCTTTTCATTAACTTGTTTATATCTCACATACAGAATACAGGTGAATGGTTAGAACATTGAAAAATTAACTTGTATAATTAAATTGGATGTATGATAAACCAAAATTGGGACCAAGAACTAGAGATTAGACGTAGAATAGAGCAATCAAGTGAAGCTTCCTAGAACTCAGAAAACTTTTCACAAATAAAAATCTAAATTTAAAACTAAGATACAGAACTCTCAAATGATTTATTTGGTCAATTCTTTCGTATGGTGTAGAGGACGACATTAAAAGCAAACGCTATAAATAAATTTGAAGCATTAGAGATGTTTTGTCTGCGAAGTATGAACCGAAGAAGTTCTTTGTAGAGCACAAATAGATCATAAATCGTAGTGCCAGTGTGACGGACTTTATTTTTTAAATTTAAGTAACGAAGCAATGAGTGAGGTTCATTGCACTCCTAGGTTTGCTGACTTTTTGAGGTAGTCCCATTTGAATGATATCGTGAGAGATATTCTCCTTCTATAGTTTTATAAATAATGTGAGGGGAACTGTGGACTTCCCCTTTATCTAATACCCCAGACTGATTCTAGTTGATCTTTATAACCCCTGTATGTAACATTTTCTACGAGGTTGGCTGTAGTTTACGACATGCTAGCATATACTCTATTCTTGACTGTTGAGAGAAATGTGTTTTAAGTGTTGAAATCAATGATACTTAATTAATTCTTTAAATAAAAAATGTTAAAATCAGTCTCTGTCCTGCATTCGCTACCTAAAATAATTGACGTAACATATTTACGTAATTAAAAAGTACAAAACCCATTTTGTAGGGAAAATATATTTCCAAAAAACCTAACAAAGACTACATTCGGTTGTTCTGATCTACTCAATTCCAGTAGTCAAAATGAATTAATTATTCCTTCTTAACCATTACAATAATTATAGAGTTCTGTTGCATTGGATAATTCTGATTCCGTGTCTGGAGAACAGTGGTATTTTTTGCCTGCTTCCTAAATTAGAGGTATTTGAATTTTCGGATTAATTTCCTTGTTTTCAGTAAGTTATTTTAGAAATATCTAACCTTAGATTGTAAAAAAAAATATAATACTAGTTGCATCCTACTACATTGATTTAAATGAATCGTATAATTATACTAATTTTCAAAGAAGCAATAGTTTATCTGAGTAATCATTCAAAACCTATGAGAATATTGTGGATGAAACGTAGCACTATGCTCAGTTAGACGATTCATAGTTAATGGACAATCAACAGCTGGTGTTAGCTGTAATAATTCTGCATTAAGCTAACTTGTTTTGGGCACTAGTTACTCTCATTAGGCTATTCGGGCGGCCCTTTAGCAAAATAAATGGATTTGTTCTTCTATGAACTAATTATGATGGAAATAGAAAAAAATGTATGTGATACCCAGAATTATAATGATAGTGATATTCAAAATTATGATTTCAATCAAATATAACATGGAGAGGCACAAAAGCCACTTTTTCCGAGGAAAGCTCATCACATTGGACAATTACTTGCTAAATATTCTGGAAAAAATGTCTAATTACTGTTTCCGCTAATCTATATTTCAGAGTTTCTGCGGAAGGGAGACGGGTATTTTATTGACCTTAAAAACGAGGGTCAAATTGACCTTCGAAATTACCGGGTTCGAAAATATTTTTAACTTATGAACCTTTCGATTAGGCAGTATGTTTCAATCAATTGAGAATTTATAAAAATCTAGAAATCACCCTAAACCAATTGAGGTATTTGTAGATTGTAGAAAAATTGTAAATTGTAGAAACTATTGACTTTATATTCCTGACTTATAAACAGTCTAAATTAAATAAGCATTCAGATTAATGAAGGCATTGAGATTTAGCAAAGAACACGAAATTTATTAAACAATTCTTAATGTTTTCACATTAACATTCCCTAATATTAATTTTCTTGAAGTTTGATATAATATAATAATTGCTGATATATTGTATACAAACCGTTGTAATAAAAAATCTTATAATAAAATATTCTATATCACCTTTTTTTTTAGTTACCTACAAAATTTATGTATTATTAAGGAATACTTCTCATCTTAGATGAGATTTCATAGTTGTTCCGGTCTAAATCTCAAAATATAGCTAATTGTAAGAAGTATTTTGTGGAACACGTATTCATCCCAAGAAGTGTGATAATTTTTTTCTTTCATGAATAAAGTCAAATACTTTATTTTTTCTCCACGCGCGCCTTAAAACATAATTCTGATTAGATGATATTCAGTAACTATCGTTTTTGCCTTTTGCAGTATACCCTTGCTTACTACTGATGGCTTTGAACTACAGGTACAACTGTATACCGAATCTTGTATATACATCCCTGGTTTGATTGGATTAATTGCATAATGACGATTTATAACTGCAAAAATGACAAAAAAACTACGAATAAAACCCCTCTTTTATTTTAAATGGTATAAATAGGGCTGAAAAAAATATAGAGATGTCGTGTACTTGATAATTAATGCCCGGCCGTATTAAAGCATCACTGATTCTGAGATAGTGAATGAGTTCTTCAAGAATACCTTTTTTTCTTCCTTTTCCAGCCTCTTTAATTGGAATATTATATGTTGAGGTTTTCCCGTTTTAATACACAAATTAAATGCGAGATGAATGATTTACTTCACGAATTTTATAATGGTAGAAAGAGCAGAGTGCTTCTTTATATGATCATTTGTACAGAATTTAGATAAATCGTTCATTTCTGCTTGAATAAATTCACATACTAAGAAGTTGCTTCATGATTTAGTCCCTGTTACTGCCATTTCCGCCCAACATACTGATGATCAGAATATATTTAACAATAATTTTTATCACGCCAAACACATTATTATTTTAAAATTGTATACTTGCTTTTAACACTTTCCTTCTTGGCTCTAGCAAATTCAGGAGTTTCTTTTTCGTACTGGATGTTTCATAATTACAATATCTACAATGCCAATAGAAACAGTTGCATAGATTAAGTTAGAATGGTTTTTTTTTCCTGTATCCCCGTCAAATCCTATTCCATTGGAAGTAAAATTGTCTTTGCCGTGTTGTTAAAAAGATATTGTTGGGGGAAAAATTCCCCTCGAAAGTTGTAATTTTGTTATAGTTAGAAAGTTGCAACCTGAGTTTTCAGCGTATTTTGAACTACTGATACTTGTTGAGTTTAGCTTGGACGAAATGTGACCAAGCAAAAAAATGAAACTACTTACCTGGTCAAATTTTGGGAAACCGTGCATTCAATTCCTAGATTTTTCTTATCTGGCTCCTCTTACTACAATATTTGAAGTCCTGGCTAAGACGACCAGTGAACGAAGAAATGAGTTTTCATTGTAAGTGATATTTAGATTTATTTTTCAACTACTCACCCTTATTTCCATTGAAAATGTTTTTGAATTATATTTTTTTTGTTGTTTGTGAACGAAATTTGTTTTTTTTCTTTAGGCTCAAAATGTTTTGGAAAATTTTCGTTAATGAACTGATGAAAGGACTTGCAATTGCTCAGACCAATATTAATCAAATAATCACACAAATAGTCTTGAATAGAAATGTGACTGAGGGTGAAGAGATTGAGTGATAGCGTTTGAGTAAACCTGAAAACTAATTCGTGCACCCCATTCGTGATGATCAAATCCTTGGAAATCAAGCTCGCATGTTTTTATTTTTTTTAAATAATCATGGTTGGTTTAATTTCATTTTCATAATTAAATGTCAACAAAAATGCCAAACCAATTTACATACTGTATTGTATGAGGCTTTTTAGGCGTAAATTATCACATAAATGACAATAACAACCTTTTTGGCAAGAAACGTCTAATAAACATTGTATAAATAAGATATCAGACACATGCAGGGTTGGTTTTTCATAATTTTTTTCATTTGTTATAAAGTACAAAAGGAACTAGTCAAATAGTGTACATTCAGAACGCAATTCACATACATTACTTAAACGACTTTTTCTTACAATAATTGTAGTACGATCTACAATCATCTAATATCATCACCATATAACAGTAAATTATTATTACAAATATTACAACATATGTTTGTTCGACTAATGGCAAGCAGTGTTAATACCAATTCTAATTGAGATGGTAATTATTGTTGTTTGATTTAATTAATTTCATTGAGTTAATCAGTCACTTGTTTATAATAAACAGAACTTTACGGTACTTGAACTCTAATACCATGTTGAAATTATTGGGAAACAATTTTTGTATTTTTAAACAAACCGTTTTAACACTACGTTAATCAAGCGTCGTCCTGGACTTTATCGTCCCCACGGTCTCCATTCAGCTAAACGAGACAATTAAAAAATGATTTAAAACGTGGCTAGAAAGCTTATCACTGTCAAAATAGGATCGAATGGCGCAAATGAGTGCGCATAGAGAGTGTATGGGTTTTGGTTTCAAGCCGAGTAGAATATTGACAACCCCAGCTGCCCATCCAGACACATAGCAGGGGTGAAAATGGTCTTTTGGGAGACAGAATTACCCTCCTCAAGGAAAAACGTTGTTTTTTCGTTTAGAACTCGGGATGTTATTTCCACTTTGAATGTTATGTCCATCATTTTAGCCTCAAAGGATTACATTAAAAAAAAAGATGTCTTTAATTAATTCTGCTAATCGCGAGCTTGTAATGTTATCCATACCTAAGGAGCTACATGACCTTCTCTTCAAAGTTATATGAAAAGGTTTTGCTGGGAGGCAGTTGTAAGCAAAATGATGCGTCAATCAGGATATACCTAACTAGCGGTCCGTGGTCATCTAGTAATTAGAAGATTCATTTTAGATTTCAGATTATATAACAGTTTGTGTACTAGGAACTTGCTGAAGGTAAGAATTCTACAAGGAGGAATGAAGTATTAATATGTCGCCGCAGAATTGGCCATACAATTCTCACAGCTAGCACCTGATGAAAAAGAAAAAACCTCCAACCTGCATTGCTTGTGGAGTAGAGCTGACAGTTGCACACATACGTACCGACTGTAAAAGGTATGGGAATATCAGAAAGTCCCTTGGTATGTCAGAAGTACTTTTTGAAATACTAGGGGACGATAGCCACTCAATTAAAATAACTTATTAAATTCTTAACAATTAGTAAAGAAATATAAATAATAGTTCAACATATGGCCACACAAGCCAGTAGGATAACTATTTATACATTCAATTGATTTTAAAAAGATACTGCTGTGTATTTGGAATTTGTCAAAGGATCGGCGATAAAAAAAAAAATAGGAGACCCATCATAGGCGAGGCTGAAGGAGGGACTACGAGTGGACGGGATATCTGAAAAGAGGGACTACCCAAGAAAAAGAAGGAAATTGGACCTTTGACCACCTTGGCACAAATAGCCCTCGCGAGTTCGGTCCCTAATAATAATAAAAATATTAAAAAATCTCGATTAATATTCACAGAGAGAAAATACCTAAATAACAATTTTTATATGCAATCAAATTTGCAATATATGTTTATAATTTTCGTTCGGCCTTATTTTCGTTTTTCGTTATCTTTTTATTCGGATCAGTGAATATTCGAAGAAAATTGTCGAAAATCATGTCATGAGTACTACCCCAATAGCTGATTTCCATAAGGAGAAATAAATGAAAAACACATGAACCAATGAACATGAACTATTACCAAATAATTAAATTAGACAGAGAACACATTTTGAGAATTTTTTATTGAAGAAAATGTGCATTTTATTTAACGTATATACTCCCACATATGGCTGGCGCTAAGTGAGATATTTTCTATTTGGTTCACACTATGAATTGCTAGTATACATCGTTCCTCAAAAACCGATTCTAGCAATGAATCAGTCAGCCTCAGCATATAATAGCTTAAGCTGTGAAGATTGGGTTCAACATATCAAAACTTGCAGCCCGCAAATAAGCGAAAAGACGTTATAGAAGTTGAAAGATATAGAAATACAACTTTCTATAATTAAAAGTACTTATATTAGTAACTTTACGTCAATAAATAATAATAATAATAATTATTGTTATTATTATTATTTATTAACCACTTTTTGCAACTCAGGCTAATTGGGACAGGTCACCACCCTTTTCTAGTCAGGGTGGGATTTAGGGTGTTATTTCATGAATTTCGCCACTAAATAATTTCCTTTGCCCAGGCAAGAATCGAACTCGCCACTCTAGGTTTGCCATGTGAGATAAAGGTCAACGCTTTAACTCACATGGCTAACCTGAGCCCCTAATAATAATAAAATATAATTATAAGAAACTTCTATCTGGTTTGGACTATAATTATTCAATTGTGCATAACCAATAGCTCATTTCGTAGTGTGAAATCTCTAAGAGTCATATATTTTAGAAATTTATAGTAGTAAATAAATTTAAGAAATCCTAAAGCTACTTGCTTGCGGTCTATTCCTACACTCACTGACAATTCATTATCAAAGGATGGGGGTTTCCTAGAGTCATGATAATTTCCCTGAGGCGAAGACACACGTTACCTTTTACTCATCAAGAGAATCTTGGTAGCGTCTTTGTCTGAGCGAACGGCGTGAAGTTGCTGATAAACGTCACCTAATTTCATGGTGAAAGATAAGTAAGTGGGAGGGTTTAATCCGCTTAAGAGAAGCGATAAGGACTATATAAACTTGAACCCTATCTTTAGTTCACTTTACAGTAAAGTAGAGTTACGACATTTCTAACGTCAAACGGAAATTAAGTTTCTTTGTTTATTTAGCTCCGCGGTTTCTGTTACCTTCATTTTCATAATCATATTTTGCAAGTCAATCCTCTTCATATCTCTCGTAAACAAACTGCTTTAGTCTAAACGCCCTCAAGGATTAACAAGTCATAAGATTATAATTTATTTTTTGTTCACAAAAGTTTTTATCTGCTTGACATACTTTTAGTTTATTATTTATTTCCCCTGATAAAAATCAGCTCCAGGTTTTACACGTATTATCTTTTTAAAACACTTTATGCTAATATCCAGTTGTTGTACCCAGGTGATGAAAAATACACACACACACACACACACACATATATATATATATATATATATATATATATATATATATATATATAACAAACAAACAAAATAAGCTGCCCTCTTTCTGAGGGTACCGGTATGGTCAGCCTCCTAATCTGCCAATTTCTGGTAATAATGTTTTTTTTTTTTTTTTTTTTTTTTTAATTTTGTTTAAATTGTATACGAAAAATTCAAATACATTGAATATTACAAATTAGGGGTGTATCTCATTTTAGAACAAGTGTGGATAAGTTCTTCAGTTCATCGTTTGTTAGCCCTTGTTCTATTAGTATCTTCACCGTTTTCTAATGGAGGACTCCTCTTGAGCCGAACAGTAGCCCCATAACTGTCCAGTCTTGGATTTCGCATTTCTTTATGAAATAGGGGCAACAAGGTTCATATATGCTTTTCTTCTCCTGGCCCACCTCGTCTGCTTGATTTTTATTAATCTCAAAACGGACAGTAGGATCCAGAATTAAGCCCCTTTTTTCATTTTTCTTAATGGCTACAATATCCTCTCTTCTTGGACTGCCGTCTGAGGAATTGCAAGCCACCTCTTCAAATATATCCCAATCTGGGTGCTTCTTTTTCAAGAGGTGTGCAATTTGAGTCCGGACCTTATGATGCCGAGAAATGCGCATTGTCTCGCCCCATTGGCAGGAACCTAGAACTTGCGGGAGGGTTTCGGTCTCGCTGCAATGACGGCAGCGGGTGATTCCTAAGTTCCTTCCTGGGACACAGCGTACTACCACAAGGTTGGTATTCATCTTTATTGCTGTAGTCCATTCAGAAGAGGAAAGGCCTTGTTTGTCACACATCCAAGAATTTGATGTTTTCCATTCATCAAAAGTTTCAACGCCTTTCCCTTTAACAGGTAGGCCGCACCACTCATTGAAGGAACTTTGGCGCAATTCTTGTCGAAAACTTTTGACTGAGTAATTATTATTTTCATCAGCTCGTAACTTGAGTGCAGACAAACAGTCTGTTATTTCTGTGCTGATGTTTCGGGTTAAAACATACATTTAAATGCTGTAGAAAGGCTTCCCAATAAGCATTGAACATTCCTAAACCTCTAACATTGCGCGAAGAATAAAACATGCTGTCAGGAGTGTCCGATAGGATATTTAATATTTCTTTGGCGCAACTTCTGACTACTTTGTCTATTTTCTTCAAAAAGGAAGGCTGGAGATCTTTCAAGGGTGCGCATTGCAAGGGATATATTAGGATAGGCCATACATATTGGTTCAAGATATTTAGCTTCTGGTCTGGTTTTAATAAGAATGATGACGCTAATTTATTCAATTTTTCCACCAGGGTGTTGATAAGCTTGTCTTTATCCAGCCAGATTTCTTCCTTGAACGAGACTCCCAGGTATCGGATTCTTTCATCTGGACCAATACTACGAATTATTTGGCCATCCATTGTCCTTAGTTTTGTCGAAATTAGCTTCCCCTTTTCTATTTGTATAGCTTTACTTTTTTCCGCATTTACCTTTAATCCGATTTTTTTTAAAATTGTCTATAACTAGTTCTACGAGATGTTCAGCCGAATCTTTGTCCTTAGCAATGAGGGCTATATCGTCGGTGAATCCGCAACATGATAGACTAGGTAAATTTTCAATTAATCGATATCCAAAAGCATTTGTAATATCGGGTTCGCTTAATTCTTGGAATATAAAATCGATTCCCATATTAAAAAGAAAAGGAGATGTTGGGGCGCCCTGTGCTACTCCTTTCTTGATAAGTATAGGCTCGATTTTCTTTCTTTTAGCCAGGGAAATAGATATTTGGTTGCCTGTAAGTAGGCTGTCGACCATATTTTGCAGCTTACATGGAATCTCGTATGTTGATAATGTTTTCCTTAAATGTTCATGGCCAACGCTATCAAATGCTTTAGATACATCTAGGAATACTATGCAACAGTCTTTCTTAGCTTGTTTCGAATTCTGGATGCATGCATTTATTAGAGAAGAGTTCACAAATGTTCCGGGACATGCAACAAACCCTCTTTGATGTGTTGACAATTCTACATATTGCTTCAATTTTTTGTCTATAGCCCTCTCAATTATTCTTCTTAAAATTGAGAATATGGTTATTGGCCGATAGTTTGAGACATTATTTTTATCACCTGATTTAAAAATGAGAATTGTTCTTCCATTGCGAAATATGTCTGGGACTACGCTCCAATTCAACATGTAATTGGCTATATTGGCTATTATTTTGTAACACTTTACATCACGGATTGTCCTAACGAAGATTCCATCTGGCCCGGCAGCTGAATCGAGAGATATGCCTCTAGTAGCTGACTCGAGATCTGTTTCATTAAGAATGATATCTGATTCAGAAGAATTAGGACATTTATGGTAATTTTCTAATTGGTGATGGTTTTCAATCCCAAATAATTGTTCAAATTGTGCCTTAACTTGGGAAACATCTCATAATATTAGCTTATTAAGTTATTTCATAAACAAGTAACAATGTGCAATATATATAATGTAGTACCTGTATTTTTACAGCCCTGAAAAAGAGAAAATAAATATTCTCGAAATATTGGCATAAACTAAGATTTTTTCACCAACATTGACCAAAACTCCAAGAAACAATAACAACACCATTTATAAATATAACCTGGTCGAAAACATCAACAAAAGTATATATATATATATATAATGCACATTTGTTTTTATCCGTTTCTATAGGTTAATTTTTAGGGGACTCGATATTTAGATGCTTCGTGTAAAACTATAGACCGTGACTCTTAACGCTTGATTTTGGAATAGGATGGGGGAATCAAAAAATCTATGTTCAACTAAAGATCACGTTTATTAGTGGTCAATGTTTCCGGTAAACCTAAAACATGCAATTACACAAAAAAAATACACTTTTCTTTATTATTTTTAAATGGACAAAATGAATTATGATTAAGATGAATTATGCGTATAGGTATGTTATATCAAGGAAGCAAAAAAAAAGTCTATTTACATAAATATTTAAAACTATTGAGAAATAACTTTTGTGAAAAAAATATGATAGTAGTTTTTTATTACATACTTATGAACAATAGTCTCCAAGTATTTTTCGTTATATTGGTATAATTCGTTTCACTCAAATGCCCGTGTCAGACATTACTTTTCAAATAAAATGAATTATACATGATAAGTAGCACAATTGCTTAAAATAAAAATCACTTGAGAGGGAATGTAATTTAAAAAAAAAAAAATTGTTCCTAAAATTGAATATAATATATATCATAGGTCTTGGAATATTATCTATCCACGAAGATAACTTATAGAAACTTTTCAAACCTTAAGTATATAAACAAAATTTTGCCTCCTGGATTGTTTTTGGCAATTATCGACCTTGAATTTTAATTTTACAATAAAGATTTTACTATCGGCTTTGGTAGAAATCATATAAAAACGTCGATCTTTCTCTCCCTCCCTTTCTTTCTCCCCCCAGATTATAATGTTTTTAAAGTTTATAAACATTGGTTACAATGCTTTTCTAAATCATTTCTATGTTGTTATACATCCAATATGAATATATATATATATATATATATATATATATATATATATATATATATATATATATATATATATGTATTGATCATATATTAGATTGATAAATTAGAGAAGAAGAAACCTCTTGATAAGGAGTGACAATTCTCGAAACGTGTTGGAGATGAAAATAAATATGATGTTTTAAAGAAGAAAACAAATTTTTATTTCGACACTTTCAATGTATAAAAATAAAAAATATTATTTTGGAGAACTTGAGTTTCGTTAATTACTAAGTATAATTGTTAGACATGCGAAGACATTTCTATTTATCGCAACACAGAAAACGAACAATAATATTAGAATATATTTCAAATTTTTTTATGGCAAGGGTCTCAAATAAAAAACATTTTTTTTTCGGTGCAAACTTTATTGAAATTGCCCTACATGTTTCGTGGCTTATCTGCTACCTCTTCAGGGGATATCCATTTCTGAAGTACTCGTTTACCTTTTTCATTACGTTGCGACTGTCCTCACTGCCATGTGAAAGGCTAACGAGCACTTCAGAAATGGGTAGCCCCTGAAGAGTTGGCAGATAAGGCACGAAACATGTAGGACAGTTTAAATTAAGTATGCTCCGAAAAAAACGTTTTTTATAGAAGACCCTTGCCATAAATTTTGAAGAATATACAAATAATATTGGGTCCAGAGTAAGGAGAACAATATTAGTAAATCTACTAAAATTTACCCTGCTACAAACTTGTGTTTACAATCAAAATGTAAGAGAATTAAGTAATGAAAAATGTGGGCGAAGAGGATACTATAGACGACTCGGAGGGCGAAATGTCGGAGAAGATGAACTCTCTGTAATGGATGTACAATGCAGACAATCACTCAAACCCAATTACATAATGGCTAATATGAGCCAATACCGCAAAAGGTAATACACGTGGGGGGGCAGGACGTATGAGCCCACGCAAACTAAGATGCACTCACACAAAACACACACATACACACACAGAAATAATTCAACAAGCTACATCAGAGCAGGAGATTAAAAATTTAGGTGCCTATATAATTTTAAATTTATATATTATATAATAATAAAAGCTGCTGGATTCTCTGGGACTTTTTTAAAATTGTGTTTTTTTTTTCTTATTATATTCACAGTATCACAAAATCTTCTTTATTTTTTTCCTATCTTAATCATTTAACATAAAGCTTAATGTGCTGCAGTTAAATTTATTAACTTTTTAATGGCAAGCTTAAGAAAGCAATAACTTTCAAATCTTCACTTTTCTAAGGTACAATCCTGTTACAAACTTTTCGTTTTTAATGTTGAATCTTCAATGAAGAATTAAAGAAAAAATACAATTTCTTCAAAAAAAATCTCTAGCCATTCAAGACCGTTCCCCGCATATTTTCTGCCATCTGTGCCACCCGTGGGGACCACCACAGAAAACATTTGGATTACTTTGGACCCGCTAACAGAATAGATCAAGTTGGTGTAAAAGGCCTAAACAGTAAGGCCATATTTCATGAGAACACATACTTTATTCAAAACTTAAGTATTTTCTGGTTTTATAATGGTCCGGCAACATGGGCAATTAACCAGATTTCAAGCCAAGGGAGGTGGTAGGGAAGTCGATACAGACGGGAAAAGAAAATAAGGAGAGAGAATAAATCAGCTAGCACCTAATCTATGCGGTAAACAACCTCAGAATTTTAATAACGTATCAAGAGCCAGGTACAATTATCCAACATATTTCAATCATCCGCAGACATCATTCAAGATTAACCATAATAAACTGTACTTAAATTTAGAAGTAACATACAGTTTTCCCTGATTCGTATCACCTTCAGAAGATTTTAATTTCAGTTAATATATATTCATTGTTTAGTATCAATTTTGAATAGACTTATTTATTTTATCATACGAGAATAAAATAATATTAATTACCAAATGCATTAACATTTAATATTAATATTATACTAACAAGCAGTTCTAGCTATTTAGCTTATTTTTCCGGCATAAGTTAACTACAGCAGAATTTAAGAATATAGAAAAGACAACCACACCGTTCGTATAGTATTAGTTCAACTTCCTCCTGTGTCATAAATTTGGTGTACGTACGGAGGTATCCCATTTTATTTGTTAATATAATCAACTGTATTGAGAGATATTTGATATTTAAATAAGTGGGCGAGTATGATGAATTTCCTATTGCTATGCTATCAAGAATTGGATACTGATTCCTTTACCTTGCTGGAATCTAACACTCACGTACATTCGAAAAATTGCGCGCATATTCTTACTAAATGTAAAATTTTACAAAGTAAACTTCTGCATTATGGATTTTTCATAGGGATCTGATTTGTTTCAAAATACCCCATAATTCGATAGTGGAATAAAATAGTTCTATAAAATGGACCGATATATTTTCTGATCAACACTAAATTTGCGATTTACATTTCTACGAAAATTGGATTGGTAATCTGAAGTTTTGCTTGGTATAATGTTTATTATTTAGTTGTTTTTTTTAGTATAACAGTAATGTCACATTATTATGGTGGCTTATTCATTTTCTTTAACTATATAGGACAGCGCAATTTTTATTTTTTCTGTAATTTTTGTCAATACGTATAATCACCCAATGCCAGCTGCACAGTTTCGGTAGATTTTTATTTTGGTAGAACTCTTGTTGCAGTAAATGTCCACATCTTCTTCGATTTATTATTAACTATATAACTTTTAATGTGTTTTCTGATTTAATTCAATCAGCATAGATTGATTAAAATCAAAATTGTAAAAACCAATGTTTTTCAAATAATTGTCTATTTAATGACCTGAACTCCTTAACTTTACTAGATTCCCCTCTTAATGCAAATCTAATTATTTTATCATTTTTTGTTATTACTCTCCGTAAAGTTTTAAAAAAATAAATTGGATTTTTTGTGCCTAATATTTTATTAAATTGAAAACTCTCTGGATTTGTCTTAACAGGAGATGAGAAAGAATCTAATAAAGTGAAGTTGGAAGACTTTTCCTTTGATTCGTGGAAGCGAGGAAAGTTCTACCTTCAGACATAAATTAATTTCATAAACTTATCGACAACTTTCCAGGTGGCTTCTTCTATAGTCTTCCTCCGAGTGTCCCTTTCTAATTGATTAATGCGGAGAAAATATATAGAACTGTGATATAAGAAAGTGTTGAAGCTATCTACTTATAGGCGGTTCTACGGGAGGGAAGTGCAAGTATGCAGATTGCTTATTCGCTGTGATGATATACTTGGTAATCCATGGATCAGTCAGTGTCCTCCAACGTAACACGAACAACGTAACAGGTACAAGTATACTTAGAGAAATACGAAATCCAAGACTGAAAGGTTATGGGGCTACTGTTCGGCTCTAGAGGAGTCCTCCATCAAAAAACTGTCAAGATACTAATAGAACAAAAGCTAACAAACGATGATCTGAAGAACTTATCTACTTATCTTACTATCCTAAAATCATAAATAAGAATCATCAATCATCATTTATATAAAAAATAAAGATGAAAATAATAAGCTGCACTCTCAACCGAGATACCCCCCTAATTTGCACAATTCTATTTATTCCAAATTTTCGTATACAATTCAAACAAAATTAAAAAAAAAAAAACATTATTACCAAGAAATTGACAGATTAGGAGGCGGACCATAAGGTACACAGCAGCTTATTTATTTATTTTTTTATAGTATTAACTATAAATACTTATTACTGATTTTACCGTTTACTGGAACGTAACAATATAGTTGGACCAGTTGTGTATCAAAGCGCAAAGACTCTTTAAACATTAATGAATGCATATTAACATGTATTAAGATATTTCAACGACAGAAAAATGTAAGTGAATGCAAATTACACTAGTTCATCATCTCTTGGAATTCCTTCCTTAGGTATTTCATATTTTTTGTTAACGTAGTGGAGTCCTATTTTTAAGAATGAAATTAATTCTTCCGTATCTCTGCAGTTATGATCGGGACGAATTCAAATTCGGGGTACCTGTTTTCTATCAGGAAGAAGTCAGAAACGGACAGTAAAAAGAAGGGAAAGTTTTTTTAACATACTCACTGATTCACATTATACTCTATAAATACAAGGGTATTTGTATTATTTATTTATACAGTAGTACCCGCAACTACGTGATTTGGTTCAAAATTTTACAATGTAAAATAAAAACAAAATTATAGAAAAATAACAAATAACTGTACCAAAAAAAACTTAAACGTGATAAATATACATTAAATTCAATTAATAAAAACAACAAATAAATTATGTTATGCCTATATACCAGTATATTTATATTATATAAAATTGTTCAAAATTATTTTAAAATTTCTCACTACGCCAAAACTATAAAGGAGAGAAGTTAAATTTTGTAAAACAAATTCAATTTTTTAAGGTGATTCAATTTGTTGTTGATTGATAAGTGGGCCCCTGTCTGTAAGAAGTTAGTACAAGTCAAGTGGACTCTCTTAAGTATTCAATGCTCCTGCAGTTAGTAAGTATGTGTTTAATGCTTCATGGCATGTTATGCAATGAAGTATTTCTGTTCATGTCATGAGGTATGAGTGCATTAAATGTGAGTGTCCTGTCCTACGTCTCCTTAGTGCAACTTCGTCTCTTGAATGACAACTCGCTTATACAAGGCTTTATTTCTCGCAGATGATTTTCTGATGTCATTTTTGCCATTCATTTTATGTTTTCTGTAGTATGTGTAATTGTAAGTCTGGTAGGGTCAATGAGGAAAGTCAGAAGATTGTTTCTGCTTTGCATGTTACACCAGTTTGTATGTCCGATGTTTTCATGTCCTCCAAACTACTGCCTTTAATTTTTAAATTTGTTCTAGAACCTTAATGATTAAGGAATGAGTATTTTAATGTTTTTGAAGGAAAGTAAAGCACTTAATGAATCGGAGTTTATAGTAATATCATGTGTTTTAGTCTTAATGTTTGACAGTCCCAAGAGTATGGTACGCAATTCAGCGGTGTATATACTGCTATTTTTAGGTAGGCTTATTTCTAATGCATTATCTCCTACAATAGCCCCTGAACCAGTACTTTTTTTCAGTTTTGGATCCATCCATGTATATAGGTAGAGTCTGTATATTGGTGGTTGAAGTATGTTTTGTACAAGTGATTGGCTAAAGTTCCGTTTTTTTTTTTTTTTTTTTTTTTAAAATTTTGATAATTTGAGGTCGATCATTAAGTTGTTAACTTTCCATGGTGACATGGAGAGTTGTCTGTGTTGGTAAATTGGTAAGCCAATAATGTGTTCATTATATTGTAAAAATCTTAATATTAAGGGTTTTCTATATGTTTCTATATGAGTTTATATGTTTATATAGTGTAAATCTGTAAGTGTGGGTGGTTTGAAAAAGTATATTTAGACTATACATCTATTGCATAGTAAGACATTAAGGAAACATTTGGTAATGACTCTGTCTTATCTTAGTTATATACAATCATCATATTTAACATCTCCCAATTTAATTCTATTTCCAATTTCTATTTTACAATGACTAAGTATACACAGGACATGTATGCCAAATTTCTTGTTGATTTGTTTCAACCTGCAATCGCTACCAAGATATTAACAGACGAATTACTTCTACACTTATCAGACGGGAATTGCTTCCACTAGCCAATTAGTATAATAATAATGCACATACTATATATAATATATATATATATATATATATATATATATATATATATATATTTATATTAAAGAAAATAATATATAATAAAATAAGTATACTGATCGACTTTTGTTGGCAGGGAGAAATAATAGGTCATTATTTATAATAGTCCTCAATTAAAAACCTTTGCTTTTTTGCTCTACATGTTTCGCGACTTCAATTGCTACTCAAGTCATATCACTCGTTGTACCTTCAGACTATTGCAGTGTATATCAAGCTTCCTGTGGCTTGGCGTATAGTAGATAGGTGTAATAATACATTTGGATTAGAATAATTAAATTTTGATTAATGTAAATTATTTATTCATTAATGTCCTGTATCAGAGGTAATTAGCACGCGGTAGGAGGAGGTGAGCCCCTAATTAACAGTAACAGTTCTCTCCTGGAAGCACTTATTATTTATATATTTGGAAAATATTTCTTAATAATCTTTCATTGATATTTAGTCTATTAAAATATAATAAAAGTTGTCCTTTTGTTAATCACATTAAGTAGACATATTTTAATTTAAATCTATAGATTTCACATATTTTAATTTATTTCACCCGAAATCTAAATGAAGATTTTTTTACGGAGTAATTTGTCTGTATTTAATTTAGATAGTTTATAATTTTGTATCTTCTTATCTTTTTGACGCAAGCTCATGGTTTTTATTTTTATTGGATGACTATTTTTCAAACTTTCTGTTGGTTCTCTACCATGCATATGCTTTGTTTTTTATTTTGTATGGCTCTTTTTACACTGTTGATCATGCTATGTTTGTTATTTAGTCTTAATGCTTTTGTTTGCCAACAGGTACGGACGTTAGAGCGCTTACTCTGAAAGTGCACTTTGCATTTAATTCAAATACTAGTTGAGGCCTTTTTATTGACCCTTATATTTTAATTTAGTTCTATTCCTACACTATAGACGTATTTTAATTTAGTTCTATATTTTTTTGGATGTATTAGGATTTATGTGATATCCTCCAACCATATTGTAGTTCAGTGGTATCATGTGGTATATTTAGGTATTTTCAAAGGCTACACACTGTTAATATGTGTTTTACATTGAAGTAATTGTTATTACAGTACCTACAAATAGGAGTGTCTGTCTGTGCCATTAGGTGTTATGTTATAGGTGTATGTGGCCAACTCTGAGCCTGGCAAGGAGACCATACTCCAATGTCTCGATGGCCAGTACTTGACTGTACATTTTTTACTGCAGAGGCAGATGTTTCATTCATCCATTCTGATTGTCGCTATGACAGTGAATAGTAAGTAATATGTTCAGTAATCAATGTTTGTCAGCATTCTAAATCGGATAAAAGGAACATTCCCAACCATCAACCTAAGGTTCAAAACCGAACATACTCAAATCCCTTTACACCAAACATAAAGACCCTCTTCTTCATGACCAAACCACTAACGTTATTTACCAAGTTCTATGCCCGACTCCTATATGTAGTCCTGTATACATTGGAGAGAAGAAACAAAATCTCAAAAACCCACTTAAAAACAAACGCACAATTACAAAAACAGAAATAGGCATTTCCGCCCTCGAAAAACACGCCAACACAAACAACCACACCTTTGACTAAAACAAAATTTCCATATTAGACAAAAAAATCCCCACAGGCACTTAATTTCTGAAACTTTCCAAATCAACATAGATTTTAATAGTAATAAAACAAATAAACAAAAAAATATTTTTTTTTAAAATTTATTATATTAAGGATATTACACTCTGCATTGAAATGCATTTGGTAATGTGTGATATGTACAATACGATAGTCCTCCATCACTCTCGACAGAAGCCTCACACCACTTCACCACATGAGAGGAGCAGCCTTTCCCTGCCTGGCAAGGAAGTCAAGTTCTAAGGAGAAATGACAGTTGAAAAGAAAATAGCCACTGCTATCACTTCACTTTACACTTCTATAGATCTCTGGGCCATTGTCTCTTGAGGCGCCATGAAGGGGAATATGGATGAGTGGTACTGGAAATGGGCTAGGAATTATGGATTAGGATGATTGGATAGCCCGCTAAACCCCATTGCTTGCAAACTCACTTTCCAAGTAACAATTCTAGAAAAAATGGGGAGAAAACAATCTGTAATTAACAGCTCTGACAAGCTTGTTAAATGGAAAGAGGAAAGCATTTCCGAATTTGTCCATCACCTATCTGCTTCGGAAAGAATATACTTCTATTCTGAAAATTCAAATTGCCTCTATGAAAATATTGTTGCTGTCATAACAGAATCTCTTGAACGTTCTGGCTTAATGGTGTCCAGAGGTCGTCATATGAAGCATAGATTTAATACAAAAAACTACTGGTTAGATCACGACTGCTTTAAATTTAAAAAAAGAGGTCAAAAGCAGCTACAGAAAAATGAGTAAAACCAATTACTCCCCCCAAGAGCTAGTTCACAGTTATATAGAAACCAGGAAAGAATATAGAGCCATGATACGTAACAAGAAGCTTGAAAATAGGAATAAGATCATTGAAAATCTACGAAATGTAAAAAACAGTACTGAATTTTGGAAAGCCATTAAATCACTCAAGCCAAAATCACGTAACTCAAATGAGATTGATATGGACAAATGATGCAAGTATTATAACAATTTTCATGGCAGCGAAATTCATTTTTGACGACTACTACTTTTCAGTAACCCATCAATTTTATTTCCTTAGAAGAACTTCATTACTGCATAAAGAAAAGCAAAAATAAAAAGGCACCCGGATTAGACCAAATAATATATGAAATCTTTAAAAATTTAACACCAGAATGGGAACATTACCTTCTAAACATGTTCAATAATATATTTGAAACTGAAAAGCTACCAAATCTATGGTCCAAATCAATTTTGCACCTACTGTACAAGAAAGGAGATAAATCTGACTATGAGAATTTCAGAAGGATATCTCTAATAAATAATATTACAAAACTCTTCACAAGAATTTTATCAAATAGAATCCTCAGTTGGGGTGAAGCAGAAAATGTTATCCCAGAAGAACAAGCGGGATTTCGCGGAGGAAGAGGTTGCGCTGAACATATCTTTTCACTTTCTTCACTTATTTCTATTAATCTTAGATAAAAAAGGAAGTTACGTTTATGCCATATTTGTAGACTTAAAAAAGGCCTTCGATTCCGTTAATCACAATTTGCTCTGGGTAAAGCAATCAGAAATTGGAATAAGTGGCAAGATTATAAGATTAATAAAACAGCTGTATGATTATGCGGTAATGCAAATAAAAATTGGAAATCAACTATCTGATGATATAAATATTACTTTGGGTTGTTACAAGGTGAAAGCCTTAGCCCATTACTATTTATCCTTTTTTTATCTGACATAATAACATTTTTCGAAAAGAATGGAGCAATAGGGATCCCAATAAATGCTGCTATTGAAGTCATCATGCTGTTATTTGCTGATGATATTGTTATTTTAAATATCTCGTGGCATAGTGCACAGAGAAACCTTAAAATATTAAAAAAATATTGCGCCATAAAGGCACTATCCTTAAACACTCAAAAATCTAAAATAGTAGTTTTTCATAAGCCCCCAAGAAAAAAAAGCTAAAACCCTTGTTTTGGCATGATAAAAAACTGGAATACGTCAACTCTTATATATATCTCGGAGTTCCATTCTCATCCTCCGAAAAGTTTCTAAAAGCAACGGTGCATTTTGTACAAAGAGCATCAGTCGCCTCCTCACGCGTAAAAGAAATACTTCGAAAAGGGAAGAGCGACACATGGGAAACCAAGATTACACTTTTTGAAGCAATCATGTTATCAACTCTTCTGAATATCTCTGAAATCTGGAGCATAAATTACTTGGACCAACAGGAATCGGCCAACCTCGCATTTTTCAAATCTTTGTATTTTTGGCCGAAATGCACACCAAACTATATGGTTAGACTGGAAACTGGACAGAGCCACATAATAGTAGAGGTGTTGAAAAAAATCCTTAATTTCTGTATAAAAATATTGTCAATCTCCGAAAATAGAATAGCAAGAAAGTGTTTCAGTAGATTAATAGCACTGGATGCCAGTAATCATGATACAAACTATAATTGGGTCTCACAAGTAAAAGCAATAGCAAATTTAAATAATGTGGAAGAGTATTTTACTGATATCTCGTGTAGAAAAAATTTCCTAGCAAATAAAAACAAAATTTTGGACCAAGCAACAAGTCACATATTATCCATCCAGTGTCTGTCATTATACCAGCCCCCAACCCGAAGATTATCTTAAATTTAAAGTGAATATGAAGAAAGTAAGATTAGGAAGTCAATTTAGAATTTCAAATAACGATTACTTAAAGCTGTATCACAATAAAAAAATGAAAGTAATTAAATCCGGAGAAATTTGTGAATGCTGCCAGGAATTTATAACGAACGGATTAAAACATTTATTACTGCAATGCTCGGTAAACAGCTATCACAAAGAGAAATATTTGAAGAAGTTTATAGCCACAAGTGATGACTTAATGTCACTGGAAAATATCCTTCACATTGAGAACATTTATAAATTGCACATGATTTACTCATTCCTGTCAGCAGTATGCAACTGGGCAACGACATAGTTTATACCATTATCTTGAAAATTAAACCCTATAATTTTGAAATGTCCAACGGAGTCAATTAATGCGTCACAGTAAACAAATGAACAAAGGTAAATACGTATATGTTGAATAGTACTAATCAGATTAAATGATAAAGAATTTTAGAAGTTTAAGTACCTGAAAACATTTAATAAAAAAAATAAAATAAAAATTAAAAAAATGTAAAATGTATTATTTTATTGTAGTAGGTTAATATTATGTCATTAGTTCTTATATATATATATATATATATATATATATATATATATATATATATATATTCTTTTTGTAAATTACTTGTAAGATTACTAACACTAGATGGGCCAGACTCAGGCTAAAATATGTAGAGTGGCGAGTTCGATTCCCGCCTGGGCAAAGGAAATTATTTAGTGCCGAAATTCATTAAATAACGTCCTAAAATCCTACCCTGGCTAGAAAAGGGTGGTAACCTGTAGATAACTCGTCCCGATTAGTCTAAGTTCCAAAAAGTGGACGTTAATAAATAATAATAGTACATATTAGCCAATAAAATCTATCTATCTATCTATCTATCTAGCCCACTAAACAAAAAAATATCCCATATATGCATACATCTTTAATATATTATGGGTTCAATGGCCATCCTTCCTTTAGGTTTTTCCCTACCCTTTTCACCCTGCTCCTCCTCGTACATATCATATTTAAACCTTTTATTATAATTTTTACTTCCAACTCGCCCTCTGTTATTGTTACATTTTAAAATTTTAAGACTTTTTGTTTCATATTACTTTTTTTTAAAAAAATATTCAGTTATGTTTAACTATTTCTCACAAAGACCTTACACTTGTTGTTTTCATTCATTACAGCTCTGAAGCAGGGTAGAAAAAAATAAACTCATCTCTCTGAAGGATTGAGAACTTCTATAGCTGATACCCAACTATCCTTTACAATTATGTATGTATAAATATTTAAAGTGGTACTATATTAATTTATTGTATATAATTATTTTAATTGATGTATTTTAGAAACTTTATTCATAGAATTTGACCTAATTTTATAACGAATATATAAGTATAAATCTTATTTAATAATATCTAAGGAAAGTTATTGACATAATTACTTAAAGTAGAAAATTGTTTGTAAAAAATAAAAAATATTTGACTGTTAATATTTAATGGAAACAAACATATTTATTTCTTTATTCTTTTATATCGAACTACAATGAGTACTACTGGAAGACAATATAGGACTAATTTTGGTTTTATTTGTATGTTATATTACATATAGTATTGTAAAACCAACTTTATAATACTAAACAAGTGTCCATTGTTGTGGTATTAATATATTATATTACATTACATTGTGCGGTGAACATGGAAAAAAATATACATTATTGTTAATAATTCTCTTAATGATAAAAACAAAGGTAATAAAGAAATGAAAAAAAAGCTTCGATTTTAATATGTAATGTCAAACAATACATCGAATCGTCCATTCATTATTGCCGGGAAAAGGTGTGTGCATTGTCTGTCCCTTGAGCTGTACAATTTACCATTCCACGTCACCCGTCCTTATGGAGATTCCATGTTCCCAAATGGTGCCGTTCATTATAGGTATTCCAGTAGACCTAATTCCATCTGCCCTACATAATATGGCCTATTTGCCCATTCAATACGGTGTACAGGAATAACGACTCGGCCATCCTGTATGCTGCCTCGCAAAGCACTCCGTTATAGAGGATATGCCCTAATCTGTGTCTAAAGATCTTTATTTCAAACCTAGGAATTCATTCCGCCGACGCGCATAAGGCAGAGACGCATCGCACGCAAAGGTGCAATAAGAGATTTGTTGGCTCTAAAGTCGGTAGTACAACACAATCAGTTTTCTCTTCAGGAGGTTCACAAGTATTATACTTTCTAGTGGTAAATATTATAAGCGTATTTTAGCAGGTTTTCCTTAAGGTCGTACTCATGATGCGATCGAACCAGTAGGGGGGGGAGGTTATAGGGGGGAATTATCCCTCAATTTTCGAATTATCCTCGTTAAGATACTTCAGATCGAAAACTTGTACAGAATCAATCTTATTGTAAATAAAATTTACTATAAATATTGTTATATACATTTATTCTCTATCTTGAATATTAACCGAGCTATTTGCCTTTTTAGTGTGTGTGTGCCTATAACAGAAGATCGGCTGAAGTCGGTTCTATTTGGGACCTTCCGCCGAAAGCTCCATTTTCCTAACTGCTCGGCTCTCTTGAAATTGGTTTAGAGGCTCATTACTACTACTGTTATTAGTAGGCAGGTTTCTCTATTGTAAAACTTCACGTGGGAAATCTGCTTAGTTTACGCAGTCACTGCGTGACGGATTTTTATATTATTGAGTTTGTTTTAGATATTCTAAGTGTTTTAATTTAGATCATTGGATTGTCTGGAATACTAAGTAAATTAGTGTTTAATTTGCGTAACTATGATTCAATCATGTGCTAGACTGTTCATATTAATCAGCAATTCAATTTATTTCAAGTCAATTGTATAAAATATAATTTAATTTGAATGAAAACATCAGAATCCGTCCTTTATCAATTACTAGCATCAAAAATTAACGCAATTCTGAACCCTTGGGAGAAAAATGAAATTATGACATCTCTCTTTTTGCTCTGGTTCTTAATGGAGCATCCAGAGAAATTTGTCTTTTATATTTTATTATTCTTTCTTGAGCAAGGAACTCAATTTTTCTTTCCCTTTACATGAGTCGTCTTAGTTTTCCGATTCAGAAATATTTAAAAGGATTTAGCAACGAATGTAACAAACTTTAATGACATTTTATTCTGAATAATGTTAATATTATTACTGACGTTTTGAATAGATTCCTTCTTAATCTTGAGTAAGCATTAAGAGTTGAATTCATCAAGCAGCTCGTGCTCTTTAAGGTTCTAGAGATTTGATTAAACAGAGGAAAATGAAATAAAAATAAAATAAAGGCTAGCTAGTTGTAATAATAAGGGCGGTTCGTGCACTACCATTTGATGGGGAGTTGAAAAATATTGTTAAAAAGTAGAAGTAATGTAAGTAGGGCTGAACTTAGAAGGAAGTAGGCGAATAAACTGTCAGTTATCAAAACTTTCTTAGTCTCAAAAAGACCGCATATTTTCACTAGTTGCCATGTTTAATATAATGAATATATTTTTCTTCAAGAAATGTTTGTAGTAATTACGTTGGGCTAATGATAGGATTCCCTCTAAACTAATATGATTCCACGATTTTCGGCAGAACTCATGACGTCACATTGCTAGGTGAAGGTAGTAGGACAATCATGTAGCTCTAAGGATCAATAAGAAGGCCAAGTCCTCTACTGTTTTTTAATATATTCAGAGTGCACTTTCGGAGTCAACGCTCCATCCTCAGTGCCTGCTGACAAACACAAACATCGAGTTAATTTCTCGAAGCCTCTAAATAAGTCTTTATTTTTCCATTAATATTTTCCGCCATTTCCAATTCCTCCAAGCTCCCTCCTATGCACCCAAGATAACCTTCCAGTTCATTCACCCAATTAAATGACATTTAATAATTGGCAGATAATTCCTTTAGACGCATGCATCACAGTCTTGATCGATCATCTGCCGACTTCTCTTGGACCAATTCAACATCCTCTTGAAAATTTTCAGTCGGGTGTGTGTGCGGTTAAATTCTATTCTAATGTAAGCATTAGGAAGCCATTTAAAGAAGTTTAATTGAGCTTTCTCAATCACCTCCGAGTAACCAGGGCCACATATTTCTGATACATACAGGAGTACACTTTCACTAAGTGCATCGAACAGCATACATTTGGTTGCCCAAGTTTCTGCTTTGCTTTTATTAAGTATGCTTAAGAAGGCACCATTGGCAGAGCAACCTTTTGCCAAGAAGTGAGTACTGGCTTGACAGAATTTTCCTGAGGATGAGAAAGGTACCCCCAAATATGTAAATGAATTTGTAACCTGGATTGGGTTATTATTATAAAATATGGTTTTACTTTTCCCAAGTCGACCTCCTTTGTGAAATGGTAATATCATTGTTTTCTGAGTTTTCACTGAGAGTAACATTGCGTTACAGTATTTCTTTAATATATTTAATTTACGTTGCGTATGAGGCCATGATATAGAGAGTGAAACTAGGTCATCAGCATACATCAATAAAATTAAATTTTTTCCTGTACTTATCTGTATACCCTCTGCCCCATTCTCTTTGAAAAAATGGACTATATCTGATATATATATTTATTTATATATATATATATATATATATATATATATATATAGCAAGAATAGAAGAGGGCTTAAGTTTTCCTCTTGTAAAACACCTTCAGATATTTCAATGTCATGTGAGTACTGATTTCCTTCTTCAATAATAAAAGATGATTGATCATACAGAAATTTTATCACTCTCAGAATTTTTCCTCCAATTCCTAGCCTATATAGTTTTTCCCATAATTTTGAATGGTTTATAGAGTCAAACGCTCTTTTGAAGTCTACAAAGGTAGCAAATAATTTTCTCCTCTTTAATCTGAGTGCTATATTTACAGCTGCTGACAAACAAAATATGTTATCCCTATACCCTTTACATTTTCAGAAACCCATTTGTTTGTACAGGATAATTTTCCTCTCTTCAACTCATGTAAGCAATCTTCGACTAAGTGTAGAAGTGAAAAGCTTTAGAATTGAGTTGAGAATGGCGATGCCTCTGTAATTGTTTATGTCTTTTTTATCTCCTTTCTTATGGATGAGCCTCATTCTTATTTTTGTCCAAGATGATGGTATCGTTTCTTCACTCCAAACTTTATTAAAGATGTGTACAAGGTTTTTAGTCCAACTTTCATTCATTAATTAATAACATTCGTTGGGAATTAAATCTAATCCCGGAGATTTATTGTTTTTTGCACGTTTTAGACTTTCTACTGTTTCTTCGAGAGTAATGTTTCCATCTAGTTCTGAATCATAATAATGAAAATAAATTGTGTCATCAATAATTTTTTGAGGTAAAGAACATTTATAGAAAGTTTCCCACTGAGTAATGTTTATTTCATTTTCTGGGAATGGTTTAAATTTAATTTTTTTTAAAGTTGGCCAAAATTCCGCAGGATTCTTTGTCTTGCTTAATCTAACTCTTAATTTTGTAAGGTACTGCTCCTTAATTTTTTTTTAATTAATGATTTATAACATTTCTTGGAATACAGAAAAGTAGTAGTTGATTCATCTTTAAATGAAGCATTACAACATATCTTGTATGTAGAGGTAAGTTGTGCCGGCGTTTTAGTATTCAATTAAGAGCGTTTGATTTTCATCTCTCGTAAATATCTAGAGCATTTGTTTTTTTATTTTATTTGTATATTGTTTGAATTCTTAGATAAAGTTAATTTGTTTAATTATTTTTGTAGTCTTATTAGTTCTCTTATGAATAAACTTAATAGTTCCTTTTATAATTAATTTTCCTTTGGTACCACGTACACAGGGGCTATACCCCTACTTAAGTGCATCTACCTCACACAGTAAAACGGCTAAAGGGTTTAAAGAACTTTTTTTAGGGGTGGTTAGTTTAAGTTAATGAAGAATTGTTACTAATATAAAATTATCTCAATTTAATATTTTATATCCTAATACCTAAAGGCTATCTCAAAAACTCTGAAAGTTTGTGTAATACGTAAACGTCCTAGTTTTAGCAGATTTCCCTTAAGGGAATTCAGCTATTCAGGCTGTACTCATGTACGTGGCTTGTGAGGCCGACTGCGCCCGATTGTGTCTACATTTCGAAGGTCAGTTTTTTCAAGATATATCTATTGCAATCGTTCAATTTACTAAAAAATAATCCTATTCCGTTCGGAAGCTCGTCGATATCTTGAGAAATATCTGCTATACTACCTCTGGCCTCTCTGGCCGAGTGGGCCTGATCAATTTTACTTGTTTTAGTTTAAGTTCCATTCTATTTAATAAAGCCATATTTTACCTTCTAAATGGTTAATTTGCTTTTCTTAGACCCTAGCGAAAGCTGTCCTACCAGCGTTTTAAACTAAAATAGATTAGGTGGGGAGTTAAAATATGTAGATGGCCTCTCTGGCCGGGTGCGCACATTTCTTTTTACGTTCAGAGGTGTGCACGGAGGGTTAATTGCCTATCAATGTAGTTGTACGGGTATTTCCTCTATCATGAATATTAACAAAGATATTTGCTGTTTTAGTTTTCAGCCTTCAGTAAACCTCCACTCGTGCCATATTCACAATAAGCTTTTATATCCTTTATTAGATATTTAAATACAAATATTCTTTTCATTGATGTTTTATTGTGTGAGTACGTATATTGTGTGTTGAGGTCATCAATGAAGTGTTTTCGTTATTAAATCTAAATGTAGATTTGTTTTATACCAAACTTGATATTCAACACTATAGATTATATTAGTTAATGGCGGAAATCGGACCCGGAATAGAGTTGAGGTAGAGAGGGGAATTAGAAAATTCCAAATATCTCTGTTATTATCACTCGGATCGAAAAAATATTATAAATCATATATGAAGCCATTTATTTATTGAATGAAGCGTTGCCCTTAATCTCACATGGTAAACTTGAGTGGCGAGTTCGTTTCTCGCCTAGGAAATAGGAATTTATTTAGTTACGGAATTCATTAAATAAAATCCTTAGTTCCACCATGGCTAAAAAAGGGTGGTAACCAGTAGATAACTCGTCCCAATTGCTTTAGTTGCAAAAATTGGACGTTGATATAAATAAATGTTTATTAAGCAACCACTTTCTTGTTTTCAGCCTTTAGTAAACCCCTAGTATTACTCGTTGTATTTTGACTTAAAAATAGGAGGATATATGGTGAGATGACAGTTTACGTAGCGTTTTGCGGACTTTTCTAATTATTGAAAATTTAATATTTAAATCAGAATAAAGAATATCAGTTTATTACGTACGTTCATTGTTGGACAATTATTTGTCTTGGAAATGATTACAATTCGAAACCGCTTTTCTTTCAACTATGTTTGCCACCAATTATTGACAAATTTACACACCCCTTGTGACCTAGAGGATCTAGTAAATGTTGATTCACTGGGCCATTTAGGTTGAATAAATTCTTAGAGTTAGGAATTTAATATGATTGATAATTTACTAATATAGAGAAATTACGTGGATAGGTAATATATAAGTTCCAAGGTGGTTTGGAATTCCGTTCATACTAGTTGGAATTCTACAGCTGCCATATTGGGTAACGGTATAACCATTGGTGGAACCAGGGGCTAGGTAAGAAGGAAACATAATTGTGATTTAATTTTTTTGTGATATTAGGCAGTCCCAAAAGACTGCATATTGGTGCAAATGTTTTCGTCCGTTATGAGTCTGTGTCCTTTAAAGTGAGTTTTATTTTTCATGAGTTTGCACATATGTTTAAATGTTAGCAGGTTTCCCTAAAGGGAAAACAGCTATTGAGGTCGTACTCATGACGCGATTTTCAAAATATTTCTCGATCCTACCCAGGAGATGACGAAAATGAGGTCCGTTCAAAATTATATATTTTTGTAAGTTACCGCACTAGCGGTCGCAATTTTTTTTTATCTTTACCAAACTCGATATTTAACCATTTTATGTAAATAGAAATATCAAGTTCGTTAATGGCTGAAATCGGACCAGTGGGAGTGGGATTTATAGAGGGGGATTTTCGTCTGTTATTATGTGTCGGATCGAAAAATTTTATAGTACCAATCTTGTTGTAAATTAAATTCACTATATGTACTGTTATATACATTTATTCCCTATCTTGAATATTATCGGAGATATTTGCATTTTTATTAAGTTTGTGCGGATATCAGAAATGAGATCGGCCGAAGTCGGTTCTTTTCGGGACTTTACGCCGAAAGCTGCAGTTCGGCCGTTTCCGTAACTGTTCGGGTCTCGTGAAATTGGTTTAGAGACTCGCTACTACTGCAGTTCTTAGTAGGCAGATTTCTCTATTGTAAAACTTCACGTGGGAAATCTCCTTAGTTTACGCAGCCCCTGCGTGACGGACTTTTTATTAATCAATACTCGTAATGTTCGTTGTCTAACATCTATCACAGTAATATTCGTTGATTTCCTTTTTTTTTAGGATACTGTTCAGTTCGTTAACATTAATGTGTTCAGTTCATTTCGAAGGTAAATGGTATAAACTAAAATGGAATGGTATTTTGTACTATACATTACATGATACTACGATGTTTAATTTAAGAACCGTCGTTGAAGTAATGAAAACGAAACGAGCAGTGAGAAGTACTTCTACCTCTATGTTTTTTTTTTTTTGTAAATGATATACAGCTCCTATTATTTTCTTACACTTAGTTTGCTCTTCTATATTACAATTTTCCCAAGAGATTATACCCATAATTCGCACAACACTCTGGGGCTTGAATCCATAGTGTATATTTACACAGCGAAAATGAGCTATTTTCTCAGGTTTATAGTCTGAGCAGATGGCGACGATAAGGCGAAGGCATTGCTCCAAAGCCCCTCCTTAACACTGATATTTCGCAAGGTAAGCCCTGAAATGGGGGAGGGAGAGAGGGAATTGCTTTGTTAATTTCTCACTGGCCGGTGGTTTTTTTTTTTTGCGGGAGCCCTTTAGTGTAGCCCGCATTGTCCCCGTAGTCACCCAGCAAAGCACAGAGTTTACCCTATTCACTCGTTCTACCGCCACCTGCCCAATTAGCTGTGAAATGGCCAGCTGCATTATGGGCAAATATGTTGAAAAACATAAAAACAAACGTCATCACATTATATGTTTGTAACAGACCTTACGCTGACTACCATTTCCTCTTTGACTATGAAACATAAGTAGCAAACTCATGTTAAATAAAACTCCGACACGCAGGGGCTGCGTAAACTAAGCAGATTACCCACGTGAAGGTTTACAATAGGTAAATATACATACAAGGAACACTCCCGTGAATGAACAGTAAATTTATAATACAAGTTAATAATCTCTTCAACGGAAAGCGGTTGAATTGTAAATGAACAGGCCAGCCAGTCTCGTAGCGCTACTTAGATAGACCGGAAAAACAAACAATTAATGAAATATATCTGAATATAACATATTAATTTTATTGAAAACAATTTACTAAAGCTTGTGCTGTAATTTGTAATAAATTGGAATCAGTTTTATCTCAATCACTCAAATTTTAGTAAACCAAAAAAAAAGAAGGAAGGGGGGCGGGGGGTCAACAGAACGTATTTGCTTATATCTCACATAGTAATAGTTCAATGTAAACAATATTTGGTATTTAGGCTTCGAATTATATGGTTTATTATATAAAAGAGTATTGTTTATGTAACAGGAGCAGAAGTGGGGTTTACTGATGTCTGAAAACTGAAAAAATGCAAATTTCTTGGTTAATATTAAAGATTGAGAATAAATATACATAACAATATTTATAGGACATTTAATTTTCTATGAGGTGTATTCTACACCCTTTTTCGATCCGACTGATAGTAACGGATATATTTCGCATTTTCAAAATTCCCCCCCCCCTCTAACCCCCCCCCACTCCCACTGGTCCGATTTCAGTCATTAATGAACTTGATCCCTTAAGGGAAATCTGCTAATATATATTTATAGTACTTTTGTAAGTGCTCTTAATAACACATTTTGTCAAATATATTATCCCGCCGAATGCTGATGTGGGAGTAGTAACAAATACTTTGGGAAACCCCTTCTTCTGAAACCTGCTTCATGCTCACAGACCAGTAGAGAGCTGTTATAACAGCGGTAAATCAGAGGTGGGGCAACGAACGGAATTTGTAATGATCCTACTCCCTCAATTCAATTAAAATAAAAACATTTTTTTATTGGTTTAAACTATTTTCTCAGGAACTAAGACGAACGCTATACTAAAGGAGCCAAAACCATCCTTACATAAATTCCCATTATTTGAAAAGAGGTTTTTCCAACATGTCTTCGTAGAGCTTTAGAATTAATGCAATTCGAACCATGTTCTTAGAACTCTTTAAATGGCTAATTTAGTTTCCATTTTGATAATGCTGATTCAGTTTCCATCTGTTGAACGAACACGGTAAACTAAAGAATTAATACTTTAAGAAAATCGGTAACACATATCACATTTTACTTTGTTTAGAATACACACATTTACAAGAATACTTCAATACTATTGTTGTTGCAGAAATATGATCAATGATTGCATTTGTGAAGAATTTTGACGGTTGTTGAAAAAAACATAATCTTGGACAATTTGAAAATCAGATAAATCAAATCAGTGTTATAAGGTGATAAACAGTAGATACAAACTAAAATTTGTTATTACCATTTTTCAGTTTCTAAAAATAATATATATATATATATATATATATATATATATATATATATATGCACACGCTTTATCTACTTATAAAGTATAACTAGAAAAAATGATTCGAATGCTTGACACATGGCTAATATCAAACGTATTTTACAGATAGGAAATTGAAATGACAAATTGAGAGTGTTTATAATGTGGAACGCAACTAATAAGAACGCTTGAACTTCTTTTTTAATTTATCAAATTATGGAATTTGTAAATTGTGATACTGGACCACACGAGCTAGAACTAGTCAAGGAAAATATACAGCGTCCATCTCTAATAGAAAACTATGAATCGACTTTTTGAAGGGAAAATTCCAATTCAAAGTTTAATGACGGGCATCAATAGATGCATATATTATACAGAGAAGGGAACTCTGATAATTGTGAATTTCACAATATATCAATAGTCATATCTGTAATATACAATGCATGCATACATAGTCCTTGCAATCATATGCAACAAACACATTCTCTGCTTTATGTTATGAAAAATGAACATTATTTTATAGACAATTTACCCAATGAAAATTAATTTAATCAAGTTTAACGTGAGGTGAGTAATGATGATATATATTTAATAATGGGTATACCAAACATTTATTTTATAAAAATCAAAGATACCAAATGTATTTTAAAATATTGCAAACCAAAACAATTGGGCAATATAGTATATGTTTGAGCAATAACAAAAGTATAATAAAGGGAATATATTATAAAATGATGACTCTACTTCAGTTATTAATAGAACAGATACAAGCAGTTGGTCATAAATTAAAAACACTATATCCTTCTACTCCTATTTATTAAAAGCTTTTAATGTTGGTTGGAGTCCTTAAAACTAAAACCATGTCTTTTCCTACCCAGAAAGCACGTCAAGATGACTAAAAAGTCCCTCACGCCACGTATTTGCATTTATCTCAAAACCTAGGAGTTCAATGAGAACAATATTTGGTATTTAAGCTTCAAATAAAGTGCTACATAACATAATAGAATATTGAAAATATGAGATGAGTAGGAGTGGGGCTTAAGTGAAGACCGAAAACTAAAAAATGCAGCAAATATCTCAGTATATAATCAAGATAGTGAAAAAATGTATATAGCAACATTTATAGAACATTAGATTTGCAATAAGATTGGTTCTATACAATGTTTCGATCCGACGCATAATAACGGAGATATAAAGAATTTTCGAAATTCTCCCCCTCTAAACCCCCCTCCCCCTGGTCCGATTTCAGCCATTAACGAACTTGATCTTTCTTTTTGTATAAAACGATTATATATCAAGTTTGGTAACGATAAGTCAAAAATTACGACCGCTAGAGCGGTAACAGACATATATATATATATATATATATATATATATATATATATATATATATACAGTTTTGAACGAACCTCCTTTTCGTCATCTCCTGCGTAGGATCGATTTCCTTAAGAGAAATCTGCTAAAATTGGTGGAATTTATATGAAAAAGCTAATGATGAATCGATTTTAAAACAAAACATACAAAATTACTAATCATGTAAGTATACATATAACATTTATTTTTACCAACACTACTGTTAATTTTGTGTAATTATACAATACATACAAAAATAGATATTACTTATATTCTATATTAAAAATATATATTGCTCAAGTGCATTATTTATGTTTTCCTACTTACAAATTTTATTCTGTTTTGTGAGTATTCTTGTCATAGCTTCAATAAAGTTTGTGCCTCCTTGAAAATCTTAATGTTTTTATAATCGAAACTCCTCAGATTTACTAAGCCTCTTCATTTAGTGCATAACCTGCCAACCTTTTTTCCCCATTGTGTCTCGTTTTTAATTGTGGTTTTTATTTTCTTATTTTTTCTAGTTCTTTCAAATTTTATTTGTTATAAAACTTTTCAATATTTGAATAATATTATTGTAATTGATCTAAGTTGTGTCATTTAAATTCAATTTATCTTTAACCCAACAATAACAGTTTCACGTAAATAAATCATAAGTTTGACTGGCAATTCAGAAAATTAATTTTCCTCTTTTTGATGCTGCCCAGCTATAATTAAAAGATAAATTTTTTACCGTAGGTAACGTTATAAATAAATCATGTATATTGTCTTTTCGTTTAAAACTGTGTGAGTTTTTAACAACCTTGTTTCAATGATCCTACTTCCTTTCCTCATTTGTTCTAAAAACAAGTATAAACATTACAAACATTTCGCTAAATTTTCGTTTTTTCCTGTACATATTAACACCATTTGCGATGAATTTTATATAATTGTTTCAATTTCATAGGCTTAGTGTCTATCACAGAATTATCTTCCTATTACATCACCTATTCTTTTCATGTCTTACCCAACCCCTTGGTCCAAAATTCATTTTATCGTATGTGTCTGAGAAATGCAATAAACCAATTTTGGATCAAATATTAAAATATGACAAAGGTTTCCTATTTTCTTTCCATTCTTGCATTAAAAACGGGTATTTTTATACCCCTTTCCATTAGCTCTTCTGGGTAGCTTTTTTTTTTTTTTTTAAACATGGTACATAATTTATATTTTTATTGTATTAAAATATTCAGATTTTGTCCTATTTAGGTCCCTCAAAGTTCTGTTAAATTTAGAATTTCATTTAAACCCTATTATTTTCTGTTTATTGAATTCTAATTCATGATCATTACAACATGCAGGAATACCCGTTCTTTTTCTTGTATCTAGTCTCTCGCCTTTTTTAAATACTTTTTCTCTCTAATTAAATATTTGAACAATAGCTATTCTTCTCACATGTAGTAATTTTCTGTATATTTGTAAATGAACTGAATGTGTATATTTCATTCAATAAAAACCTTTTCAATAAGCCTTTCCATTAAGAGAAATTGACAACAGGTATCTCATTTGGAGTAAAATATTATGCTTGGAAACGTCTGAAATAATATTAAAACATCCGGATTACGGTTCTTTCAATGAATCATTGTTGTCCATAAGTATAGTTTTTGATCATTTTTTGTTAAATTTCTTCTATAATTTTTGTGTGTAATCCAACCGTAATGATGCTTACCACCTGGATAATTTACAACCTATATTGATAATAATTCATATTTCCTCTTCTTTTTATTTTCATCTTGTTCTTTTCTAAAGTTCATTGGTTCTAGCTCATTTTTGACAAATATAACAAAGGTTCATTTTATTGTTTCTTTATTTATATTAACTACTTTTTGAAACTAAGGCTAATTGGGACGAGTTATCTACAGGCTACTTTTCTAGCCAGGGTGGGTCTATGGATTTTATTTAATGAATTCCGTCACTAAATAAATTCCTATTGCTCAGGCGAGTATCGAACTCACCACTAGAGGTTTACCATGTGAGATTAAGGCCAACGCTTTAACTCACATGGCTAACCTGAGCCCTCATTTTATTGTTTAAAACAATTGATAATTAAAATATTCATCATTAAAATCATTATTAAGACATTTGAATTCTTTTTTTTTATGTGTCTTAAAAATTAATAAGAAATTATAGTAAAGACTTACATTAACATTAAATATTTGAGACACCCTGCATACAAATTTTAAAATCTAAACACAGCTTTTCAAGGGCGTTCATATAAACTAAGGCAAAGTGTTTAATAAAATCCTAAAATATAAATAGCATTTAGTATAATAGAGGCAAGGAAACATTAGAAATTCACGATTATATTGTGAAATAATAATGCCTGTCATTCTGTTTCCTATAACAATAAGTAATTAAATAATTACTCTTTTCCAAAGGTATTTGTGGGGACTAAATTAAATTGACCATGTTTCTGTTAAGTCTGTATATGTGGGACGATTTATGTGCAATTGAGAAACAGAATAAAGCTATTTCAATAGCCTCAAACAATAGCTTATTTACCTTAGAAATAGGCCAGGACCATAACATCAAAGAAATACATGAAATGAAATCCAACAGGCATTTAAGTTCAACTAAATTCAATTTAATAGCTAATATTCAGAGTAGCTCTTCGCTAAAAACCTTCATATTTGGAGCTTATTTCAATTAAATATCCTCATGGGTGAAGAACTGCGTCTGCCACAAATTTCTATATTTCTTTTTTCTTTTTTTTTTAATTTGGTTTGTGCCCCACATCTATGGTGACTGGCAAGATCTCTAATTATTAAGGGGTAGTTAGAATAATATATTTATTTCTTCGTGTACTCCTTTGTTGTACTTTATGTTTATATTATGGAAAATATTTCTTAAATATCTGACAATATTTCTTAACACAATTATGTGTTCGGCAGACCATATTGCCATCCAGAGGCAGCAGAAAAGACGATACTGCTACAAGTGACTTCACGCAAGAAATCTACACAGCAAACCAGTCTACCAAGTAAAAACTATCATTATATTTAAGGTGTTTTGCTTACACGACATTTAATGATTTCACGCCTAATATTTATGATGTTATACTCGGAAATGCGAACTTGTTTAATGCTCATAAATACATAACATAAGTCAAAAAAAGTTGAGAGTTAAAGGAATGGTGGGCGAGGTCTAGGCAGGGTGTTGTACTGAGTTATTTTTGTTTTTTATTAACATTGCTCTGTTTAGTGTTACACAAAGCTGAGTACCAATGTACATTTATGACTATTAAGGCTAATCTGGGTGGTTTATCTATAAGAAACCGCCCATATCCAGCCACGGTGGGACTTAGCATTTTTTTAATGATTTTGTCACTATAATGTGAGAATTGAGCTCACATGGCTAATCTGAACGCAAATTATGAATATAAAGTTTACAATTTGTACTTAGAAAGAATTATTCTGCGATTGGAGAAAGGTTTAGTACCGAAAATGACTACCATATTTGTTTTTGGGGCTGTTTTTGGTGGAATCAAATTTATAATTGCATAGAATCCATAAGAAATAATGATCTCCATTATAATGAATTATATAGCACAAGGCGTTTTGGAGAAAGAATTTATTATTGAATTTTATTTTTCCAGACTCAACAATTGTACATCGATTCTCTGTAGTCCCTTTAAAGGTGCAAATAGGTAGAACCTAAATGTAAATACTGGAACAGGGAATGTAAATAGATTGGCTAGTGTAGTCTTTCAATGAATAACATTCACACTCTAAATATTCCCTGAGCAATGCTGGCTGAGTACCTCCGACTTCGTTCTTGAAAGCAATGATGTTTTGATCAGTGATGGGGGGGGGGGGGTAGGACCTCAATTTCTTCATCAAAATTCTAAAATAAACCAAGAACCCGCAATAATCACATGTCAAACAAAACAAAACACTGAGAAAATACATTTTAAAATGCCATCATTATTCAGTTTATAAAGATTTCCAGAGGAAAACCGGCCACCTTAATGATATACATATTTACATCATTACAGTACTTGTCTGTTACCGGTCTAGACGTCGTGATTTTTTTTCCAATCATTACCAAGCTGGACATTTAAGCGTTTCCTGAAAAACTATAAATAAAGACCTTTAAGAGGAGAAATCGAACCAGGATAACGGATGGGGTTATCGGTCCAGTAGTGGGGGCCAGACTTCAGTGTTCAGTGGAAATGAGTAAATAGAATTGGGAAATGGGTTGTGTTTGTATTAATGGACTGGGTATAGATAATATATATGTATTATTTCATAATTAACTTCTCATACTTGATGTTATGCCTCGATAATTCTTCTATCGAATAACAGGTTTTATTTTGATGAGAAACTAGATTATTTAAACCCAAGAACGACTATAAATACGTCAATATTCCTCCAATCGGTTTCCCACGCTTCATGCTCAAAACTATAAAGATGACTAATTTGAATATTTATATTTTGAAGGAAAATCATTATTATATCAATTAGTTTCCATGTAATGGGAAATCCAATAATTTTGTGAATCTAATCTTTATATTTCCACGGGAAGCCATTGCTATTTCAGCCCGTCAACTACGGGTAACACGGCTAGTGTGTGTGTGTGTGTGTGTGTGTATATATATATATATATATATATATATATATATATATATATATATATATATACAAATAAAACCCTTTAGAATGGAAGGGAGGGACATTTAATAGATCTGACTGATAGGTGGCTAAAATCGTGGGAATTTAAAGGTGGATAGCTATGAGGGCTTTAGGGAGACCACTTAACTTTCGCCCTAATTTTTCTTCCATCTAAGCTAAGAAGAGGGTGATATTTCATCAGTTCGATTGGGCTGGAAGAATCCCCTTGACAGTCTTCCCCTCTTCAAATCTTCCATAGTTCTCGAATACTTGTACAACTCCACCGCTCATCAGTGCAGTGGAAATGGAGTCACTTCCACTCCAATTAAATTCTATAAGTCTTTCTCGGATTCCCCTAGAAATACCTTCAGCTCCTCTCTCAGGCATTCTTCCATTAATTGAAAAACTTTACAATAATTTAACCCCCCGACGGGCCTCCGTATTAATGATGACGGAAAGAGTTCCGCCAGTTATGTAGCCCAGAATGGGACTACTATTAGGACTAAGAGAGATATATCGATTGTGTCAAGTCCCACTTGGAGTAGAACTTATAATTGTATTTATGAATCTCATGTTTGTTCCTGAATGTATGACAAGTAGATAAATATATATATTTGTATAATGGTTGCTCTATGCTTTTTTTTTTGTATCTGCTATATTAAACGAGTTATTTATGTTTCCTTTGTTTACAGACTTCAGTTATTTCCTAGCTCGAATCAGTTCACGTCAAAAATAAGCTAAAATATCACAAGCCGTCTAATTCCAAATCTTCTTTTTAACGGGCCTTTATATATAAAGTACACGCAAAGAATTAAGATTTTACTTTCCTTTCACAAAAATGATTATTTGATGTATACCACAAAAATAACACTAAAAATCATATTCATTAATAGTAAAACTCGTACAAGGGAGCTCAGGTTAGCCAAGTGAGATAAGCCGTTCGTCAGGTTCAGTTGTGGATGAGTGCCGGTTTCAAGTGAGACTGAGTATCCTTTCTTTCTGAAATACACTGTAGTGGACATGCAAATATGATAATTTGAGAAAAGTGTCCGTCTACACATTTTTACTCTTTTCACCCACATTATGCTTTTATATTAAATGAAATTGGGGTCCCGAAGCCCGTACAGGTTAAGGTGGAGGAGACCTTGTACAAAGTAGTGTAAGCATAGGTGCACGTTCGATCCCCGCTAAGTAAGAAATTTAAGTTACCAGGAATGGCTGTATAGGTATATTATTTGTTCAATAAATAGCTTCATGAGAGACGTCACATTGACGAAGAACTTTGGCTCTTGAACATCCGGTATGCGATCCATTTATATTGGTGTTAATCTCTCCGGATAAACCTTGAGACTTGTTGTTCGATTTCCAGCTGGTCAATAAAAATTTATTTAGCGACCAACTCAGGTGTTAATTATCATCATTTAATGATGATTTATATTATACCAATTATACAGCTACTTTGGAGAGTTCATGTGGCAGACTGCGGCCGGGGATGAACGCTTTATGCAGCCACTTCACAACATCGTCCATTATTGGCCTAATTCTAATTTATAATTACATTTTGTACCTAATTCAAATGAATTCTATAAGTGTTTTTGTTTGTTTTATATATTTACGTTCACTTAATGCTACTATGGCTAATTGGGACGGGTTATCTACAGTCTAGAAGTGCCATTTTCAATAAAGAATTGGGTTTTTTTTAAATATAATTTCATAATAGTGTGGGTGGCCTCCCGATATCGATAAGTACCCAAATAATAATAACGATCAGGAAGATAGAGGGGGTAGAGTGTAGAGGGAATGTATTTAGAGAGTCGGATTCAACGTGCCTCAGTAATTATCAAAATAGTCCGTCATACGTAAACGAAGCAGATTTCCCACTTGCGTCCCCATATTTGCATTTATCTCATGACGTAAAAGTTCAATGAGAACAATATTTATTATTTAGGCATCAAATAAAGTGCTTCATAATATAACAGCTTATTGTTGATTTGACATGAGTAGGAGTGGGGGTTTACGGAAAACTAAAAAAAACTCAAATATCTCGGTTAATTTTAAGATAATGCAAACATGTAAATAACAATATTTATAGATCTTTTAATTTGCATTAAGACTGGTTTTATACAAATTTTCGATACCACGAACAGTAACGGAGATATTTCGAATTTTCGAAAATCCTCTCCTCTAACCCCCCCCCCCCCACTGGTCCGATTTCAGCCGTTAACGAACTTGATCTTTATTTTTACATAAAACGTTTAAATATGGAGTTTGTTAACGATCAAGCAAAAATTGCGACCGCTAGAGCGTTAACATATATATATATATATATTGAACGAACCTCATTTTCATGTCCTGGGTAGGATCGATGGACATTTATAGAAAATTTTCGAAAATCGCGTCATGAGTACGACCTCAATAGCTGATTTCTCTTAAGGTAAATCTGCCAAAACCCATTAGAACTATTCTTGATAAACATATAATGTATATTTTTTGTTTGTATTCATTTTTCCCAACTGGAATATTTAGCAAGTTAGTTGTATTTTTTTATTTTTGCAGCTCTCCGTAAACCACCACATCTACTTTCGATTTTCGATTTAAGTAACTGAGTCCCTGAATGCCTCATGACGAGCTTACATTTTACTTACTGTTTACACGAATTTTTTTTCTATGGAAGGCAAATATAATAAGTAATTTGTGAATAGACATCAAAGAATGTAACTCTTGGAAAATAATTGACGGAGTAATGAACAATGTTGGTGTCAATGAACAAAGGAGTCGAACACCGTTAAATGAGCTGTAACGATAGTCCAATAACTTGAATTTCTATCGTTGAATGTTGTAGTACGGTATGTTCTTTGAAGTTGGTAAAAAACATTTCAATTTGGGTACTGCCTGAGTTTAACCTTTGTAATGAAAACGTTGTCAGACTTGGTGAACGTGAATTGTCCCCGTGTAACATAAAAGATCATTGGATTGGTGCTTGAGAGGTTATAAATATAGATGCTGCCTATTTGAAAGGTAGCCAGAGAGGTTCATGACATCTGACATGTATGTATTATTGATGGAACTCTATTCGAATGGCCTTATTCCCTTTACATGGGAAGAACAATATGAGTGAAAAGCGGTTCAGTTCCACCCATCAAGCTGCTCTTGTTGACGAGTTGGGTTTGCTTATTTTCTTTGACAACACTCCAACCACCCTCTGTGAGCATCTCCTCTGTTTAGGCTGTCTCTCTCTCGTTCATGTTCAGCTCCTTTAACACTACATACCTGTATATTCCTGTTTTCAGTTACCTGACGATTCTTTTATCATTCATTTATTATCATTAAGTTTTCACCTAGTACCTAATATAATTAATTTAATGTGATGCAATTGATATACTTGCATTTATTTATATTTAAGGTACGTATTAATTACCCTGAGTAGTACAGTAATAAGATTTAAAAATAAATTAAGGCGTTTATTGCTCTATACTACATACATTATACTATCAATACTCAGTTATTGGCACTTTCTTCCTGTCCTATCTTCAATGAAACACAGAAAAAAAACCCGTTCCTCAATACAATTCTCTGAGCCTCCCGCATGGTCCGCCATCTCTGTGCCAGTCCTGGGAACCAGCACTAAGCATCCAGCTGGTAGCATAGAACAAAAGCTGGTAGAAGAAAAGAAAGAGACAAGCGTTCATGCCACTTTTCTCATAGAGCTCACAAATCATTCTTAAAAGAAGTCTTCTTATGGTGTTAACATGGTCCACCAACATGGCTAATTAATTAGTATTCAAGCCAAGGCAGGTGGCAGGGGAGAGGGCATGCACAGTGGGCCGGATGGCCAATCTAGGTGGAAATAATTCATGAAATCAAAACATCTAATTAAATTATTTGCCTTAATCTGGAACGTCTATTAATCCAATATGGCATGGTATTTTGGAATTAGCACCCGTACAAACATCACAAGAGTACACAAACAATGCCAAATCCGATGTTTTCATTTTAATGATTAACAAGTTTGCAGCTCAGTTTTACCTAAAAATTTTACTTAGAAAAGTTGTTTTTTCTGTATTTAAATTATCGAAAGTAAATTATTAAACTATTTTATTAAGATGGACACCATATCCATAGGTAAGTTAATAATAAAAATACAATAATATCTCAAAATTATACGAAATAAAAAATTTTAACATCCGTAAAAAAAATATACCGCATAATACCGCTAAGATAATTATGTCTGTTGTTGTTTATAATACAAACTAACATTTCATAAAAAATAGAATTGCTAATATTCGCTAACTTTGTCGTACGGGCTATTTTCAGAAAAAGAAATCACGATTACGAGACGGGACGTTTTTCTTCTTTGGCAAAGCTGTTCAAACACAAAGCAAATAATTGAGACCATTTTGTCACAATTTGCTGTGAAAAATATCCAACAACATTCATTGGAAAAATTGACCAGTAATTTAAACCTTTTGTTGTCAAAAATTAAAATTAAATGGCAAGAAGCTGGACGATACAAAGATTTGTTTCTTAAAAAAAATACTATTTGGTTGGTTTCAGACCCTTTAATTAATTCTTTTAGGAAGGAGATCAAGAAAAGTCGAAAACGTTTACATAAGGATGTGCTATCGCTTTTGCAGCCTCCAAGTTCTAATATAAATAAAGATTCAGAAAGCGATAATAGCGATAGTGATAGAGATGATTAACTGATACTATCTCTCATTAACTGTTCTTCTTTTGTGATTTCAATTGTTACCAATGTTTTGGATTTTTCTTTATATATTGTGGTTATTATTTACGACTAAATGATTGTATAATAATAATAAAACCATAAAACATTAAAAAATAACAAGTTAGCAGTTTTTTCCACCTAGATCGGCCATCCAACCCACTGTGGCATGGATGGGGAGAGAGAGAGGTCATAGATGGAAGAAATAAGGAGAACAAAGAAAGAATAACCAGCAAGAAGAAAAGAAGCCAGGCACAATAACCCAACATATTTTCAACACCAGCATTCAATATTGTAATTTTAATCAATATATTCATTGCATATTATATATTATTAAGTAAAATTTTAAATAGGCTTATTTATTTTATCATATCTGCCCACATTTATAAAGTCTACCCTCATAAAACAAGCATTTGCATACCACTCCAGTGAACAGGTATTATTCATTACCAAATTAATTACCCCTTCACCTTTAACATTTCCATTGGTGTAAATATTAAAAGGGGGGGACTTATTGTAAGGCTATTTCCTCTCCTGCTCCGACTTTTTAAGGTCCTTTGCGCTAATATTCCTGATGTTAGCGGAGAATTGCAGCCTCGTATATTGATGGTCCGTTGAGTGGGCGGTTGGGATCGGCCGATAGAACGCAAGGCATCTCTAACAATGTTCATAATAGCATTACTAGCGACCGTACTCCTAGCGTGAATTTTGCTCATCCATTTAGCTCTCGGATAAATCGAAGGCTTCCAGCAATTATTTTTCCTGGCAGAGTACCTCAACTTTCCCATGCCTAGGATTTCTCTAGGATAATTGGGAGCTGATGATAAAAATGCAATCAGCATGCTTAAAAGCATCTGCCTGCTAATATGCGGTGGTGTAAGTCTCAATTTTTCAGTCGCATTTCAGTAGACCGTTGATTCTGACTTCCATTCGGTGTCTACTTTGCCAAGTCATGTAAAATAGGGGACCTAGACTGCTAACTCGTTCGTAAATGAACCATGGTGTTCTTTGGCTCACAGTTTTGGTACATGTCTTTTTATATAATTTATTCTTTTTTCCGAGATTTTATTTATTTTTTCCTGTGTTTGAATTATACAGGGTGTCCCGAATCCCCCCGCCCCTTAAAATTGCTAATTGTATTAATAAAAGGTTGAGACTTGGTGTGCAATAATTGTGACCCATGAAAAGTCTTTACGGTCCATATTCAATCTCGTAGCCTTCTCCAGTGACCATAACTTTGGAATTTCTAATGGAATGCCCTACTTTTATAGCGGATTCTTGTAGATCAACAATCAACAACTAGTTTATATCAGTGAAAATTTCGATTTGATGCATCCTGTAGCCGTAAAATGCACAAATCTTTATTTCAGAACTGCACAGACTTTATTGGAGAATGATGTAACATAAATGTTGTAGTCAACAAAATTATAAAGAAGGGGGGGGGTGGAACTAGACGTTGGGGCACCCTGTATATTCTATTTTTTTAATTTGACTGATTTAATTTTGCAATGGTTTTCTTTTCATTATGAATGATGTTAAACAAATAAAAGTAGAAGGTAGATATTGCTTTACGTAATTATTAACTTCATTTGGAGGACAGTTTTTAGGCTGTATAATTACGGTACATGCTTTATTAGCACGCTCTTTCAAACTAATATAAATAAAACCTTCATAACGACCCAAGAGACCAATTTATAAAGGGTAAAAATCATATTACCATTCCAGTTCGTTTCAGGAGGATAGAAGTTTTGGTTCCTCAAAAGGCCACCTTCAGTTCACATGTGCTCCCAGATCTACCATTGCATGAGTACCGGTGTAAAGAGAGACTGAATGTACTCTCCTCCTGAAATGCATTGTTGTGGACTTGTAAATATTATCATTTCAGAAAAATGTCCACATTCTCATTCCTTTGACCAACATTATGCTTGTATTTTAACGAAATTTAGGGGACCCTTGTAAAGGTGTCACTTCTGAGCATTCTGTTTGATGTTTGCTGACAAGCTATATATAAGGGACCCTGCCCGACCCGAGTTAGTTTGTTCTCAGCTGTCTTCAAGTGATCATCAGTGCGTTGCAGTGCGGTAAAGTGTTTTATGTGAAGAACAGTGTTGTGCGGTGACTCTGTAGAGAATAGCAAAGTGCCGTGTTTAAGACAGTGCAGAGCCGTTAACTTTGCGAAGAAAGACAGCGCAATGCCGTATTTTTGTGAACTTCAGTGATCGTGAGTGAGTTATTGGACTGTGTAATAATAAGAACAGTGAATCTATCAGTGCATACTGTGGGTAGTAGTTAAGAATAATTATCAAAGTGTGTAGTCCATTGTTAAATAAATTGTGCAGTGATAAAAACTCTGAAGCTTCTGTGTGTTTAATTTTGCAATCCAAAAGAACTCTAATAAATAACATTTATTACTGTTTTTGTAATAAAAGTAAAAATATACTTCTCTATGACTACGTGAACAAGTCTTAAGAAGAATATTAAGACATGGTTTCATCAAGTTATACTATTTCCTACATAGCGCTGCGTTTATATACAGTTAAAATGGGTATATATTTTCCCTATTCATTCACTCCAATTAATGAATGATTTAGTAATTTAATACTTGCGAAGATAGGGAGGATGAAACGAATTCTGTATAAAGGCTGCGTAAATAAATAAATTTATTTCTAGAACGACCTGATAAGAGATCATATAACATGAGTTTGAGGGAGTTTCAGAGAAATACCCTTTCCTGAAAATACGGCCTAAAATGATCCCGTTAGCAGGTTTTCCTGAGAAGCATCTCTCCATCTCTTCGGCTCCAAAGCGTTTCCCATAAATTCCACTTGATCAGGGGCCAATCTGAGAATAGCAATGCTAAAATAACCTCTATTAGTTTTCCTTATTGGACATTTATGATTGATAATTTACATTTTACTTTAAGAAACCTGTTGATTGTTGAGTATAATGATTTGATGGTTGTTCTAGTTGAATGCGAAAAGGAGAATCTTCTTGCCATTCTAGAAGATATGCATCTTGCACATATTATGTCCATAATATCCACTTGTCCATTACGAGCTGTAGTCTAAGAACTCGAATAGTTTCCCAGTGTTGAGTTAGAATCGGACACGGAATATAAAACTCGTACGAGTGTCTACAGTGATAGGTAATATCTTAGAATTAGCGCTAGAAATGTTCATTCTCAGTCTTCAGCCATTGAGCAGATCTAAGCTGGAATTCATAAAAATATTTATAAGGTAATTAATAAAATAATTCTAAAAATTCCGAAAAATGATTGAGCAAAATGTCTAAAATAGTACATTACAGAATTTCCTCTCACCCACAACTGAGCTACTTCATTTATCCTTTCTATTATCACTTTAACGGGTATTTATTTTAATATATGTGGCATTTATGCTGACAAACCTGCCGATACTCAATAAATTCGGCAAGAATGGATGATATTGTACATGAAGTGGTTTATTAAATACACAAAATTTTTAGAGTAATAAAGTTTATTTACGTAATAAAGTGTTGTAGGTGCTAATACATTGTATTGATACTACAGTTTGAGTTGATGATGCCATAAAAACTAATGATTGGGGGAATTATTAATACAAGGCATAATATATGAAATGAAGTCATTGGTGTTCTCTAGGCCAATAATATTCGAACCATCCGAAATGAAATATGTCTACTTGTATTTCTGGTATATCAATGAGATTGCTCCGGATACCGATTTCACATTCCATTTCAAGGAAGGAATTGGTTTGGGTTTCATATCGGAGTACTCTCTGTTCGATTCCCACCACATGACAACAGCTGATGATGATAGTACGCTTATATCCGTCACAAGAGAGATTGTAACGGAGCACTGCAACAATGCAAAGGACAGCAAGATAACCGGCGCCCAATATCCATTTGTGGCCGAATGTATTTTTGATGGAACGTTTTGTGTTTTCTATCGCGATAGACAAATCAGCCCAGAGTATAGCAGGTTAGTAAATTCCCAGAAATATATTGCCGTTCCCTATGTACGGAACAGATTTCTGTAGCTCAGGAATGGATTTGCAGTCCTGCAATTCTTCTTTTTTTACCGATATACGTGGAAAATAGCCAGATGTAGAAAAATATACGATGACAGTTGGGCAATTTGGCTTTCGCGTTCAGCAAATATCCTAGACTCAATAGTTTAAGGAATCTGACAAGCATTAAACGACATAATGCCCTCAGGATACAAAAATTGGAGTGTTATTGACATTCAATTTCAGCCCAAGTCCTTTGTTTTCAATGGCTCGAAAAAATTTGACTACTATAAATATAACGCCCCCCCCTTAGAAAATTTAGAATTTTTCAAAGCCACAAACTGTGATCACCGATTATTTCAAGGTGACAACACTGAGAATGCTTCGATGCTTGATTTTCTTCAGACATCAAATAATTAGGATTAAGAACGAAAACAACTAAGGAAATCACATAAAAAGGAGCAAAAATTATTGATCATTATTTATAATACTTACTTTCATTAGATTCTGATGTTCCCAAGGAATAGCGAATGTAGAAGCGAATTCTTAAATCATGAATGTTTACACATTAAGTGACTAATTATTTTTTTTTACTGTAGAAAACGTTTACTTCCGAAGTAGATAGATAGATATTTTATTGGCTTATGTTTACAAACATGGTGCCAAGAGTCTGGCCAATTACTGTTAGTATTGTTATTAATATATTATAACTTCTTAAAAAATGTGTAAATAAAATAATAATAATTTCTAAATTACAAATGAACAGCATATACATTGGCAAGTAATAAAATATAAATATGAATCGAAGTAATTATAATACTTAATTCAATATATCATAATTTAATGTAAATGTAGATTAATTCAGTCTTTTTTAATTTCTAAATAAAGATTAGTTTTCTGACACATCAAATTAACATAATTCTTTAAGATTTATGGCAAACAGAATACTAATAATAAGCTTAATTGCATATAATGAATAATGTGTCAATGCTTGTTGCTTAGTCATCGCCATAAAAATAATAAAATTCTTTCTTTTATACTGTTAACGTTTGCAAACTTTTGATAAGAAACAGAAAACATCATTAGCTTTATTTTCACTGTTGTAATCCAAAATGTTTACCAATGATAGGTATTCTCTTTGAGGCACTATATATTTGTTAAGGAATTTTACCCTGTGTGCTGTAAAAGCGGGGCAATATAACACTAAATGATTCAAATATATATATATATATATATATATATATATATATATATATATATATATATATATATTTGGCACCATTTACATGCCTCTTACTTCCGGAGAAATGAAATTGCCCAAAAATTAAATAATTTACGTTAGATGATCTCTTAGCATAAAATTGAACAGGTTAACCATGTAGCTTAAGGATATGGTCTTAATTCACAAGTAAACCAAAAGTTGTGTGTGCAATAGAATTTAGTGAAGAATTCATTATATTAAATCCGTAGTCGAAGGCCCGATTATCTATGATACGAAGGATTTATATTTTGTTTTACAACATTGCTCCTAAAAATACTCCTTACACCGGCTGATAAGTGGCTTAGCTTAGTAAATAGAATTGTTGTGTTTTTTCGTTTGATAAAATATCTCATTTACGATACACTAGAGAGAATGGCATTAAATGTATCAAATGTATTCTACTTGAAATGTTCCCTGTTGAAGGAATTGGATTGATTCCCATGTGTCTCTATGGGATTGTTGGGTGTAAAGGAGTTGAGAGGAAAGCAGCCATATTTATCATAGGTATTCCTCAGCCTCATTTTACCTATCTCACAACAAGCAGCTCACCTGCTCCGTCATTCATCTCTGTTATGACTATCTCTCTTGTCAAATGATGTTCTCAATTCGAATTGTATGAACTGGAAGAGACGGTTACGGAAGAGCGCAGATAATTAATTGCAGCTGGGCTATTATATCACTTTCCGTAAAGCCAGAGATAGCTGAATATTCCCCGGGTCTGAACTATAACAGGTCATCTCTACCGAAACGTTCAACTTGCCTCTTCATTCACATCATTAGATTTCTTTTTTATAAAGAATATTACAGTCTGCATTTAAATGCATTTGGTAATGTGTGATATGTTCAATACAATAGTCTTCCATCACTCTTGACCGAAGCTACACCTCTTCACCACAATGAGAGGAGCAGCTTTTCCTTGCCTGGCAAGGATGTCAAGAGCTAAGGAGGAATATAGCACTTGATAAGAAAATAGCCTCTGCTATCACTTCACTTTACACTTCTATAGGAGATCTCTGGGCCATTGTCTCTTGAGGCGCCGCGGAGGGGAATATGGATGAGTGGTACTGGAAAGGGCTAGGAACTCTGGATTAGGATGATTGGATAGCCTGCTGTGGAATTTTCTGAATCTTAAGGGAATTAGGTCCTTTAAAAATGGGATATTAATTTCTTTATGGAGCGTGTGGTTGGTGATATAATATGGAGCATCTACTATGGCTCCCAAGACATTGGATTGGAACGTCTGGATGCGTCTGATGTTCGAAGGTTTAACTGTACCCCCACACTTCTATTCCGTATGTCCATATTGGTTTTAGAATCACCTTGTGTATTGTTAGTTTGTTTTCGGTAGAAAAATGAGACCCACATCATTAGAAGCAGGGATTATTCCCTTTTAGCAGATTTCCCATAAGGACAATCAGCTATTGAGGTTGTACTAGCCATGATGGCGTTTTCAAAAAGTTTCTTCAAATATTCACCTAACAGAGGACGAAAATAAGATCCCCTCCAAACACACGCACACACTCACACATATTCCCGTTTATTTTGGAACAGGATGCTTTGTTGGTAATATTTTATAGAATTGCGCTCTGATAGCCACTAGGAAAATTTTTGTAATTATGCAATGTTACCAAAGGCTTTATAATCAACAAATTTTCACCAAATTAATGCAAATAGTATTACGGAACATGGATCTAATGAAGCCAAGGATTGAGAGTTCTGACCAGACTGTGAAGTAACACTACCAATGAGAATAATACTCAAAACTCGGTCTCCAAAGTTTTTATTTAGTATAGTTATTCGTATTTGTAAATATTGAGTACGATCTATCACGATGTTGTTTGCTGTACAAAAAGGGTACTTGGCAATTATTCCCATGAGTTTTTACAGAAACAAATATCTTCATCATAATAATTCAATAGCAAAGGCATTAAAGAAAATATCTTTCAGCGACATAAACTTTAGAAAGCAATCTCTTCTCTTCCGCATTCAGCATACCCCGACAAATGGAACACAGTAGCTATAAGTAAGTTGAGATTCTATAATACGATACGCTTTTCCACTAATGAATGTGCCAAGTCTTGCAAAAGGAACTCTATTTATTTACAGTACTTCCCTCTTGGCCGAAAGAATGAAATTGAATAATATAGCTCGTTAATTAAATATATGTTATAGCTCATAAGGAGCAAACAAACTGCTTTAGGAGTTGTAATTTAGTTGCTTCCTACACGAGTAAAGGTGAAGTATGGAGGTGACGAAGGGATGAAGGCCATTAGACTAAAAGCTAGAGCATGGTTTGGCTATTGTAGAAGCGATGGGGTCACTTCGCCAACACACTTCTCTTCCTTATTGGCCCACATATCTTCACTCTGCGTAGGTGTACTATAATTGACTGCTAATTAATTAGTTAAATGTGAACCCTCCGAAAATGAGGTTTAAAATGGCGTTGTTAAATTTCGGGGGAACTCATCCTGTTTTGTCAACAATCAGCTTGAAATACCAAAAAGGAAAATGATAGAAACCCATAGACTTTCTTTCTCATTGGACGAGAAAGGACTTCTGACAACTCCCACCCCCACCCACTCACCTCAAACATCACAAAGTTTTGGCAAGTAACTAAAACTCTCCCTAACTCCACACTAATTTACTTCTTGCAGAATTTGAAAAATTAATCAACGTGATGGAAGCCCTCAATCATAAAGCAGAATTCCTTCAATCGATTGTTCAAAAATGTCCTCCAGATATTTCAATAGAGGCTTAAAATAAAAGAAGACATACTCCAGTAATAATATAACAATAACCTCCCAACAATTTAAACTTGACGAGAAGATGTGAGACAGTAAGATGGAGATTACAACAATCTCAGGTTGGTGGGAATAAGCCTTTCAATGAATAGCAATGTGTTAATTTTGTGAGTCCAGTTCGGATATGGGCAAAAAGAATTTCCTATTTTTAGAAAACTACGAAACGAGGAATTTGTTCTTGCCCGTACCCGTATTGGACACACAAAATTAACACATAGTTATTAATTGAAATGCTTATTCCACCAACCCACGATTGTTGTCCATCTTACTGTATCACATCTTCTCCTTAATTGTAGAAAAAAAAACGATCTTTTAAGAAGAGCTTTGAACATTAAAACCGAACTTAAGTTAACTTATTATAGACGACGAAGAGGACATAAAAAGGGCCTTTGTATTTTTAACTGAAACTTGTTTCTTCCAAGAAATATAGATCCATATAATGGCAATAGTAGATGCGGCGTGTTGTAATAAATAAAAATAAAATTGAAACTTCTCAGGGGCATCATTATAAAAATTTTAAAAATCCAATTTCATAAGCCCTCATCCTCAAAATGCATTCATTATACTCAACATAGACAGGAAATATAAAGCAATATCGAAAACACTAGGCCAAAGGTCGAAATTACCAAAAAATCAATTATTTGTTCCAAATTAATTGCACTTGAAAATATAGTCTATACATCTGATTTTGTTGTTAGTTACCTATTACAAAAGACTCTTTTAACAAAAACATATAAAATAAAATATGAATGTTACTGGTTAGTGATTAATAATAAATCATTCCTGATCCACGTAACCCCTGGATGTTGATTCAGGTAAAAAAAAATACAAGCCGGGTACTGTTGTATATGGCATATATTGAATATCATCAAAGAGGAATATATATAAATAGACATGGAAGGTAAATAAACCAAAAAGAACAAATTAATAATTCTAAAACTAGAGCTAAATTAATTGAAAAAATATAACTCTTTACTGATAATGGAAAGAAACAAAACGTTAATTTTAAGTAATTCATAAACATGTCCTAATGATATGATTTTATAAAATAATAATTTATAATATTTTCAAATAACCTGTAAATTAAATGACTAATAACAAAATTCTCATATTTCACAGTAATAATGAATTACTCAGGTCACATTACAAAATATTTCGTAAATGTGTATTGTGAACTTAATGAAACAACTATAATTTAAAAGTAATAAACATCAACCATTCGTAGAAAATTTCTAAGGGGACTGAATCTGTCCTACCGCATGGCACAATGAAATTTTAATACACACACACACACACACACACACACACACACACACACACACACCCACACACACACACACACACACACACACACACACACACACACACACACACACACACACACACACACCCACACACACACACACACACACACACACACACACACACACACACACACACACACACACACACACACACACACACACACACACACACACACCCACACCCCCACACACACACACACACACACACACACACACACACACACACACACACACACACACACACCCACACACACACACACACACACACACACACACACACACACACACACACACACACACACACACACACACACACCCTCGCCCACACACACACCCTCACCCACACACACACCCTCACCCACACACACACCCTCGCCCACACACACACCCTCACCCACACACACACACACACACACACACACACACACACACACACACACACACACACACACACACACACACACACACACACACACACACACACACACACACACACACACACACACACACACACACACTGAAAGAAACAAAAAGAAGCGAGCTTAAAGACGAAGGTTCCCCGAACACTCCCTACCTGAGTCGCTTGAACTATGTTTAACGAAACTTAATGTTTTTACTATATAAAATTACACCATAAATCCATAATCTACGTTGGCGTCAACGCAATAAAATATTAAACTTTCACCCACCGTATTTTACAGTTATGTTAGAAGATATTGACTCAAATATTATTTATGTCTCCCTAAAATATATTTTCGTCTGTTAACCCTTAACTGGCCAAGGTGTCTTTAAAGACATCGTTCATATTTAACTCTCCCAGAGAGCAACTGCTTCTATTCTTACCCCTTTTGGGCCACAGTCCCCACCCAAGCATGAACATATGCGACAAAAGTCCATTTATAGTTATTGGAGCTAATTACTAACAATATACTGATGAAAATCATTGTTTACCACCCTACTTCACACTAGTTGCCAGCGAAGTTTCTAATTCATTAAAATATACGCTATTCGATTTAAATATGAACCAAAATGGGTGAATTAGTTGTAAAGGATTGTATTTAAGTTCCTATGTGTTTCATTTTCCATTCTGGAGAGAAATAGAGTTTTAGCATGGATTTTAATGATGGTGTACTTAAGTTTACCCTGGCCAAATACAAACAAATTTGCCCAAGGGGCATGATTTTATATTATTTCTTACTTTTACCATTTTAATTAACAGATACGTATAAAAGTCGAGTTGAAAAGATTTTTCTCTTTGCTACCAAAATTAGTATCACTTCTGATAAAGAAGAAAGCGACGATGAAGGAGAAAATGCACACGGATGCCCCAAAATGGATGAAGGAAATTTTCAAATTGAAATGAATAAAGTATTGGAACATTTCAATATTGAGGGTGAAAGAGGGAAGAGGATGTTATGAAGAATACGTTGATAACAAAAAGTGTATCAGCATGATTAAATGGTATGACAACAAAGTGTTGACCTTAGTGACATGTTCGTTGCACTTTATAGAACAGGTTACCATTCCCACACATGAACATTTTCAGCTAATAATTGGATTTGATGGTTAATAACGCATGGCTATTGTACAGAAGGAACACCCTAAAAAAGAAATTGACTTTAAAACAATTTCGAATACACATTGCAGAGGATATTCTGCTGCACTAGCGTGCTAAAGGGGCTAGTGAAGCCAGGACCACCAATTGCAGCCAAGAACTGCTGCAGCTCTCATAGCCGATGCAGCAAGACTTGATGAGATGCACCATTGACAAATATTTACTGCAAAAGGAAAGTGTAGACTGTATCACAATAATCAAAGGGTTGTTTTATGTCAAAAATTTAATATGAAACTTTGTAACACCCGTCAAAGGCCCTGTTTTCTTGAATGAATGGAAGGTTTAATGATATTTTTGACGGATTTATGTTTTGTTTACAATGTACTTATTTTTCATTTACAACACGTTTATTTTACTACATAATAAATTATTTAATTACATTTTTAGAAACTATGTCAGTTTATTAACATAACTTACAGACACCCCCATTGATTTACGGTGATTGGCCAGAGTGTACTTAAAGACACCACTAAGGTTTTAGGGTAACTGGCCCTAAATGTAATTAAAGAGACCATGTAATATTTTTGTTCAGAAAAAAAAATTAAGTAAAACCTTATACATTCTATTTATTAGGAACGCAAAAAATGAGTTTTTAAGATAATTTTTCATTTCAAGCCATTTTTTGAGTTTCTGGCCAATTAGGGGTTAAACCGCAAGTCTCTGCAATTGTTTTTTTTTTTATATTTACAAAATCGACCCCGGACTTCGATCTATCCGAAACAACAGTGGCGATGTTTAGCCTGTATAATGTAGCCGTAGAGCTACAGAAAATTAGCACAATGAAGCGTGACAAGAAGACCGCTGGAGCAGAAAGCCGGCTTGGAGATGAAGTACAGAATCTAAATGTAAACGTATTATATGTAAGAATAAAGATCAAGTTCGTTGAAGGGTTTTCTAGCTAGAAGAGATAAATGCTAGTGGAAAACGTTAGAAAATAGTACTATGATTTCAATCACAGTAATTGCCTTCCTTCATGGAAAGCTGCTAAAAAGGGTAGACGTGGACGCTAGCTGAAATAGTCTCTGGTTGGATAGAAAGAACTGATTGGTTGATGACTTGCCCCTTAGTTCTCTATCTGGCCTGTAGGATCTCTGCCAGCCAACTCCTTCATCAGTTACCTTCACTAATAGCCTTACATTAGGCCGAGTCTACTCCTCATCTCTTTAAGACCATCAATCTCTATAGCCGACTAATTATATCCGTATTAATCAAATTTCTCTATAAATGAAATCTGCTTTAGAGGATGTACTCATGACGCAATTTTTCATTCTTTTAGCAAATTTACCTTGCGGGAAATCAGCTACTGAGGTTTTGCTTATGAAGCGATTTTCAAAAACTTTCCTCAAATACTCATTGTACCTCTCTAGTAAAACACGAATATTACGTTCGTTCAAATATATATATATATATATATATATATATAGATAGATAGATATATTAGCTAAGGTACCCGGCTTCGCACGGGAATTCATTTTAGGTTGAATAAAGATGGTATTTTTTTCGCAAGGCTTTACTTTCCACAATATTTTGACATTTCCCCGTAACAGTTTTTAGGGTTTATACCCGTCGTTGCTGTGGATTTGTTAATAATAAAATTATTTGTTATTTAAGACTTCACTCTTCTAATATTATTATATTTCCCGTCTCCTGTGCATGTAGGTTTTTTATAACGTAATGAACAGTATAATTCATAGTCGTAGAAAGTATTCTGTCTTCCAAACCATGGATGAATTAAAGTTTCTTTCCCTTGATGCGGTCCAAAATTTAATTTAACAGCTGTTTTAGATACATCACAGCCGAAAAGTCCGTCACGCAGGGGCTGCGTAAACTAAGCAGATTTCCCACGTGAAGTTTTACAATAGAGAAATTTCACGAGAGCTGAGCAGTAAATGAAACGGCCGATCTAGCTTTTGGCGGTAAAGTCACTTCGCCCGTTAGCCGGCCAGATTTAATAAAAATGCCAATATCTCGGTTAATATTCAAGATACAGAATAAATGTATATAACAATATTTATAGTACAATTAATTTGTAATAAGATTGATTTTGTACAATTTTTCGATCCGACGTATAGTAACGGAGATATTTCGAATTTTCGAAAATCCTCCCCTCTAAACCCCCCCTCCCACTGGTCCGATTTCAGCCGTTAATGAACTTAATCTTTCTTTTTACATAAAACGACTAAATTTCGAGTTTGGAAAGGATCAAATAAAAATTGAGACCACCAGAGCGGTAACAGACAAATATATATATATATATATATATATATATATATATATATATATATATATATATATATATATATAGTTTGAACGGACCTGATTTTCGTCATCTACTAGGTAGGATCGATGGACATTTGAAGAAAAATGTCGAAAATTCCGTCATGAGTACAACCTCAATAGCTGATTTCACCTAAGAGAAATCTGCTAAAAGCAAATTTAAAATGAAATATAGCAAATTTTTATTTCAGGCCTCCCTTATAACCCCCACTCCCGTTTGAACATATAGATTTTAATATAGCTTATAATCATGGAAGAATTAATGTTAATTGACAAACCGAGTTTTGAAGTTCGGTTTAATCGTTAGCGCCCAATGAAATAGTTGACTCCCGCTTTAGTTTATAGTGTATATCTCGTTTATAATTCGGTATAAGAAAAGTTACTCTAAATAACAGAATAAACAACTTTTGTTATGTTCATATTTGCCGAAAAACGAATAGATAACGAAATACCGCTATTTTTAAATTCAGGCCTCCCTTACAACCCCCACTCCTGCCCGTCCCTAGAAATGTTGGTATGGCTTGTTATAATGAAAGCGTTAGTGCTAATACATATACCGAGTTTTATTTATTTCGGTTGGGTCTTTTGTCCCAAATAAAATTGTTGACTCCCGCTATAATTTTTAGCGTATAACGCATTTAAACTTCGGTATACGACGATAGTGTATATGACAAAAGTTACTCTAAATAACAAAATAAACAACTTTTGTTATGTTCATATTTGCCGAAAACCCCAATAGGAAAGGAAATATCACTATTTTTAATTTCTGGCCTCCCTTATAACCCCCACTCCTCCCCCGCCCTAGAAATGTCAGTATGGCTTATTATAACGAAAACGTTAGTGCTAATTCACATACCGAGTTTGGTTTAGTTCGATTGAGTTTTTTTGTGCTAATAAAATTGTTGATTTCCGCAGTAGTTCTTAGGTATACAACAAAAGTGTATATAACAAAAGTTACTCCAAATAACAAAATAAACAACTTTTGTTGCCTCCCTTACAACCCCCACTCCTGCCAATCCCTAGAAATGTTGGTATGGCTTGTTATAATGAAAGCGTTAGTGCTAATACATATACCGAGTTTTATTATTATTATTTATTAACGTCCACTTTTTGCAACTTAGGCTAATCGAGACGGGTTATCTACAGGTTACCACCCTTTTCTAGCCAGGGTGGGATTTTAGGACGTTATTTAATGAATTTCGCCACTAAATAATTTCCTTTGCCCAGGCAAGAATCGAACTCGCCACTCTAGGTTTACCATGTGAGATAAAGGTCAACGCTTTAACTCGCATAGTTAACCTGAGCCCCTTACTGAGTTTTATTTATTTCGGTTGGGTCTTTTGTCCCAAATAAAATTGTTCACTTCCGCTATAGGTTTTAGCGTATATCTCGTTTATAATTCGGTGTAAGAAAAAAGTGTATATTACAAAAGTTACTCTAAATAACTAAATAAACAACTTTTGTTATGTTCATATTGGACGAAAAACCAATAGGAAACGAAATATCGCTATTTTTAATTTCCAGGCTTCCCTCATAACCCCCACTCCTGCCCGTCCCTAGAAATGTTGGTATGGCTTGTTATAATGAAAGCGTTAGTGCTAATACATATAAAGAGTTTTATTAATTTCGGTTGGGTCTTTTGAACCAAATAAAATTGTTGAGTCCCGCTATCATTTTTAGCGTATAACGTCTTTATACTTCGGTATACGACGATAGTGTCTATTACAAAAGGTACTCTAAATAACTAAATAAACAACTTTTGTTATGTTCATATTTTCCGAAAAACAATAGGGAACGAAATATCGCTATTTTTAATTTCAGGCCTCCCTTATAACCCCCACCCCTGTTCGTCTCAGAGGATATTAATATAGCCTAAAGTCTAAGTTGGGTTAGTAGTAAGTTACTTACCAAAAGTCATAAAATTCGGTTCAGCCGTTTATGCGTGAAAAGGTAACAAACAAACAAATTAACAAACAAAACGTAAGATATCTCCGTTATTATAAGTCGGATTGAAAAGTGGCATTTAACTAATCTCATGGAACATGTAATTAACTAAAAATGTTGCTATATACATATTTCACTAACATGAATATTCACCGAAATATTCGGATTCTTTAGTTGACAGTCATCAGTAAATCCCTACTTCATCATAAATCTCTTTATTCTAAGCGTAAACACCAAATATTTTTTTCAAGAGATCTTTATTAAGCGAGAAGCGAACTCATGTTGTGGAGCAGCTGCATTCCATTGTATACAGGCTTCTTTCTACGGGAGAAACAGAGAATATGTTGTGACATGTGATCACTAGTATGTCATTCCAAAACATGAAATTACGTAGTTTACGTAACACCTGCGTGAAGGGCTTTTCCAGGTTTGTGGGTTTTAGCAGATTTCCCGTAAGGGAAATGAGCTATTGAGGTTGTCTACATGATGCGATTTTGGAAATATCTCTATACTTCTCAAATGTCCATTGATCCTACCATGTAGAAGACGACAATAAGGGGCGTTAAACATTATATATATTTTTGTCTGTTAATGCTCTAGCTTTCGCAATTTACCAAACTCGATATATAAATGTTTTACGTAAAAATAAAGACCAATTTCGATAACGTTTGAAATCTGACAACTAGGAAGGGGGTTTAAGGGGGGGATTCGAAAATGCAAAAATATATCCGTTACTATACGTGGGATTGAAAAATTGTATAGGACCTGGGTATAACCCACCCCCTTCTTGTATGTACTTATATCGGACCAGGAGGAGTGGAGGTATAAACTAGGAAATAAACATTAAATTGTCAATTCCCCTCTTTTTACACGTCTAATTTTGACATGTCTGTATTGCCAAAACAAAGCAGATTTTCGTGTTGGAATGACACATAGGTCGTCTCATTTCAAAAAAGTCCGTCACGCAGGGGCTGCGTAAACTAAGCAGATTTCCCACATGAAGTTATACAATAGAGAAATCTCCGTACGAGAGCCGAACAGTTACGTCAAAGGGCCGAACTAGCTTTTGGCGGGGTCATCGGAAATCGGCCCAAATTTAATAGAAATATCTCGGTTAATATTCAAGATAGAGAATAAATGTATAGAACAATATTTATAGTAAATTTAATTTAAAATAAGATTGGTTCTATACATTGTTTTGATACTACGTATGGTAACGTAGATATTTGGAATTTTCGAAAAACCCCCTCTCTAAACCCCCCCCCCTCCCACTGGTCCGATTTCAGCCATTAACGAACTTGATCTGTCTTTTTGCATAAAACGTTTAAATATCGAGTTTGGTAACGATCAAACAAAAATTGCGACCGCTAGAGCGTTAACAGACAAATATATATATATATATATATATATATATATATATATATATATATATATATAATTTTGAACGGACCTCATTTTCGCCATCTTCTGGGTAGGATCGATGGACATTTGAAGAAAATTGTCAAAAATCGCGTCATGAGTACGACCTCAATAGCTGATTTCCCTTAAGGGAAATCTGCTAATATAGAACCCTACATGACCAGTAAGTGAAATTTACACTGGAAATGAGATTTTAGTAAGAATGTAAATCATAACCAGAGTATAAGTGGGGGTCTAATGAAGGCTTAAAAGGTAAAAAAAAAAAAAAAGCAAACATGTCTGTTAATATTCGAGATGGTGAAGCATTGTATAAGACAATATTTGCAAAACATTAAATTTTCAACAAGGTTGGTTATACAGTTTTTTTTATCCGACTCATAATAACGGAGATATTTTGAGTTTTAGGCCCCCTTCTAAATAATTTAATTTTACATGAAACGGTAAAATACCGAGTTTGAGAGAGAGGTCAAACAAAAATATACTAGCAGAAATAGACAAGTTGTTGAATATGTGAGTGTGTGTGTGCAAATGCATTGCAATTTTTGCTTTATTAATTCCCTCAAGCTCTATTCATGGAATTTTCATTTACTCTGTCGGAGCCACTAAACATCTCATGTCCGCTTTCATGTTGACTCCTATTTACACAGGTTTCTTACTACGGGAGAAACAGAGAACATTTTTTTGTGACACGTGATCACTAGTATGTCATTCCAAAACATGGGAAATTACATACTTTACGCAGCCCCTGCGTGAGGGTCGTTTCCAGATTTGTGGGTTTTTGGTAAGTAAAGACCTTGAAGAATTTTAAGAATGTTTTCCAAGAATAAATCCTTCAGTCCCACCACATATGCACTCTCGTGCTATAATCGTTACTACGTTTTTGTGGAATACCATTAATGCAGTACAATTGACAAAAGACTTGTATCCCTCATTGACAAGTGATAAAATGACATCAAATGAATATCGACTACTACCTCTTAAAACTGAATTGGAAACAAGGATTTTTATTTTCTGAAGGCCTTCCTTGTGGAGGAGGAGTCTCACGAAATCATGTGTTGTTGAGTTAGTCTTTCTTATCCAACATATTCTGTTTGTTGAATTAACAGGCAATATAATTTATCCAAGTCTCAATAGAAGTAAAGTTGTAGTGGCATAAAATGACGGTAGACTTTACCAATTCACATTACCAAAATTTGGTTAGATTTATTAAGGGCCACAGTTAGGTATGACGATAGTGGAGTTTAGTCCGGGCCCGTAGCTTGGGATGGTAGTTCTGATAATCAAACTTTGGGGCTGTGTCATATGTTTCAAGTTTCTACTAATTCGGCACTAATTCCCATCACTCCATTTACTCACCCTCTCTTTCTCTATCTCGTACTCTCTCACTCACTCTTTCTCCCTCGTTCTATTATATTTATATATATGTAAAAACCAAATAGTTAATTCAGTTTGATTAAAAGAATTAATCTCTACATGTTTTTTTAAAACAGTGATGTAAAGCTAATAACTCGTATGAGCTAGAATAAGATTTTATAAGCGAAGGTTCGGGAGATAATGTGTATTAATGTGTGCGTATATTTATATATATATATATATATATATATATATATATATATATAGGTGATTTGGTAAGCTTGAATTCCATCGTCTGTATCCTTTAACCAAGAAGCGAAAACACTCATAGGGTGTATGAACTAAGTTTGTTTCACCAAAATAAATATTTATTAACGTCCAAATAATAAATAATGCAATATGTTACCGGAACAAACACGACACTCAGAAGACGATACTTGATATTCTTTCTATATTTTTCCGTTAGTTAAAATCCAGTGTAAGTTTGAGAGAGAGAGAGAGAGAGTGAGTGTGTGTGTGTGTGTGTGTGTGTGTGTGTGTGTGTGTGTGTGTGTGTGTGTGTGTGAGAGAGAGAGAGAGAGAGAGAGAGAGAGAGAGAGAGAGAGAGAGAGAGAGAGAGAGAGAGAGCGAGGCAGACAGACAGAAAATGCCGACAGACAGGCGAGCAGGCTGGCGGAAGGAAACAGCCGTAAAGAAATTACGAGAAAAATTGAAAAACAAAATGAATATAAAATGTACAAAATACTATTTAATTTTTCTTTTTTGAATATATTTCAGACGTATTTCAATATATTTAATGTTTTTTTTCTTATTTCAATTTATTTACTTTTTTAATATTAATTTTAATGATTCTTTACTGGCGGATTCCAACTTCTTAACCCTGTTTCATATATTCAGAGGGATCAGATGCTCTCCAGAAATAAACTAGTTCATTCTTTAGCCTTTATTATAGAAATATTTTTGAGTATGCATTACAGAAGAATTTTCTTACTTCTGTAGTGTACATGTAAAAGGCCTAGGAAAAGAATATTTTTTATTGGAAAGCTTTTATATTTACAAAGGTTTATTTAATAATATAAAAAAAAAATTGTTAGGTTATGTTTCGGCCCATTCAAAGAGAATTTTAATCTTTCTGTGAGGAATACGCCCGAGGGTTTTGGTCAGCTTACGCAATATTTCTCTTTATAAATGGAATTCTTTTTTTTTCTTTTCGATGTTCAACCTCCTACCTTTCCAATATTACTCATGACAAAGTAGCTCTAAAACAAATTGAGTTTATTTCTCAAAGTAATACCTATATTGGAAACGAGTTATATTACATTAAAATTAGAAATGTCTCAAAGGAAAAAGTTACTGACTTTTCTTTTTATATCACAAAAGTTCCCTAAATTGATCGGTGTTTTTAAACTAAAATATGTCAAGAGAAAATACTTCAACGTTGTTCATATCTGAAGATCACACATATTTCGATTGCATATTCAGTCAGATGTGATCTTGACCTCGTTAGCTTCTGTTTCATTAATTGGTTGTTAATAAAGAAAGGTTGATAACTGCCACTAACTTATAGAAGTACCTAAAATTGTATTTATTTAAAACTCCTTTCTCCAGCTATCCAATCAGTGTTTTAAAAAGTATGATATGACTTTAAGTGGCTTATACGTTTGTTCAAAAGTTATTATTTCATAAAAATGTCGAAGACTGAATATGTGTTGTATTTCGGTGGGGATGCGTTTGAGGAGATGAATGAAAGGGAGGGGGTTTACGTCGTTCTCTGATTAATGACATTCAAATTTCAATTTTTCACTGTCAGAGAGTCCACTCTATTGTCACTTGGTCGATTCCGACTTTATGGATTTCAATGAGTTTTAAAATTAATTTATGGTCTATATGAAGAGCAAACATTCTTAGTAGGGAAAATATATTTTTGAGTCAAAATATAATGACCCTTGATAAAGCTGGTAGTTCATTGAATTCCAAAAGTGATTAAGGTTGGTGTTCGAGGGCATATCTTTGTTGCTGCTGGTTTTACCGAAAATATAATAATAAATTGCCTATAGAATATTTCTCCAGTAATAAAAAATACATTTTACACAAGAAACTTAGTACTATAATAACACTTGGTCGACAAAATTGAACTTTCTTTCTTTCACAAGCAATAAAATACAATTTTCTAAAAGTATTTTTCATGCTGAATTCAAATATAACATTAGTTTTTCTCCATCGGTCAGGAGGTTTGAGTGATATTCATTTGAATTTTTATAATATTCGAAAAAAATCTATCTAACTAAAAATTATAACTACTCATTCTGACATAAGTTACCCTTAAAGTAGTTGCCGATAATAATTAATAATAATATTATAAGAAAATAAATCTTAAAAATAAGGGATGCAATACTTATTATAAGTGACTCCAAGATCACTAATCTATAAAGACGTTTTAGAATAAAATATGCTGACAAAGTCTGATGACCAGCACTATGAAACTCGTGTCTCTTCCTGATTGACCCACTTCCGCTACTTCAACTCCTGCACATCAATCCAAATAGAAGGTCACTCTATGACCTTGACATATTTGAAGGTCCCTTGTTATTTGATTGGTTCTGACTCACTCCTACAGGACGTTGTAAGGAGGGATCACTGAGGATATCCATGCTATGGATGACCATATGCCAACAGGACGTTCCTCTCAACACAACTCTCCGTCGTTCCAATCTCTCACTAGACCTTTTTAGAAGCTTTCCCTTAACACTCCAGTAGTCGCGCCCAGCTTTGCTACAAAAGTAGTCGCGCTGTAAATGTCAGATCGCATTTCAATCCCAGTAATAGTATAAACTTAAACTGCAACATTTGAAAGGAAATTAAAGTAAAATACTTACTTACGAATCAATTTATTTTATGACAAAAAACATTAATTAAAATAACAGAAATGATAGGGAGCAAGTATAATATACATATATAAAAAATCTGTCTTCTATATTGACAAAGCAGGCTTTTTTATTTGTAGATTCATTACTTTTCATCCTTCTGAGTTTATATTTCCGAATTACATTGTCTTTCTTCAATTTTTAGCAGATTTCCCTTAAGGGAAATCAGCTATTGAGGTTGTACTCATGACGGAATTTTCGAAACTTTTCTTCAAATGTCCATCGATCCTACCCAGGAGATGACGAAAATGATGTCCGTTCAAAACTGTATATATATATATATATATATATATATATATATATATATATATATATATTTGTCTGTTACCGCAATTTTTGTTTGATCGTTACCAAACTCGATATTTAGTCGTTTTATGTAAAAAGAAAGATCAAGTTCGTTAACGGCTGAAATCGGACCAGTGGGAGGGGGGGTTTAAAGGGGAGGATTTTGGAAAATTCGAAATATCTCCGTTACTATACGTCGGACCGAAAAATTGTACAGAATCAATCTTATTGCAAATTAAATTTACTATAAATATTGTAATATACATTTATTCTCTATCTTGAATATTAACCGAGATATTTGCATTTGTATTCTGCGTGTGGTCACCAGTAGGCTATGTTCGGACATTCCGCCGAGTGCTCTGGCGGCCGTTTCAATAACTATTCGTCCCTCGTGAATAGGTTTAGAGGTTAGGTTAACTGTTTTTTGGGGCTAGAAACTACTGGGTTATTACGCCCTAAATAATGTTTTAGGTTTAGAGGTTTCTTACTACTACAGTTGTTATTAGGCAGATTTCTCTATTGTAAAACTTCACGTGGGAAATCTGCTTAGTTCACGCAGCGCCTGCGTGACGGACTTTTTCTTCGTCAACTGTATCCAAGTCTTCATCTCCTATTTCATATTCTACAGCAGGAGGAATGTGTGTATACCACCACTTTCTTCATCCACGTCTACCTCAAATAATAGTCTATGTATTTTCTTCACATCTTCATCATTTGTAATATCATAAAAAATGCTTGGGGAAGACATTTTTGTTCTGGATCAAATAAAATTAAAAATTTAAAATCACAAGTACAAATTAATAAATTTTGTATTAATTTAAAACACAAGTGGTCGCGCTGTAACTCAGATCTTCTCCCTCCCGTTTAACAAAATAAATTTACTATCATTATTATTGCTATAAAATGTTTTAATTTATTTAGTTAATTTAGAATTTAATTAACTTAGTTAATGTTTTAATGTATTGTTTTAGATCGATTTACAATGAAGGAAAATAATTATAAAATAAACACAAATACTTACAAGAGAGGACGCGCTTTATCTAGAGGATCGATCGTAATCTGACAACTGTATGTTAAATGCTTAAGGGTGTTTACTAGTCTGGCTAATGCTGGGCACCCCCTTCTAGCAAGATAGGAAGCACGGCACCAGTCCCTTCGCAAAGGGAGTCTGGCAATAAAATATGAAATCTATCAGCGATCTCACAGATCAGAGGATATGTATATAAATGTGGATTTGTACTATGTCCAATTAATTGTCTCAGTTATTTTTCTTTTAACTTGTTTTTTTCTTCAAAAAGAAAATAATATAAGGACTGAGAATTTATACTTCTCGCGTGCAGTTTACAAGTTAGAAGGTGAGAACTATTAAACGTTTTCATAACAATCAAAGTAAGTTTTTTCATAATCAGATGATACATATTAAAATTATTACTAGTTAACGTCATTTTTATCATATAAATAAAAATGTATTCATTGTAAAACATTGATTTGTCAATTCAAATTATAGAAATTCAGATTCGGTTTTATTATTCTCTTTCTTCATTGCTCTATACTGTTATTATTATTATCTGTTTAAATTATGAGAGATAAAAAAAAATTTCCTTTGAAAATGTAAACCTTTTTTTTTTATAACAGCATATGTTTTGCTGGTTGTTCAAACCTTAAAGTCTTGATGTGGAAACATTTTTTAATTTTTTATTATAACTCACTAGACTACTGCTGCGACAGGAGTCTACTCTAGAGGTGAACCGATGAACTAACTCTGCTGGCACCCATTCAAGTACTGTCTATGCTCGAAGTTGCTACTCTTAATTTACCTAAAGTCGGACGCCCAACCACTAGTTTAAGGGCGACCCCCGCTCACTAGACCCTATTATACTTAGAATATCAATCGGCCTTACCTAACTCTAAGCTCTAAACGAGCTGTAACCTGCAGATAACAAGACAAATAATTCCTCACGTAGGGACTGCTTTTACTAAGAAGTCTTCCCACATGAAGGAAAGGGAAACGAAATCACAGAGAGTCAAACCAACACCGAAGATTATATTGTAATTTCTATTTCTCTCACATAAAGTATAATATTCGAAAATAGTTTTATTTCCATGTAATAATAATTATTTAATTAAAAAAAAATAAAAACAGTAAATGCAGTAAATCCAGACATAAATTTGCTGAGATACATGTTTGTTGCGGGGGAAGTCTTTTGGAGTTTTAATATTACGTTTGCGTGTATAGAGATTTTTTTCCATGGGGTTTCATGAGCTCAGTCGTTAATTTGCTAGAAATGCGTGATAACCTGTAGTTAACACTTCCAGATTTGATTAATGAAAAATACTTGAGTCGTGGTTGTTTTTATTTTTAACAATATTATAGGTACTGATTGCAATCCTACGAACGCGATGGATACAATGTTCCTGGACATGCCAAATATTTATATCCAATTCGTCCTGCCCCCCCCCTCCCCTTCCACAAATTGTGAAGTGAGACAGGAGGTTATACAAGGGCTTAACTCGGTTGAAACTGGTTCGATTTAGCGGAGAGGGTGAAGACCAGGGATCCATCAAGTTAATTAAAGGAAAACCAAGGCTGTAAATTAAGGTAGATTGAGAGGGAGAGAGAGGGAATGGTAGTGAACAAGGACTGACGACAGACATGGCCATGTCCCTCTGGCAGCCATGCTTGTTTGCACGAGTCATGCAGGGCGGCACAATAAATCTCCTAGCCGTCAGGCCGAGGTCTCTGCTCACTTATCCATGAAGTGTCTCATTTTACTCACAGGCCTATTTTACTCTCAATAAACGCCCTTATGTATGTATTAACCCACTTCATTTATAGATGATATATCACAATTATTTATTACTAGCTAAGGTATCCGGGGCTTCGCCCGGAAAATCATTTGAGGCTGAATGATAATGGTATTTATTTGCAGATTTCTCTTAAGGCAAATCAGCTATTGAGGTCGTACATATGGCGCGATTTTCAAAACATTTCTTCAAATGTCCGTTCAAAACTATATATATATATATATATATATATATATATATATATATATATATATATGTGTGTGTGTGTGTGTGTGTGTGTGTGTGTGTGTGTGTGTGTGTGTGTGTGTGTGTCTGTTAACACTCTAGCGGTCCCGATTTTTGATTAATCGTCACCAAACTTTGTATTTAATCGTTTAATGGAAGATTGAGTTCGTTAATGGCTGAAATCGGACCAGTGGGAAGGGGGGTTTAGAGGGGGGAACTTTGAAAATTCCAAATATCTCCGTTACTATTCGTCGGATCAAAATATTGCACAAAACCAATCTTATTCCAAAATAAATTTACTATAAATATTGTCATTTACATTTATTCTCTATCTTGAATATTAACCGAGATATTTGAATTTTTATTAAGTGTAACGGACGTGCTGTGATCGCTTCTATTCGTTCCCACCTAAAGCAAGTTCGGCCGTTTCCGTAACAGTTCGCACTCGTATGGAGATTTCTCTATTGTATATCTTTACGTGGTAAATCTGCTTAGTTTACGCAGCCCCTGCGTGAAGGACTTTTTTTACACTTTCCCGTCTCAATGCTTAGGATTTTCACCCGAGTCCGGCGTGCTGGGGACATGTTAATAATAAATGTATTTGTTATGTGCTTAATTCTGCGAAATACACAATATTTTTGTATTACCCTTTTCCTGTGCGTGTATTTTTTTTTCTATATAACATAATCTTAGATTATCATATTATTATAGTCAAAAATACAGAGTTTCGTTAATTGAGATTTAGTTTTTCCCGTCCAATAACATTGTTGACCCTTTCTATAGTTTTTCGTGTATACCTTATTCATACTTTGTTATACAGCAAAAGTGCATATAGGAAAAGTTACTGTGCATATAAGTTTGCCGAAAAATGAATAGGTTACGAAATATCGTGATATTATATTTCAGACCTCCGTTATAACCCCCACTTCTCTTCGTACCTTGTAATTTTATTATAGCTTATAAACAGGGAGGTGTTAATACCAAATCACATCAGGAGTTTCATTTAGTTCGACTGAGTCTTTTGTGCTATATAAAATTGTTGGCTCCCACTATAGTTTTTAGCTTATAACTCATTTATACTTCGGTATACGACAGAAGTTTATATAACAAAAGTTATTCTAAATAACAACATAAACATATTTTTTATGTGCATATTTGCCGAAAAAAACAATAGAAAACGAAATATTGCTATGTTTAATTTCAGGCCTCCATTATAACCCCCACTCCTGTTCGCCTCAGAGAATATTAATATTGCCTAAAGTCTAATTTAGGTTAGTAGTAGTATGCTTACCAAGTTTCATAAAATTCGGTTAAGCCGTTTATGCGTGAAAAGGTAACAAACAAACAAACAGACACCAAAGAAACAAAATTCAGTTATGGTGTCTACGAAACGTGAAACGAAAAAGTATCGTGAAATTTCGATAAAGAAATCAATGTACAGGCAGAAGTTACAATTTTATATATATATATATATATATATATATATATAATATGAGGGAAAAAGAGTGTATATTAAAATTGAATATATAACAAGATTTGAACTTTAATCCCGGGATACACGCTGCTAAATGAAATATATTATGAGATGTTCATTTTTGAACCTAGTACTTCTAGTACAGGGCATTGCACGTTATTTGATTTGGTACATTGTGGAATGGAGATCTTAAATGATTCTTTACATTGACTTGAGAGTAGTTAATGACTTTCTTGACAGCATCTTAAAAATTGCAACCCAATACATAATAATTATAGTACCCATATGCATGCAGACATTCCCATATGCAAAAAAGTGTGAGATATATTGTTAAAATAGTATTCTTAAACGAATATAAAATCAGAAACAATTTTTTGAGGTTCCTTTCATTTCGTCTGTTCTTAAATCAAGATAAACATTTGCATAATGACGTTATTTAATAACACTAAAGAGATTTTATCAGTATAGTTGAAATAACAAGGAGATAATTTTAGTAGAAAGTACTGAACTCTTTGAAAGATATTCTGTCAAGCAATTAGATCTTCTCCCTGTGAAGAAATACCGTTTGGCTCCATGGGGGAGAAAAGGAAAAAATAAAGGAAGGAAACAAAACTCCTTCGAGAATCAAGTGGGACGAAAAAGTTGCTGTAAGAACTTAGGAAGGTTTAAGTTTTTGTCTGAGCCTTTTGTGTCTCTGTTAACTTTTATAAGTCTCAAGTCTTTGTTTCCCAGTCGTAAATGTAATTAAAGGCTCCAGTAGCTGTGCAATGAATTCTGAAACAGCCTTGTCAAAGGAGCTTTACTAGGTCATGGTTAGTTGACATTTCGGCGGAAGTGACACAGGAAACGATTTATAAAAAAGCTTGTCAACAAAAAAAAAAGTCATTTCGATTGAAGCAATATTTACATACCTTCTAAAAATAGATGGTTGTAAAATTAAAATCCAGCTGCATAGTTAAGTTACTTATTTATTTATTACACTTATGTTACTTGCGTACTCATGAATCTCAACCCCATATAATGCGATAACCTTTCCAACAGAAGACTGTTAGATTGTACATAGGAATTAATGACACGTTTTATAAGTCCCAAGGCTTTGTTTCCCAATCGTAAATGTGCCCAGACGTTTCGTGAACCACCTGTTATTTATTGAACCTTTAGATAGCACGTTGATCACGATGATCTAATTTGAAAACACTTGACTTAAATACAGTTGTTAGGAAAAAAAAAAAGAAAAAAATATTTGGCTAAAAACATAGCAATAATTAAGTTTATAGCTTTTGAATTTCGGCAATTACACAGTAAAAGTATTTTATGAGAGCAAGTTTGAAAGTGCCAAAATGGTAGCTTTAAAAAAACTCAGAATAGTGACTATTATATAGGTTTTCAAGCAGTATATAACAGGTGAATCCATTAAAAAAATTAGCAGAGTAGATACCAAAATCGAGCCTGAAATGTAAAATATTATTCCTATGTATTTTTTTTTTAATATGTTCACTTATTATTAATTAAATTAATTCCTTTTTGATTTCTAATTGGATTAGTTTATCCCCCTCCCTATTGTCCCTCCACTCAGCCATCTCCCAGCCATTTCTTTACCTTTACAGCAACACCCATCAGTCAAGAACAACTTCCTAAAAATATAATTTACAGAAGATTTTCTCCAATTATCTTACCTCATGTCACCAGGCTATTTTCGAGTTTTTAGAGTCTGTTTTATTGTGAAATATATATATATATATATATATATATATATATATATATATTTGCACAAAAAAAATGTAGTATTTTTTTGAGGTTGTGGATCGCCGACAGGAACGTCAAGGATTTAAATCATCAGCTTTTTCATCGTTTCAGTGACATTTATTCCCTCATTACAATTATTTTAAGTTTACACTATTTATTTCCTTAATCTAACTAAAGATGATATTAAAGTTTTACGCTAGGTACATAAAAATTGAACGGACTATGTAGTTCTTATATTGTAAAAGAATTGGAGTAAACACCACTTCCATGTATTCCTGTTAAATTAAGTATTCAACTTGTATTCAACTCTTCTTCACTTAAAATTATTTTATTTGAATGTTACCTACGGTATTTACGTTTTAGCAGATTTCCCTTAAGGGAAATCAGCTATTGAGGTCGTACTCATGACGCGAGTTTCGAAAAATTTCTTCAAATGTCCATCGATCCTACCCAGGAGATGACGAAAATGAGGTCCGTTCAAAATTATATATATATATATATATATATATATATATATATATATATATATATATATATATTTGTCTGTTAACGCTCTAGCGGTCGCAATTTTCGTTTGATCGTTACCAAATTCGATATTTAAACGTTTTATGCAAAAATAAAGATCAAGTTCGTTAATGGCTGAAATCGGACCAGTGGGAGGGGGGGTTTAGAGGGGAGGATTTTCGAAAATTCGAAATATCTCCGTTACTATACGTCGGATCGAAAAAGTATATAGAATCAATCTTATTGCAAATTAAATTTACTATAAATAATGTTATACATGTATTCTGTATCTTGAATATTCACCGAGATATTTGTATTTTTCTGTTTTCAGCTTCTGAGATGAGATCGGCTAACTTCGGGTCTAGTCGTGAGTTTTCGTCAAGAGCTAGTTCGGGCAGTTCCCGTAACTGTTTGACTCTCTATTCTGAAATTTCTCTATCGTAAAACTTCACGTGGGAAATCTGCTTAGTTTACGCAGCACCCTGCGTGACGGACGTTTAATGTATTAATGATTAAAACATATCATAGAGAATAATTTATGTTTATTGTTATGAATTTTAAAACCTATGAATAGGTACGGATTTTTAATTCTTTATATTCGCTCTCATCGTATCCCCTTCCTCCCTCTACCTTAGTTCATTTCAATATGAGGAAAAGAGTTCAACTAGCAATCGTAAAAATAGGAAATTTCGCCAATCTAAGGCTAGCCATTATTGAGAATGAATATGGGTACGTACAAGTGCTCCAGTGAAACCTTTACGGATTGGTTCAGAGAGGATTAATATGGAAATATATAAACCGAGATTTGTCTTGATTACTATACTTCATATATTTTGTGTAGAGAAGGTACATATCTACTACATGCAAGTAGATATGATTTCATATGTAAATATCATAATCAGTGCACCTAATCCTTACTGAGACCAATTAAGGTATTTCAGGACCAATGAAAGGATCTTTAGGTCTCAAACAGCTATATTTATTCTCCTTATTTTAGAACCGCAGACGTTTCACCCTCCTGGGCATTAACAATGCTAAAAACATACAGGGTAAACATTTTTTATCTCACAACTATTAAGGCAAATCATAATTCTCTTAGATACATAGAGTTCTAACAAACCTTAAAAAAAATATTCTTCTCAGACACTTTTATACTCACTAATGAGTCCACATAATATTATATATATTATAATTATTATTCTGAAGTGATTTAAATGTTTGGGCTGTGATCATTTTAAGTAACTATGAACCTTTTAATTTTTAAGTTTATGGATTTATAATTGCCTAATATAGTCTAGGATTTTATGATTGTTATATATTTACGAGCAAAGTTAATAATGGCATAGTACTAAATGAGGGTTATAGAACCTACCTGTTAATGAGATTAGATGTTATCAGATTATTAGATATTGACAAATTACCTTGGTAAGGCTAAATTAAATTAAGAAGATTTTTATTACGTAGACTCATTAGTGAGTATAAAAGTGACTGAGAAGAATAATTTTATAAGGTTTGTTAGAACTCCATGCATCTAAGAGAATTATGATTTGCCTTAATGTTTGTGAGTTAAAAAATGTTTTCCCTGTATGTTTTTAGCATTGTTAATGCCTAGGAGGGCGAAACGTCTGCGATTCTAAAATAAGGAGAATAAATAGAGCTGTTTGACACCTAAATATCCTTTCTTTTGTCCTGAAATACCATAATCAGTGATTACTTTTAAAAATGATAAAGTACACACATACTGACTTTACATGAATTTATGCATTGCAAATGATGACGTTCGATATTCCAGAAGTCTCGTAAAGCCTAAATTATATATTTCGTATAACATTTTTTTAAGCAAATTATTAGCCTTATTTATTTTTCTTTATTCTATAAAAGCCGGTAACAGCATAAAACTATTTTGATATCAGCAAGAGTGAAAAAGAAGATGAGAGAGAGAGAGAGGAACCTGTGAGATGGTTGCCAGTTTAATATGCGAGAGGCGAAGAGGGCATTAAAAATGAGGATTCCACGGAGGAAATATCTTAGCATGCCCACGCTCCTTATCAGCCACGTATCGACCTATATCCTGTTCTGAATACATATCACTTTCTGAATATGCAACAACCTTTATTAATAACACTGAAAAATAAATCAATCTGAATCGTGGGGGACTTGAATGTGCCGCTTATCAACCAATATCAATAAGGTTGAATCCGATAAGCAAACATATTGAACTATAGGTAGGTTTTGCAAATAAAGTTTCATGGAATTCATGAAACAGATTTGTTAAGCGTTTTATTTGACACGCTGTGCGCATGCAAACAAATAGTCTTTCTTATTGCATAATAAAGAAAGTGTTTATCCCGTATACTTAAGTTGGCTGAATTCACCCAAGCATCGAGACTTATTTTGCTAAGTACAGTTGTTGAGACAGAAAAGACATTCCAATAAAACGCACTACCTCCACAAATATTTACCATCTTCCGGAATACTACAATTTTTCGATCCGACGAATACTAAAGGAGATATCTCGAATTTTCGAAAATCCTCCCCTCTAAACCCCCCTCCCCGTGGTTCGATTTCAGCCGTTAACAAACTTGATCTTTCTTTTTACATAAAACGACTAAATATCCAGTTTGATAACGATCACACAAAAATTGCGACCGCTAGAGCAGTAACAGACAATATATATATATATATATATATATATATATATATATATATATATACAGTTTTGAACGGACCTCATTTTCGTCATCTACTAGGTAGGATCGATGGACATTTGAAGAAAAATTCCGAAAATTCCGTCATGAGTACAACCTCAATAGCTGATTTCCCTTGAGGGAAATCTGCTAAAATGTGAACAGTAATAAAACAACATGCTTAAAAATCTACAGAGAATTTAATTTCTATATACTCTCTAGGTCACAGGCACATCATTTTTCAGCTTATCTGAAACCCTAAATAACGTGTAATGGAGGCGAGGGGAGTGTAATACTCTTAATGGTGAAAGCTAGTTTCGAAATATAGTTGAATAACATTAAATAATCTAATCTACTTTCAACGAAAAAAATTAATTAGTTTATACATGTCTATCCTTTGTCTCACCCTGGCTAGAAAAGGACAGTAACCTGTAGATAACTCATCCCAATTTCCCATACTAGCAAAAAGTGGACGTTAATAAATAGTAATACTATAAATATTTGCTCTGAGGTAGAACAAATATTTTTTAATAATTACAACGGCTATATATATATAAAACTTCTTCACCTCCTCCTAATAATTTATCACCACTTCGCAGGTTTAAACTAATTTTTTCATAATGGTCTTCAAATTTTGCATTCAAATGATGGTTCATCAGGAGCATAAATGCAACTAAAATTAAATTCAGCTACAATCCATGAGGTACAACTTTCTTTTTGACATGAAATCCTGCATAGGAGCTCAAATTTTTGAGTAGTTTGCTATGAAGAATAGAAGAGGTGTTGAGTAAAATCTCCCTATCTTGAAAAGAAAGTTTATAAATACTTGAAGTCACTATCCGATTCCGCTGCGTCCATTAATTTAAATCCGATTGTTATTTAGGAGCTAAGGACTAGTAATTAAGAATTCTGATTGGTACTTCATTATTCAGGATGAGCTTAACGCTTGCTGGTAATTTTGTCCCTCTTAATATTTTAATATTTACTAAAGTATGTAGAAGGGCATATTCTAAGCTGCTATGACTCATATTCTAATCAACTTCAGATTCCCATATATATAATATTCCAGAAACTTTAGTAACTCACTAAAAATGGCGTTGTCAAATCAAAATAAGGATAAAGCCGTATGGAGAGGTTAGCAGCGAAGTCTCTCTATTCTTAGACACAGAGCTTCCTTGAAAAACGTGGCTTCTACAAGTCCTCTCGGCTTGGTTGTCTTCTCCACCCATCGCAAACTTTATCTCAAGAGATTAACGACTAAAATGTCGTTCCGATCAGTCTGCCGGTTTTCATTCTTTGAACATGGGCCTGTCACTACAGTCCCATTTTCTTAGTAGCACACGCATTTCTGCATTGCTTTTGAAGCCTCCTCGCTGAATGATTGGCCCCTATGACTTCCCTAGCATTCCTTGGCCCGACTTTCCGTTTCACTATGCCATTACAGTTAGTCGTATAAACATAATCTAAATTTCCTTCTTTGGCAGCCTTAAGTGGTTTTTAAAGTGAAAAGAGTTATGCAGGGCAAAGAGACATGTGGTCAAAGCTAATCATCGTGCTATTTATAGTATCTACGTGCTCTTTGGTATCTCCGTTAGTGTCCTTCTCGGGTCTTGAAAACTTATATAAGTAGATAATAGACCTATATAGACGTGTATTTATATAATTTTGAAAGGACCTAATTTTTGTCTGATACTAGGTAGGATCCATGGACATTTGAGGCAATTTTTCGTAAATCACGTGAAAACGAGAGTCTCAATAACTAATTAAGGGAAATCTTTGAAAATTGCTAAAAGAATCTGAAGGAAATCAAAGTTAGGACTTTCTGTAAAAAAAAGTCCGTCACGCAGGTGATGCGTTAACTAAGCAGATTTCCCACGTGCGCCACGTATTTGCATTTACCTCAAAACATAAAAGTTCAATGAGAACAATATTTGGTATTTAGGCTTCACATAATGTGCTTCTTAATAAAACACCTTTCTGCCAATATGACATGAGTAGAAATAGGGGTTTACTGAAGACCGAAAACTAAAAAAATGCAAATACCTCGGTTAATAATCAAGATAAAGCAAAATGTACATAACATTTATCGAGTATTACAAAATAGCAATAAGATTGGTTCTATACGATTTTTCGATCCGACGTATAGTATCGAAGATATTTCGAATTTAATAAATTCTCCCCTCTAAATTCCTCCTCCCACTTTTCCGATTTCAGGCATTAACGTACTTGATCTTTCTTTTTACATAAAACGATTAAATACCGAGTTTGGTAACGATTAAACAAAAATTGCGATCGCTAGAGCGTCTAAATTATCTATATGTGTATATGGACCTCATTTTTGTCATCTCCTGGGTAGGATCGAAGAAATATTTTGAAAATCGCGTCATGAGCACGACCTCAATAGCTGATTTCCCTTAAGGAAAATCTGCAAAAAGAATGCTCTTTTCCAAACTATTTGAGATAGAGTAAAATTTATCGGTGTCAGTTAGACACTTAATTACTGCTTGCACTTATGCTTAATTAGTTAATGAAAGGCTAATTTCTACCTGTACTAATGCTTAATTAATGTAGGTTGTATTTGCTAATTGTACCAACGCTCTGTCTCACATTTTCTACTGAAATGTTGAGGTTCTGAAACTTCATGAAATTCAATAAGAATGTGCCGGGTAATATATATATATATAATGGTGAATACAGCTACTAGGCTGAAGGGAAAATACTCGAGAAAGGAACATTAAGTGCTCTAAGTTGATTTTCTGGCAAGGTGGATGTGAATTATATTGCAGGTTGAGTAAAAAGGCCACACTACCACAATAAATATTTATTAAACCGACAGAGCGCTTTCCAAGCATCACCGCCAGTGTCCTGTTAATACACAACAAAATATAAAACCTATGACTATTACACTATTAAAAAGTCGAAAATTGAATACCATCATAACCACAATAAAAAAAAAATATTTTACCTAAAACTACATAGCAGCAGATTAAAAACCTTAATTTTAATTTAAACATAAATTAAATGCTTTCAGCAAGCCAGTTGCTGTAAATATATTGTTACGTTTTTATTACCAAAACCAGTAATAAACGTTTTTAATAAGAGTTCTTTTGGATTGCAAAATTAAATACTCGCAAGTTTCACAGTTTTTATCACTGTACAATTTATTTCACAATGCACAATAAACTTGGTAATTATTCTTAATTACTACTCACAGTATAGACTGATAGCGTCACTGTTCTTCAGATTACACAGTCCAATAATTCACTCACGGTCACTGAAATTCACAGAAAGACGGCACTGCACTGTCCTTTACTTCGCGGCACTGCACTGCTTTAACCACGGCACTAAACTGTTACTTACAGTCACGGCACAACACTGTTCTTCTTATAAAAACACTTTACCGCACTGCACTAAGTCGCACTGTAGCACTGATGTGAACATCAAGATAGGTGAGAATAAAACTGACTGGCTCGCGGCTGGTTGAATCTTTATATAGGTCGTCGGCATACATCAAAGGGGAATTGTCTGGAACCTTCGACGCGGGTCTAGTAGGACCTCGATCCTCTGTCGGCTTCTTTGATCTAGGTCGCACTTCCCAAATACGCGACTCTCACTCTGAAGGATTATTCATGTATTTAATTTTCACAACAATATATTTCAGTTGGCATTTTAAATGACGATAGAATAGATAAGACCCACGATTATTGGACTGTTTTTATATATGAAAGACTCTGATATTTTTCTATTAATATGTCTTTAAATACAGTCTGGTTATTATTATTAATTTGGTTATCGTTGTTACTTTCAGTCTAAATAAATCCTACTTTAATTTCGATATTTGACATCGAAGCAAATTCATTATTCTTTTAAATACACAAAGTAAAATTCTTTCAGCTTCGCTTACAATTAGTGTAGTGCACTATTACCTTAGGTTGCATATTTAGATCTAGTCCTGAGACCAATATAGATTAAATTAAATTAAACTATTTATTAACGTCCACTTTTAACAATATAAATGATCATTTATGCTTAGCGTAGGTCATGAAAACACATTACGTTCAAATGTGTTTGGAACCAAGCGCCGGGCGTGTTTGTCCCATAATATAATGATGATTATAAAGAATTATTATTTTTTATTCAAATATCCCAATATAAACTTCATTCAGAGGTTTTTGATCTATTTTTAACTAAGAAAATCCGTTAAAAGATGGGTACACAGGAATGTGAATATCTTCTTTCAACTTAAATACTACGACCATTTTGATCTAAACAAAAAAAAAATAATTTAAAAATCGAAGTTATTTTCAATTATAGTTCTTATCCTGCAAGTGAACGTCTTTTAGGATGGATCCAAGCTTAGTGATTTGCATTAGCTTTACTACTCCTTCTAAAAGTTTGAATACGGAACTTCATGTCCATATGCTCACAGTTTTAAGGATTTCATTCCTTTTACCCAATTTTTTTTTGAAATATTGACGTATGTACACGTTAAATTATGTAGAATATTCAATGAGAGTGTGGGTTTCAGAGTTTAATTCATTAAATAATTTTCTTAAATTCACAGTGGTGGACTTGAAGATCTTCGATGCTCTTGGTGCATTCATTGCATACCATCCATCTTTTTATGTTTCACTTACCAAGGAGATAACGTATTCCCATTGTCAAATCAAATTTAGTGTTATTATTTTTTATTAACGTCCACTTTTTGCTACTATGGCTGATTGGGAAGAGTTATCTTCAGGTTACCACCCTTTTCTAGCCAGTGTGGGACAAAGGATTTTATTTAATGTGATCATCACTAAATAAATTCCTACTGCCCAGGTGGGAATCGAACTCACTACTCTTGGTTTACTATGTGAGAATATGGCCAACTCTTTAACTCACAAGGCTAACCTGAGCACCCGAATCAAAATAAAATTGTAAGTGCTTTATCATTTTTACTATATTATACCTCAGATATCCATAAAAGTAACTTACTAAGTTACTATATATTTTATGAGATATCATATCAACATAAATTTTACCTGAGGACTTCGTAAATTTGAAAAATAAGGTGATAAATTGGAAGAAACATTTTTCCTGGTAGATAGTGATATTTTATTAGGAGTGAGCCAAGATCAACTCACATTTTGAAATTCCAATGCTCCCAATGAATTCTGAAACTTGTGTGATTGTACTACCTGGTTTTGTCTCATTTGATTTGTTTGAAATGACTTTATGCCTCAATATTATTTTTTAAATAAAAAAAAAATAATAATAGTGATTAGTAATTAAAACAATGGATAAAATTGACTCCAGTTTCTTTCATGTAATGAATAACCCTACGAACGAATCAATGAACATAAAGCCTTGATTACAATTGTCGCTCATGCTATATTTGGAGCTTGATGTACAGTTCTGTAATATATATTTGGCTGACATGATCGATTTTGGTCCGAATGCAAATCATCATTTATGGGGAAACATACACACCGTAGTTTTCCTCATTGTAAATGACTGAAAGATAATGAATAATACCAGTGAATTTACATTTAAAGGGAAAACCACTTCATAAGCATTTTTACTGGATTCGTATTTTTTTTTCTAAATGACATTTAATTATTATTAAATTCGTTGAATACGTATCAAATTAACGTTTAATCCTTTCGACGTATTTCTCTTCAAGTAACGAGCTTAAAAAAAAGTGTTTCACATTATAAATTTAAAGGATAGTGTCATTTGTTACATCCTCAATTTCTGACCGATTACATTCTTCTAGTGACAACCATGTCCTTGTACAACTCGTTACGACCTCGTGACATTCCCAACTAAATGGGCGTATAAATCCAACAATAAATTAACACGGAGATAATAAAATTAAGCCCCAAAAACTATGAGGAATTCATATCCATCCCAGAAGTTAGGAGTACTAATCTGGATGTCCGCCGCTACTCTTTTTGTGTATGTATCCAGCGAGTAGGAAGTTGTTAGACTGGCTGAAAACAGAGTTGCAGAAATATTAATGGGAACAAGTTGGAATTGAGAAGGTCCCTAGAGTATAGGGATGAATAATAAAACCTGTAGGGAGAGTAGCAAATGAATGTTTTACTGTCCTAAAAGAGGGCTCAGTTAGCCTCTCGATACAATAAAATACTTCCTCGCAGAATGTTCCAACATTTGTTCCCATTTTGAAAAATAGAACAGTCTTTGGTTTGAGAATTTGAAATACAGCCAGTCATGAAAAACTTAAATAATAAATTCATTCAAAGGCTAAAGACGCTGTATCGTTGTGTTAATTGTGTCATTACACTAGCGTATGAATGAAAAGTGAGAACATTTTACAATTGTCGACTAAATTCTTAAATAACATATTACTCTTCAGAGAAAGTAGAAATATAAATGTAATGTGTGTTTTATTAAACATATACTGACTGACTGCAGGCAACGCAATTACTGACAGATACCACATAATTTACACGAACTACTGACAAAAGGGAGTCTATACCACTAGACTATAACACTATAAAGGGAGTAATACATAAATACTAGACTCAAACATTTAAGGACTATAAGCATCTAATCTAAACTCTGATATATTTTTAATTTACGTTTTACATTTTTATTTTTACAACATTTTTGGATGCAGAAATAAACATTTTATCTAAACCTCAATTATTTTAAATATCTTGTACTCCATTTAGATGCCCATTATATTTTATTACTAGTTTTATTATAAGATTTTTTTTTTGTTTTTGAATTTAATGTTTCGTTTTCGTTTTTGTTTAATTTGTCGATTCGTTTTTTTGTCTCTTTGGCGTTTTAGCAGATTTCCCTCAAGGGAAATCAGCTATTGAGGTCGTACTCATGAGGCAAGTTTCGAAAAATTTCTTCAAATGTCCATCGATCCTACCTAGGAGATGACGAAAATGAGGTCAGTTCAAAATTATATATATATAGATATATATATATATATATATTTGTCTGTTAACGCTCTAGCGGTCGCAATTTTCGTTTGATCGTTACCAAACTCGATATTTAAGCGTTTTATGCAAAAATAAAGATCAAGTTTGTTAATGGCTGAAATCGGACCAGTGGGAGGGGGGGTTTAGAGGGGAGGATTTTCGAAAATTCGAAATATCTCCGTTACTATACCTCGGATTGAAAAATTATATAAATCAATCTTATTGCTAATTAAATTTACTATAAATAATGTTATATACATGTATTCTGTATCTTGAATATTAACCGAGATATTTGCATTTTTGTGTTTTCAGTTTCTGAGATGAGATCGGCCAACTTCGGGTCTAGTTCCGTCAAGAGCTAGTTCGGGCCGTTCCCGTAACTGTTTGACTCTCTATTCTGAAATTTCTCTATTGTAAAACTTTACGTGGGAAATCTGCTTAGTTTACGCAGCCCCTGCGTGACGGACTTTGTTATTTGGATGAGTTTTGTTATTTGGTAGCGTTTTGTTATTCGATTGCGTTTTGCTATGTGGTTGCGTTTTGTTTTTTGGTTGCGTTCTTAGTATGTTCAGTTCTAATTGTATTGTTTAATTTTTTTATGTTACTGTTTCCTTTTTTTATTTTGTTTATATTCACTGTTTTTGATGAGCAATATCGACTCGCACCGAATGCTAGTTAAATATATAAATAATGTGTATTTGGTTTGTGTTGTAGTTTTCGAAAAATGTTTTAAGTTGATCTCACTTTTAGCACTGTTTTAGTTAGTTTGTGCTAATAAGCACTTAGGTTTTAGGCGGATTAAGTCAATATTTCGCGTGGGTTTAGCATTCAGTATTTATTTAGCACAAATTTTAATGAAATTCGTTGACGAGGTTTTTGTTTATTTATTTTTATGAAATTTACCCTGGCTAAGTTTTTAAGTCATATTATTATGAGAAAAATAAATGGCATTACTTCAACTCTTAATTCTATTTTTAAATGGGTAACTCTAGGGAGTAAGGCAAGCTAAAGGAGTACATGAATCCTTTGTTTCAATATTGTTTATTGATCTTAGTTTTTGATTGTAGTTCTAGTAAACCAAATCGTTCTTTTTCTTTGGTTCAGGACATCGGTAATAATGGAGGAACTAGTTGAGAGAATTCAGAATGACGTAACCTACAACAACAGAAAGTAACGCTTAGTTTGACGGTAAAGCTGAAGGAGTAAACTGGTTTTGATCAAAAGTAGTCTGACACAGGATGTTATGGGGGAAATGTGTCTCTGATTTAATTTTATTTTTTCAAAGTTACAATATTTTGCAATCTGAATTTTTACACTACTCCTATGAAAGAAAAAACCAATTATTATTCTCGCATTCGTTTCGCAATATGAAAGGTATGTAAATTTTACTTACTAGCCTCCACTATTCCTCCACTTACCTGCAAAAAACAAAATATACAATTAGAAATTTATTTGAAAATTAATTCTTCTAATTCTATACTAATGATATCATAATTTAACTTTTTGCATTTTATATATGTAAATAAAGGTATTATTTAAAAAAGGCTGCTGTTCTACAAAATACTTTCAGTTGCTCAAGACATTTTAGCACATGTGGGACACTCTAGTTGCAAGTATGTCCATAATAACTAGCATTAGATGGATATTTGGAATACAATTTATTCACGAAAATAGAAAATAAAATGAAGAAACTAAAGAAGTAAACATTGCTGAAGTAACATTTTTTTTTTCACAAACTAGCACCGCCCCCTTCCAACAAACACAGGCACAGACACACACGCACAACAACTTTTCTCTACAGAAAATTTCATCTTTCTTGTCTACTAAACCCCATTATGTTACCGCTAAAATATTCAGTAATGGCAAGGTGCCTTGAAAATTTTCTTTCTTTTTTTTTCTAAAAAAAAAAGGAAATCTTATAAAACCGCAGTCTTGGACCACTTATTTAGAAAAAAAAAAAGAAGAAAACATGGTATTAGGAGGAAGAAATGAGGTGCGAAACTCCTGACAATGAGAGATTACTCTCCTCCACCAAGTTCTGCTTCTGGTAAATGGACTTTATCTGTCGACTGACAAGGGCCAATTTATATTTTATTTTGACTCTCTATAGATTTATAAATTTTAGAAGAAAGAGTTAACCTTATTATGAGATTGCAGATAATGTTAATGAGACGATAGTTTCATTACAACGGAGTGACATCATTTATGAAATGAGATTCGCTTTCTTAGAAATCAATGAATGCAGTATAGAACATTCGACTAATTATTTTATTTATTGTGGAGCGATCGCTGCGAGGCGATCGATATTGCTCATAAAAAACAATGAATGTAAACTAAATAAAGAATCCATTAACAAAAACATTAACAGAAAAAATGTAAACAATTAAATTAGAACAGAACAAATTAAGAACGCAACCAAATGACAAGACGCGACCAAATAACAAAACGCAGCCAAATAACAAAACGCAACCAAATAACAAAACGCAACCAAATAACAACACGCAACCAAATAATGACAGGCAACCAAATAACAATACGCAACCAAAGAGACTAAAATACACGAATCATTAAATAAACTAAAAACAAAATAAACCAAAACATTAAATTTAATCTTATAAAGAAACTAGATAATTAAAAAACTATAAAGAGAAATGAAATTACGAAAACAATTATATACTTTCAATGTTTACAATTAAAACTAAAATCAAATTAATAAAAAAATAGTACATACATAAATAAAACTAAGAGATTAAATTTTTTAATATCTTAAACATTCAGAATCATTTGCTCCCACTTTCTTAATCTTCCGATTAAGATTGTCCATATAAAATTTTTCTATGCGTCTCATAATAATGTAGATATTTTGGATTTTCGGTATTCACCCCTCTAAACAGCTAAATTTATAGAACATCCATGCCAGAGTTCAACCTCAACAGCCGATTCCACTACGACTGAGTGGAAGGATTGATGGAAAAGAGCTATATTCTTAAGTCTTCCAGAAAAAAAAAAAAAAGTCCGGGACGCAGGGGCTGCGTAGAATAAGCATATTTTCCACGCACGGATCTCAATGTCCTTTTCTATATTCCGATGAGTAGAAGTGGGTGTTCATTGAACGCTGTAAACAAGAAACATAGAACAACAGTTTGAGAACATCAATAGTTTAACGAGACTGGTTCATTAACATTTTTCAATATAAATCATAATAAAATAAAATATTTTGAATTTTTGAATCCCTCCTCTTAACAACCCCTCTTCCGAAACTTTGTCGAATGGCTAATATTCGACTAACGATTATGAATTGAAATGTTCAATTTAACGGTTAATTGTAAATTTAAATTATTTATTAATGTCCACTTTTTGCAACTAAGGCTAATTAGGACGGGTTATCTACAGGTTACCGCCCTTTCCTAGCCAGGGTGGGACTAAGGATTTTATTTAATGAATTCCATAAAAAAAAAAAAAAATCCTATTGCCCAGGCGAGAATCGAAATCGCCACTCTAAGTTTGCCGTGTCGACGCTCTAACTCACATGGCTAACCCGAGCCCCGACGGTTAATTGTAGATTCTTGTATAGACCAAATAAATATTTTTGAGCAATGAAAGTAAAATCCTAATTGATGTCATCATTATAACGTATTTGCATGTATCACACAAAGTAAAAGTTCATTGAAAACAATACTTGGTATTTAACCAAAGAATGAACTGTTTCATATTACAGCTTTTCGTTAATATGGCATTAGTAGGAGTGGGGTTAATAATCACGATAAAGTAGAATTGAATATATGGATAAATATAGATTTCCAACGATAATAGTTTTATTCGATTTTCTTATTCAACGCCTAGTAACGAAGATATTTGGAATTTTCAAAATTCTCCCCTTCTATACCCGGTTGGATTTCATCTATTAACAAAATTAACCTTTAGTTTTACATAAGAATTTAAGATATCGAGTTTGGTAGCGATAAGTCCAAAATTGCGACCGCCAGAACGGTAACAAACAAGAATGTATATATAGTATAATGTATATATAGTTTAATGGCAAGGGTTACCAATAAAACACTTTCCATTCCTCGCAAACTTTATTCACTTTGCCCTACAAGTTTCGGGGCTTAAATTCCACCTCTTCCTGGGTCATCCCTTCTAAAAACAAAAAAAAAAAGACAATTCTTTGCTACACAGTGTATTAATAAGTGTCTACTAACATAATATATTTCTTAAAATTTGTTATAGACTGCGTACTTACAGTTCTGATGTGCTTGATCTCTCTTATATTGGTTGAGATTTATGTAATGAAATATAAGAAGTAACGAGCACTTCAGAACTGTAAGTAAGCAACCAGTAATTAAATTTAATAAATATATTATGTCAGTAGACACTTTTTAATGCAGTAGGTAGCTATGAATTATCATTGTTTTTTTTTTTAATTCATACTATGGTTTCTTTTGAAAAGGGGTGGCCTCTGAAGAGGTGGTAGTTAAGCCACGAAACAAGTAGGGTATAGTGAAGAAAGTTTCGCAGAAAGAAATGTCATTTATAGGTGACCCTTGCCATTAAACTATGTAGAACGCATAATATTGGGTCCAGAATAAGAAGAATATATATTTATATATAATTTTTAAAGGACCTCATTTTCGTCATTACATTAATAGGTCAATGGGAATATGGGGAAATTTGTGGAAAATGACGTTATGAGTACAACCTCAATAGCTGATTTCCCTTAAGTATGATAATGATAATGCCTAGGTATGGTACTATATAATATATATAGAGTATGGTATTGATACAGTCTAGGAAAGGAATGAGTTGGAGAGTGGGTGGCCCTATTGATTCCTAGTCTCGATTGTAAGGTGAACACGAAATACAAGTTGGTGCCTGGTGTGAGGTATATGGTGGAGTTGGAGCAAGTTGGTGCAGCAGTAGGGAGGTGTAAGCTGTTACAGGGACGCCATAAAGACCCGAATGGCTAACTTGCCCTTACCTTCCGACACCTTTACATATTTCACTCACAGCCGTTACCTCACATTTCAATGATGTAATGGATACAAACACTCAAACAGAAATCAAAACTTGGAGTTTAAAAGAGTCGGTCACATACATAACATTCGATTGCTACTAATTACAAACTAGTCCGTCACGTAAACTAAGCAGATTTCTCACGAAGTATAAGATACTTGTGATATCTCACCACATATTCTGTATGTCAACGTATAACAACGGTGACACTTTGATTTTTCAAATCCCCCTCTATATCCCTCATATTTCAGGTCCGATTTTAGCCATTAACTATTATGATCTTTAGTGATGAATGAAACAGTTAAAAATCGAGAATGGTGTAGAAAAAGTAAATACGAGTATTTTCGTATTAAGAACATAAAAGTTATATCATCACAAAAGCGTAAAAGAGTAAAGCTTATGTGATATGAGTAGTAGTGGGGGATTCAAGCCTGACAAAAAAAAATCGGTTAATATTGAATATAGAGAAAAAATTGAAATAACAATATTTAAAGTACATTTAATTACCAATACGATTGATTCTATAAAATGTTGCGGTCCAACGTAGAACGCCGGAGAAATATCGAAATTCCCCTTGACCCCCCCCCCCACTGAATCGACGAATTTGATCTTTACTTTTGCATATAACGCCTATATATTGAGTGTGGTAACGATAAAAAAAAATGCGGCCACTAGAGCGCTAACAGATAAGTATATATATATATATATATATATATATATATATATATATATATATATATAATTTTGAACGAACCTGATATTCTTCATCTAATTGGTAGGATCTATGGACATTTGAGGAAATTTTTCGAAAATGTCGTAATGACTACCACCTCAGTAGCTCAAATCAGAAACGGGCACCACATGTTTCCTTTTACTCCTGTCAAATTAAATAAACAAAATGATTTGATTAAATTATTTCATTAGATACGATATCCCCGTTCTTATCAATCGGATCAATAAATGCCATAGAACATCATTTATAGGTCTTTCCATGGATTTTTGTTTAACTTGTTTTGTAAAAATCTTGTGTATCTGTTATATTTAAGGAGAAATCTTCAATTTTTTATGGCCGATTTTTCAAAAGGATGGGTGCCTAATTGCATAATACATCAGTCCTTAATATGAAATTACTACATTCTGGTTTTCGAGTTACGAGAGACACATGTATACTTACAGGAGGCGCTCTGAAGCTAGTCAAAATGGGTTGGGGGATGTTCGAAACCAATAATTCCGTGGAAGTCTGATTAAAATAGATCCATTTTATCGTAAAATTAGCCAATTATTGGATTCAATCGTACACAACACGGAGACTCTTTTGATCCGGCATTTTAAAAGTTGCTGAACTTATTCATAAGTAACATAAAAATCAACCTCTCGAAACCAAAGGTCAAATAGATAAATTCAATTTTTTCCTTCTTCAAGTTTGTTTTAATTGCACTTTTTATGTTGACACACATGAACGACTAAAATACAACACAGTACAAAACATAAATTTCACACAAATACCACGAAAAGTAATAACTGGAATTGAAATCGTAGTTCCCCACAGACCTCTTATCCAAGCAATTACTGTTTCATAAAAACTTCATTGATAACACATTAAAAAATGCAAAAACGAAAACAATTCGAACAGGTAACTGTTACATGACATACAATTTGAATATTCTACGTAAGTTAATAACAATTTCTATTAAAAATCATTAAAATCTCACATAATATTAATATACATATGACACTACATTGAAAATGTTAGGAATCTTTATTTTCTTTAACCCATATAATTATTATTAAATTCGTGAATATTCCGTTAATAGCGACCTTTTGCACCTAGAAGTGATGACGAAAAATACTTAGAAGGTGATGATGAAATAAAATGTTCTGCTTGAGATGAAAATGGTTGAATTATTTAGTACTTGAGTTAATTTAATCTAGATTTTTCAAAGGGAAGCCATTTTTATTTCAACCTGACGTTGCGGGTAACAGTTACTCTAAATATAAATTCGTCAATACTCTTCATATTGTCACTTTCAGTCAATGCACAATTCAATATGACAACAAGTCTATTTCATAATAGGAAATTTTGTTAATATTTTGAGAAAATCTCTAATAATTTATAAGTACATGTGTATAAGAAATAAGTAAGAACTCTATTAAATATTATTATTTGAAAGCGTAGAATGTAAAGTATTGTTATTCACAAATGCTCTTAATTGGATAGGCTGTTAGAACTTTGCGTTTGAAACAATGTTCAGGTGGTCAAGAATAACTTAGTAATTTATGTTATTGAGTTTTCAAATCTCTTACTTTGTTGCCAAAAGTGGGAGTATGTATTTAAGGTTTGATGTATGTTTTGAAACATGGATCCTAGCTTCTCCCACTGATTATTGGTTTAGATTGTTTTTAATACTTTTTTTTTTTTTAATGAATAATGTATTTAAAGGCAAAGAGAGAATATAATAGTCGTGTTATTCCCAGTTTTGCAAGTATTAATAGGACTCGAAGGTTAACTTAGTTGATGAAGGGGTAGATTTCCAATTAAGTTAAAATAATTGGTAATTGGAGCACCTTCTGACAGAGTCTTATTTACGAAAATGCGCTTTTAAAATTGTGAATAATTCCGAGGAAACGCTTTAGCGAAAGTAAAACGTTAAATATACCTTATTGCCTGGGTGCAACGAACCCAGAAGAAACCAACTACCACAGATGCACGTCATATCCAACTACTCTACACTATACAAACTATTTGAATTTATTGAATTATTTTTACATAAATTAAAAATCGTACCGAGGACTCAGAATATATACAACAATGAACTCAAAACAAATTATGAAATAATTTTTTACAAGTAGTACAAACGAACAACAACAGGCGAGATACTCAAGAATAAAATCTAAAAAAAACTTGAAGCACAGCTACTAAAAGGTTTTGAAAGTCAAGCTCATACAACTGCATCACCAGAATTGTATTACGTAAAGACATTACATTTGAAAGAAAGAGTCCAGGAGTATATTGAAGATGGAGCCTGATAAATAGCATCTCACTGCAAATAAAAGGATAAATGTGAAATCAACGAAGTATTTTAACTTACAAGTACATAAAAAATAAATCTGATATCGGCACCACATGACTTCCTTGTACTCAAGTACAATTAACTATATAAAAGATTAGGATGGATTTCATTTGAATGTTGTACATGATGCCCAATGCATTGGATCGAAAAATGTCATAGAGTATTATTCTATAGATATTTTTATTGAAAACCAAAACGGTTAAATGCAGATTTGTTGTCTCTCTAATATGTACGGGGAAATATGACTTGCTTCACATTCTCCCTTAATTTTCCCTCTCTTCCTATAAATTGATTATAATCAAAAAGGGCGATGGACGACCAGAGGTTACAAATTATGAAGTGTCATTATTCCAAGACTAGCCGTTTTCGAGTTATGTAAGGATACTAGTCCCAATGGGTTCAGAGAGGAGCAAAGCGAACATTTCTGGTTCTAAAGTATAAATTGAATCTTATGAGTACAAATTTCTCCAAGCTATTATGGGCTTTTAGCAAACTAGTTATTCAGGATTTAGTACATGTAAAAAAAAAAAATAAAATAAAAACTTCGTAACGTAAGTCAATTATCCTTCATTTTTGATTTTGAGAGGCTACGATGAATGGGTCATGTGACAGTAAGTAACCCAACTGAATCCCAGTACAAGAAAATGTGTCAATGGTATGTAGCTGATATAGATCGAAAATAAAGTGGACTGACAGAGAAAAGAAGGACGCTTTGGAGTTCTACATCAAGGACTGGAAAACCATTGCCAATGGACGGAGGTGAAGGTGTCTCAATGTGGATCAAAAATAAAATGTTTCGTGAAAATCATGCAAAAAATTATTGCTTGATTTCGAGAAATTTTTGTCGGTGTTGGACAATTTTCTTAAATAAATTCTTTCTCCCTTGCCTTTTTGTCAACTCTTAGAAATACTTTCATAGAAATTGTTGAGAAATTTAATAACGGCTGTATCAGAAGCAGAATTGTAATATTATGTATTGTTGTTACCTGTATGATTCTTCTTTTTACCGTAATAAGAGTTTTTTGCTTCGTTTTATTAAAATACTCCTGGGAGATTTTGAGTAACGCTTGATTGTGGAGTATGTTCTCTATATTTATGGGTCTTGGAAATGTATAATCTTTCCAGATATATGATTCTTCCTTTGTCATTTAATCTCAAATTTATTACCTTCTAACAATCTTAAGGCCAAAAAACAACCAACAATACTGTCACTAGTCTTAGTATTTTAAGGTTGAATTTCTTGGAAAAAGCTGTAAATAATAAACTTGAGTCCCCCTAGTGGAAATTCTGTAGGATTCATATTTTCTAAATAAAATATTTCTGAAACTAATTAGAATTATGTGAATGTTCAGGATATGAAATAAATGATGAATTTATGTAAAATCTCGGAGAAAAAATTGGGTTGTTAAACAGAATAACAATAACAACGTTTTTAATTTTTTCTGCTCGCTGATGAGTTAGCGAACAGAAAAAAATCAGTCGAATGTGAATATTAACAAAAAACTCCCGATATCATTCCTCACTCAAACAGGACACACAGGTTATAATTAAATGAATGTTTCGATAATATTTCAACCAGCGATACATCTTTTCAATATGACAGGTCTCTAGACGTGTTGTGTCTTCATGCTCCAACCTATGACAAGTTGCATAAGCGTAAATAAGCTCGTCTAATGAAGTGTCATTGTGTTGAACAAACTATTTATCTACATATTACAGACTCTCATATGGAGGAATAAGCTGATTAGCATTAGAAAAATAATCACTTATTATCATTTTGGCGTTTAAAGATAATTAGAATAATGGATATCGTCAGAATGCCATAAAGCGATGACGAGAGTGTACTGCAAAAGTTCACAAAATGAAAATGGACATTTTATATATTAAATTGTTTTAGAAATTGGTTCGTAAAACAGAACCATTCCCATTTTGGAAGATACAAGTATATAGGAAGATAAATAAACCAAGATGGATAGACATGAGAAGTGAGAGAGAGAGAGAGAGAGAGAGAGAGAGAGAGAGAGAGAGAGAGAGAGAGAGAGAGAGAGAGAGAGAGAGAGAGAGAGAGAGAGAGAGAGAGAGAGAGAGAGAGAGAGAGAGAGAGAGAGAGAGATGGGGAGGGGGGTGAGCTGCCTCTAGAGATGATGGCTAGTTAGATAGTATGGGGCAAAAGAAAGGTACGTGAGAAAAGTGGAAATTGAAAAAGTTCTCACCAGTAGTCTATATATGTAGCCACCATAACTATGGCTACTTGGACACACTGTGGATACGAGCCCAATAACTCCAAGGCAACTATAAGTAGTAAGGGGTAGAAATTTTTAAGAACTAACCTCCCTTTATTGTTATAAAGTTAGTGTAAAATAGCGTAACAAGCAACTAGGTTTTCAGTCCTTCCAGGATCAGGCCCTCTGCAACAATTTTAAATCATTCCAAATGATCAACAGCTAGGTTGGATCCCAAATCATGAGCTACATTATCTAGACCTGCACCTTCTCGTTCCATTAGATGTGTCATACAGCATTTTCCTTTGTAGTCCATTAACATCTCTTCAACGGAGTCTAATCTGCAATTCGGAATGTGTGGTAGCTCCATGGTAGCCTTGCAATCCGCTGTCCGTAATATAGCCGGAATAGCCTTCTCAAGTGACACATATATACGAGTATATATGTTTAACGTTTTTACATGTCTGCCTTCCTAGTCCGCTGGCTTAGTAGGAATTGATTCTGCAACCATTCTGGTCTTCGTTTGCTTTCACAATACTTCTCTCCGCAATCTCTCTCTCAATCAGTATCAATTTCTCGGATACTGTATCAGTATAGTCCCTATAGGAAACAGCCTTTTACTTTGGCTATGCCCATATTTCTACCCTTCATTATGCTTTGATATGAACTGCTCGTTGCATGAAGTATAAAAATGTTATTATGAGCCCAGAATAGGGATGGTGTTAGAGCGTAATTATTTATTCTTCATGAGCACTAACCACTGATGCGTTATTTCAAAACATCATTAAGATTCAACATACACTGTGGCTAAATTATATATTTAATATGGTGGTTTGTGTTTATGCATCGAGTGCATTTTATAGGCAAGGTTCAATACTGCAGGTGACATAGATCCCTCCTTTTGCTCTACACCAGTGTTAATCTTAAATGTATGAGAAACGTATTCTCCGGTTTATGACCTTACAGTAAGGACCATCAGAGTCACCTGTGTGTCTGACGAGTTCGTATCAAGGTGAAGTGCCCTTTCAAGCTATTCGCCTAATTGAGAAGAGGTTACCAGTTGCCGATCGTCCTGGGCTAAATCCATTCTGGATCATGGTAGATCCATTGTGAAGTCTTTGCTTCAGAATGTTAATATTACTGCAGCACTAAACTCACTAGATAAAAAATTACTTCTTAACATTATAAACGTATTTAAACGAAATATAAATCAAAATGCTGACCATGAATAATATTTATAGAAATCATTTATAAGGACTTGATTGTTAGTGATATTGTTGTGTGGGATTGTGACAAAGGGCCTGACATTTGACTAAAAGCGTAGGGCCAGTAACTGCTAAAACTCGCTTAGCCACCCATTCAAGCGAAGGGCTGCTAATTGCCTGACTGGCCTTTAACAATAACCGAACCCGACTGTACAAGTTAGTTCATTAAGGCACCCCAATCCTATTAAACAGTCAGCTACTAACGCCTATTTGTTTCTGATAAATTAAGAGCATTATCGGTTGTCTCAGCTGTTTTCCCTTGTCGTCCACTGTGAGCAGGAACTCTGGTCACATGCCTCTTTTCCGAAGGGAATTAATGGAAAAGTCCATTTAAACGGCTTGTTGGCAGCGAGGAATCAATGGCTTTCATGGAATTCTCGTAAAAGTTTTTATACACGTTTGTGTTTCCTCTTTCCACATTCTCTATTGGGCCTGAGCCCGCCGGAGTATTTATATCCATTGTCTCTATATTCTCTCCATGGCACATATCATACTTGCGATCATTTCAATTAAAATAAACAAGAGTTTGTTAACTTTTAATAACTCCCTTTTTTTTGGAGTTTGCTTTGTTTGTATATTACATTTTTGTTCATCCGAGCTTAATTACTTACCTGAAGCAGAGCTTCCATGTAATTCTGTTTGTTGTGTTTATTTGAGTCATTCCTTTAATTTCTTTCTCTCTCAGGATTCGATTCTATTTGATTTATTAATTTTAAATTTTGAACACAGTCTTCCTCTACATGAGCTTTGTAGTATTTTAGTTGATGAATTTTATATACTAAGAATATAACATATATGCTTAGGAAATAATAATAAATAACTTTTTAAGGATAATTTCTCAAAATAAATAATATATGAATAAAAAACTTGCCCTTTTCTGCAGTATAATTTATTAAACTATTATCAAACTCTATGCATCTCATGGAATCTGACACTCCGGCAGGTTAATGGTTGTGTAACGTTTATAGTGCTGATAATACCAATTCCTAAAACGCAATACTCTGTATTAAACAAGGTGACAGGAAATCTTAAATTACCAAATATAGTATAAAACATCAGAGCTAGAAAATTATACACTTGTTCACAAACAGAAAAATGGTGCTAGCAGAAGAACAAGATAAAGTCAAGTATAATTTAATAACTGGCCTAAGGATTTGAAAGGACGTGCTCTTCCTTCGGTCTCTTCTTTACAAACAACACAACATTAAAAACAATTTAAATAATAATCCTTAAGAAAATACAGAAATAAATCGTTAGAGGATTAGATGTGGTGAGATAAATGTGTTCTATTTTTTATTTATAGCTTATACTGAAAGGTTCATGAAAATATGACTACAGTTACTGTAATATGTAAGATAACAATTAGTTGTCATAATTTCACTAACATTATAAATTTATATTGCTATACCTATCCAAAATTAAACATTTTTCTAAGGGCAATCGGACCTTATAAATTTTGCAATTGAGAAATATTTTGATAGTATTCATCAATCATTTCGATAAATACTCAATTACGAAATTCTGGGCTGATACGTACAAAACTGTTAAATGCTTACTGACATAAAACGAGTACCTACAAGGGCTACTTCACAGTGCCATTATAAAAAACGGATATGAATACAATTAAGAAGGTATTCAAACAGTATCTCTTAAGTCCCCATTCATTATCATGGTTTTTAGGATAATTACAGAATAAGCTTCTCTACACAAACTAATTACAATCATTGTTCCGAACACTGTTTGTATATCTGCACCGCTTGCTGTGCTTAAAACTAGTTGAGGATTCAGGATTCTGGTCTCATAAAAATAAATGCCTTCTTCTCAGGATGGCTCAGGAAGAATTTAAATTCTGATATTTGTCCAAGGTAACTGATTAAATTTAATAACTTTTAAAGCACATGTACATGCCATCTTGTATTAAACAATTTGTTGATAACATCAGACAGGTTAAGTGAAGTATTTTGGATATAAATATTTCAAATAAACATTTTATATATTATGCCTTGCACAGGATAGGATATATAATATATAATGTAAGCTTGTTTCTGAAGGATAATTTCCTACTTTTCTTTCCATTGGGTCTAGATATTTCGGTTGGTATCTTTCTTTTTTCATATAGCTCTAATATTTTTGGGAAATTCAGTACGTGATAGCTTTCTACCTTATTTTTATTTTTGCTAAGAACCTTTTCCATTAAAGGAAAGTATATGATGAAGGATGAAGGGATAAGTGGAGCTGGATGGGGTGGTTGTGACAAACCGCAGGGGTTGCCTGATTGATGTCCCCGCCTCTACTTATTCCAGAATCTAGATAGCTCATTCCTGCATCTGACACATTCCCACTATAGATCTCTTGAAAATAGAAAAATAATAACTAACATTCTTAGCACATTATTAAAAGTTTTTTATGAGTTCTATGGATTAATACTAACTCTGGTATTATAGTAAACTCAAACTCTACCGGCCGTTAAAGCCCAGAACAAGCAGGAGAAGAGGACCTTTTGAACCTACTTATCAATTCTCCATAAACTGTAATAGAAAAAAATGTAATATGATGAGAAAAAAAAGTGGTTCAATACAATGTCTATATATCTCTAATAGTTAAGTAAAATTTCGCAATGTTTTAGTACCATCCTCTCTCCCCTCCCCATAGGTCTATTCTGACGGAAAACGAGGTGCACAACTAGATAGCTCAACAGTCCTAAATGCATGGTGGTTCAAGAACCCAAGGCTAGTCAAAATAGGTTAATTGAAGGTCAAACGGACAATCCGTTTGAAATTTGATAACCGACAATCATCCCGATTTATTTTGTTCAACGGAGATAAAACTAATAATAATAATTCGGCTAATAAATATTTAAGGGTGGAAGTTTGCTTATTTCATTCATCATTGGTTTTGAATATTATTGTTTGATAATTTTGGGGTTGAGGAGGGTGTATTTAGATAATAATAACACAATAATAAAGGATTCGGTTTCAGAAGATTGCGCTAGGAAGAGTGTGTGTGTGTGAGAGAGAGAGAGAGGGAGAGAGAGAGAGAGAGAGAGAGAGAGAGAGAGAGAGAGAGAGAGAGAGAGAGAGAGAGAGAGAGAGAGAGAGAGAGAGAGAGAGAGAGAGAGAGAGAGAGAGAGAGAGAGAGAGAGAGAGAGAGAGTGTGTTGTGTGTGTGTGTGTGTGTGTGTGTGAGAGAGAGAGAGAGAGAGAGAGAGAGAGAGAGAGAGAGAGAGAGAGAGAGAGAGAGAGAGAGAGAGAGTAATGAGTGATGAGTGACAGGTGGATTTGGGTTCTTACTTTATGAAGACCCCCCCTCTCCGAAATAAAAGAAGGGTATGTTATATTAGGTGTAACAGAATGAAAACATAACAAATCCAAGTGTCCGAACAACAAGAACGCTGCCCTCTCCAACCCAGAATTAAATCTGAATAATTTACATTACATTTACATAGCTTTCCCATTACAAGGGAGATATTTTACCTTCGTAAAGTTCTTTCCACAAAGTTCCTTATCTTTCGTAAGTCTGTATCAGTATAGTATCCATGAGATACACTCTCTTATTTTAGTCGTGCTCTTTTTCTACATTTAATTATGCTTCCATTTGAACTACACATTATACGTAATTAAAGGTTTAGAAGTATATTTTATGGTCTTCCGTAAAATCTCAAAATCAAATAAATCAAGCAATTACAAGACTTTACGGGAGAGGTAACAGACAGTGACCCTCTATTAGTTATGGCTAGATTTAAAATCAGTTTGAAAAGTATAGTAAAGTGTGACCTAAAATTAAAGAACCAACGACATTTCTAAAATGAAAGAGGGACTCAGGTTAGCCATGTGAGTTTAAGCGTTACTTTTATGGATATCGGAGGTATAAAATTTTGTAAAAATTAAAAAGCACTTAAAACTTTAATTTACGAATAAAAAACATTTTTTTCTGTGCAAACATTATTTAAACTGTCCTACATGTTCCGTGGCTTACTTGCCACCACTTCAGGAGCTATAACTTTTCAAAAAAAATATAAAAAATTAATAACATTAATTATACGAATCCCTTAATTCTTTTGCTAAATATTGTATTAATAGGTGCCTACATCTATGATTTATTTATTAAATCTAATTATAAATTTCTTCTTATATTTCTGAAGTGCTCGTTTCCCTTTTACATTCGTTGCGTCTGTCCTCACTGAGGAGGTAGTTGATACTGAGGTTCCCGAAGTAGGTTCAGTCAGCTTACTACGAATCGATTAAATACACGACAATCTTGAACTAAATTATTGTATTTCGCGTCATAATTTAAGATTGATGAATTTAAGATAAAATGTATAGAATATAAGATTGAGGTATTTAATATCTGTTTATTTGTTTACTGCCCTTTTTCTATTTTTTATTATGTGAATATTCTCTTTTATTTTCGTTTAGTATTATTTCTTAATCAATTATTTGAACTTTTTCAAATTTGAAGGTGTGTTTCTTAGAGACAGATCCTCAGTGAGGACAGTCGCAACGAATGTAAGAGGGAAACGAGCACTTTAGAAATGTAAGTAGCAATCTATAATTAGATTTAATAAATATATCATAGATGTAGGCACCTATTAATACAGCATCTAGCAAAAGAATTATTAGGGTATTTGTTAAATTAATGTTATTAATTTATTATATTTTCTTTTGAAAAGGGATAGCCCCTGAAGGGGTGTCAAGTAAGTCACGAAACCTGTAGGGCAGTTTGGGTAAAAAGCTTGCAACGGAAAAAACGTTTTTTATTGATGACCCTTGCCATAAAATATGAACGTAAAATCATAAATCCTAGACATCTAACTCAAATACCTACGTACTTCACGATAATTTAATTCATATTTGATGTATATAGGTTTGCTTTCCGACCGCCCTTCATTTGAGCGATTAACCCTTTTTCTAGTAAAGAAATTCTCACTCCGTTTTCGTTTCCACATGTTACACGGAAATAGGATTCAAGTGGGTGTCCTGAAAAGGGGACTAGATGTGATGTTTAAAGGATAGGCATTTAGCTGAAAGGGAGTACTCTCCACAGATAGGTGTAGAGTTGCTGCCTGGCAAAGACCTACTTACTGATGTAATTGAAAGCGAGAGGGTTGCCACTTGAACGTAAACAAAGCTCTCTCTCTCTCTCTCTCTCTCTCTCTATCTCTCACTCACTCTCTCTCTCTCTCTCTATCTCTCTCTCTCTCTCTCTCTCACTCGCTCTCTCTCTACCTCTTCCCCCTCTCTCTCCCCCGTTTGCGGCTGTATAGGATAGGAGGAATTGAGAGGACCTCTCCTTGAGCTGCTCGCGCCTATGCCTTTGAGAAACCTACCTGCTCAGGAATGGGTCTACACCTGGGAATGCTTTATGTCATTACCAGTAGAATTAGACACTGGTTGAACGAATACACTTAGTCACTCTTGTGTCAAAAGGGCTTTAAAGGGGGTGTAATTCACCGTACTCACAATGCCTTTACATCTCCTAAACAACCAATAATAACATATTATATAAACATTTTACAAGTTTGTAAACTTACAAAATTCTAGGTGTATGTCCTTTTTAATGTATGCAAATCAATAAAAATAAAGGCCGACTCGCAAGGGCTGCGTAAACTAAGCAGATCCCCCCCCCCCTGAAATGGTTAAATATCGAGTATGGTATTAGTAAGATAAACATTTTAGTGCAAAGAACGAAAACTCGCAATTGATGATATCACCACAAAACATTTGCATGTATCTCACAAAGTAAAAGCTCAATGAATACCATATTTGGTATTTAACATTGAAATGAAGAGGTTCATGATATAAGAGCTTAATGTTAATACGAGTGAGTAGGAGTTGGTGTTTACGGACAGCCGAAAACTAAAAATTCCTAATATTATATATATATATATATATATATATATATATATATATATAATATTAGGAATATTATTATATATATTATATTATATTATATTTTTAGGCTAATATGAATGATACAGGAAATATGTGTAACTCAACATTTATAGAACATTAAATGTGCAACATGATCAGTTATATACACTCTTTCGATCCGACGTAGTCCGATCGAACGGATAACGGAGATATTACGAATTCTGGAAATTCCTCCCCTCTAGACCCACCACCCATTAACAGTCCGATTTCAGCCATTAAAGAACATGAATTATGTTTTTTTTTATTTGTTTTACATAAAAAGCTTACATATCGTGTTTGGTAATATATATATATATATATATATATATATATATGTGTATATGTGTGTGAGTGTATTTTTGAACTGACCTTATTTTCGTCATGTACTAGGTAGTATCGATGGACATGTGAAAAAATGTTTTCGAAAATCCAGTCTTGAATACAACCTCAATAGCTGATTTCCCTTAAGGGAACTATGTTAAAAATAAAGAAAAAGAAATTGTCGGTGATTCATAAGGAATAAGCTACTAATTTATAGCTTCATTTTCTCCTATAAAATACCATTTTCATTTGTTAAAAGTGCTAAAGGGACGAAAAGGTCGTAAAATGTAGAAAGGAACGCTCCTGCAAAATAAAGGAAGGGCAGCGATGCACGAGGGGTTACGTGAGCGTGCAGCTTAATTCAAGCGTATTTATACGCACCTTATGTGGGGCTGGCTGCTTGATTCCAAGCAAAATACTTCATGGGGAATTAATTGAAAACCAGACTTTCATAAAATGAGCTCTTCCACCCCTCGGGCTTTAATTATTCCTGACTTTGTGAGTAGTCTAACCGTCAGTTTTTTTTTTTGTTATATTTTTTTTTTAGAAAATAGATTTTGACAACTTAATAATTAAAAATGAAGAAGAAACAATATCGAAATGTAAGGTAATTATAATAATGATGTGCAACAATATTTAGTAATACAGGACTGATTACATAAACATGAAAAGGATGAGTAAAGGAACTTTTCGAATCACATTATCTTAATCAATCTCCCCCAAATATATTCTCACAGGAGATTATAGCTATAATCTCACTGGAGATTATTTACACTCGTCAGACAATAAATATATACATTATTTTGCTTCTGATGTGATCAATCCAAACTTCAACATTGAAGTGCTCCAACTTTATAGAACTCAGAAACAAGAGGCAGAAAGGAAATTGTTTTATAATTAGTGCAATTAATTATACAGAACAATTACATTTAATATACAGCAATTTTATGACTTTGAGTTAATAATCCTTTTATTTCATTATGAAGATTCTTGAGAAGTAGTGCTCCAGCGAAACTCGATTGTTTTCTTTTAATCTTCCATTTATAGTTACAGAAGAGCCACTGAATATTTGTCAGATGTGTTAAAAGTTTAGCCTAAAACATCAAAAATGTCCGAGTACGACACTGAGCCTTTTAAAACACAATGCAACATATCTATTTAAAAAAAATGAAAGCTTTGTAAGAAATTATTATTTGCCTTTTACAAGCTCTCCGCTCAGACTTGGTGTTCTTAGAGCTTCTTAAGCAAAATAATAAACAACACCAAAGTTAATCTTTCTAAAGCCTACGTCCTACCTTAAAGTCATTTCTCTATGGTGGTTCGCCCGTTAAGAAAAATATTGGCAAAAGTCAAATCCTGCTTTCCAAAAATATAAAAGTCCGTCACGCAGGGGCTGTTTACACTAAGCAGATTTCCCACTTGAAGATTTACAATAGAGAAATCTGCGTACTAGTAACACTTAAGACCACCGTGATTAAATACAAACGGTAATGAGAAATCTTTCCGTTAATTTTAATAAACTCCCAAAGGAAACGGCTTCTGAATTGTAAAAAAATAGGTCTGCCAACTACTCAGAGCTGGACAGATAGATAGATATATTTTCATCGGAACGAAAAACAATTACTGAATATAACATATTAACTTTATTGCATACTACTCACTATATCTAGTACTGTAATTTATAAAGCATCAGAATAATTTTTATCTTAATCACTCAAATTTTAGTAGTCAAAGAACTTAAGATGGGAGCGTTCTCTAGAAAACAATATGTGGTATTTGAATTTGGAATAAAGTGATTGATGTTATAAAAGCTGACATGAGTAGAGTAGGGGTTCGCTGAAATCTCAAAATTGGGAAATGTAAAAATCTCGGTTAATATTCAAGACAGAGAATAAATTTAATATAACAATATGTATAGTGCATTTGAAATAAGATTGGTTCTATAAAATTTTTCGATCCGTCGAACAGTAATGGAGATATTTCAAAGTTTGGAACATCCCCCTCTAATCCCCTTACCCACTAGTCCGGTGTCAGCCAATACCGAAGTTGATCTTTATTTTAACATAAAACGATTAAGTATCCAGTTTAGCAAAGACCATAAAAAAATTTCTACTGCTAGAGCGTTAATATATATATATATATATATATATATATATATACATATACACATACACACACTTTATTTTATTTATTTATACAGGAGCGATTTTGCTCCAAATAAAACAGTGTAAAATAAAAAAAAATATAGAAAAATTAAAAAAATATATAGAAAAATAACAAAAAACAAAATTATAGAAAAACAAAAAAAAAATAAACACGATAAATAAACTACATACAAGCATTAAAACCAATAAATGAACATTAGACTAGTATTAAAGACAACTTCATTGTAAAGGCAATTTAAATGGCTTAAATTAAAAAAAAATTGTTATTCCTACATACTAGTAAATTTATATTATTTAAAATTGTTCAAAATTATATTGAATTTCTCACTATATTAAAAACACGAAGGAGAGGAAGTTAAATTTTGTAAAAATAATTCAACTTTTTTCAGGTGGTTTAGTTTATTTCAATATTACGCCTTTCAAGCAATAAGCCTAAGAGAATATAAAAAACAATTCCTAAAAGGTTGACCACATCAGGATATGCTAATTCTCAATTTTTTGGTATATTTGTATGAACCTATAACTCCGTTACCGATTAAGAATACAATATAAATTATTTCCTCTTGAAATCTTCCATAATATTTATAGACATGACGAAGGAGTGAACAGGTAAATAAACTTTTGGAGGGCACTATAACTGGGGCGCAAATCAGTACAATACTGGTCTGAATTCCTAGAAAGCATTACTATAAGTCCGAAAAGTGCTAACTTTTTTTTATAAAATAGAATTAAAACTAACCAAATTAATGATTAATTTCCCACCATCAAATCAAGAATATATAGAATTGTATGTTATATTTTAGTAAAATAGTAAGGGATCTTTGTTAAAAAATTGTCATTTTGTAGAGGTTCGTTTAGGAAGAAGGAGTAACCTGGGTGAGAGGCTCAGCCTGACCCAATTTAGTATAATTGAGAAAACACGTTCCTTCCCCGTCTACCAGGCCCCTTTGTTTCTAGGCAAGGAACCCTGCTCATTTTCAATTAATTCCTCTCGCAAAACGAGTTCGGCCTTGAAAGTACTCTGCAATGAGAAGGTGGAATGTAAGTGACTGAATTAAATTGCCACCTTCCTTATCTTTTATGTGCCACTTCTCCCCCTAGGCTCTGCACTCGCTTGTATCTAAATGCTCGAGTGCTCAAGGCGTGCTTTTGATTCCCATCATCATCATCTCCCAAATCATAAATCGTGATTTTTCTCCATTTTCAAATCATTTTTAAGACTTTTGGAAAAAGTATTCTATTAACAGATTTTTAGCAGATTTCCCTTAAGGGATAAAACTGTATATATATATATATATATTTGTCTGTTGCCGCTCTAGCATTCGCAAATTTTGTCTTATCTTTACCAAACTTGATATATAATCGTTTTGTACAAAGAGAAAGATCAAGTTCGTTAACGGCTGAAATGGGACTAGTGGGAGTGGTGGTTTAGAGGGGGAGAATTTTGAAAATTCTTAATATCTCTGTTATTATGCGTCAGTTTGAAAATTGTATAGAACCAATCTTATTCTAAATGTAATGTTTTATGAATGTTGGTATTTGCATTTTTTTCACTATCTTGATTATTAACCCTAGAACGGTAGTGATATTATTTCCCGCTTAATGGTATTGATACGTAAATTTTACGTGTGCAACTGATAATTGGTGAAATTATTCAAAATTTGTTAATGTTTGGGACTATTTTTTTATTTTATTAAAATATACACTTTTCTTTAACTTATATCTAAGTTAATATCTAATAATGTGCACGGCATTCCTTTCAGGCGCTTGGTTCGAAACACGTTCCGGAGGTTGTGTGCTCCATTCATATCCATTCTTACCAAGGACTACCCAACCTTCTACATTTATTGTAACTGATCTGTAAATATTGTGTTAGGTTGAGAGGTTTTAGTTTTTTTTTTGCTTCTGTGTTTCTTCTCTTTCTTCAATAGCCTTGATGTTTTCTAAAATTTTCTCACTCTCATCGCTATCTAGCCCACTCTGTGTTGCAATAATTTCCGAAGGCTCAACCTCCTCATCACTTGGAGAATACTCCGGATCATCATCGCTGCGATACCTTATCCATATATTTTATAATTGTCATTTTCCCCATCTGACTCATCGGAGAGTTCTTTCAACAAATTTCTGATTTCTTCATCCATTAAATATTTTTTCTCCATTTTTCCGAAACTATAAACAGATTATTTATATTCTTTCTATACATCTTTGTCTTTTTTATATTCAAAAATAAAAGTTAAAAACATTAAGAGAAAATAAATAAGAATATAAAAATAAATTGGAAGAAAATAAATTGAGAATAATATTAACCAAGTTATGGCATAAAACCCGGTTATTAGTAGCGATACGTAAATTTTACGTGCCAAAAAGTTGCGGTTAATAGTATTGATACGTAAATATTACGTGTCGTTTTTATTTCAAAAAATAGTATTGGATGAGTGGGAAGGTTCACTTAGCTGCACTTGGTGGAGGTGAAGGCCGAACTGTCTGGAGGGCTCATAGCTGAGGGGTGAGGGTGGTGGGGTCGTTAACGGCCCTTTGATAACAGTTCAAACCAGATCATACGTAATTTTTACGTTCACTACCATTCTAGGGTTAACTGAGATATTTGCATTTTTTAGTTTTCGGTCTTCAGTAAGCCCCACTCCTACTCATCTCATATTAACAATATTCTATTATTTAATGCGCGGCGCACGTGGGAAATCTGCTTAGTTAACGCAGCCCCTGTGTGACAGACTTTTTCTAAGAACTAAGCTATTGGGGTAGTGCTGATGACACGATTTTCAAAATTCTCGTCAAATTTTCATCGATCCTACCAAATAGATAACGAAAATGAGATACTGTACGTTCGGAAATGGAAAGTGTCAGAGATGTGTATAGTGTGCCAGTGATTTTGGTAGTGTGGTACGTTTCGCTATAGTGCCCAGTAATTCCTGGGAAAAAAGGAGAACAGGACATGAAAATCCTAGAGAATCGCTAGGTGGGTGATGACAACGAAGTGAAGGCAGTTCTCCTGAGGAGGCAGATGGGTCTGACGAATCACAATTTAAAAAGTAGTCCGAAAGAATAACCTCTAAGACCAGGCACTGGAAATAAAACAAAGCACATAAGGAAACGTAGTTTGAATAAATACTATCCCATACTCTTGACCAATGGAGGGAATAATGCTGACCCTAGTCAAGAATCAGACTTTGATCTACAAGTAAGAACTTTCCCAAAATCATAAAAACAGCAAAAAATAGTACATGACGATACAATCTATATCACCACTGGCAACCCTAGAACTCATTGGAAAAAGAAAAAAATCACAGAAAAGGAAATTGGTTACAAAAAAATTAAATGGGACTTTATTGGCCTGGAAGAAGTGAGAACAAAAGAAACAAGCATTGTTCAAAGACAAAATGGAATGTTTTTATTTCACACTTCTTCTCAGAATGACCAAGGTGGTGTAGGCTTTTTTGTTAACAATAATATCAGGATGAATATTGTTGAATTCAAGGTAATAAATAATAAAACTGTCAAGTTGACTTTAAATATTTCTAAAAGCAAGAAAATTACATTAATTCAAGCATACTGCCCCACGAGTGAAGTAGCTGTGAATTTTCTCTCACTAAAATGAAGAACAAAAGACATTTCTTTATAGTGAATAAAATTTCTTTTCTGAGAAATGAAAAGGGAAAAGCAAAATTTAGGGGGAATCCAGTGCAATGTTTAGGACCGAAAAATGAAAATCCCTTATCAATGCAAAAAAATATATTAAGGACTCCAAGAGTGTACAAACGTGCCTGATATATATATATATATATATATATATATATATATATATATATATATATATATATATATATATAAAAAAAACATGAAAACTCCCTGAAGGAAAAATAAATTTGTTCAGAAGGAGAAAAGAAATTATACTAAAAGCTAGAAGAACAGAAGTAAACCCATTGTTTCTAACAAATATTAATAAGTGAATAAAAAAGTATTAAAATGGACATTATCAAGTATATACATTTTTTAGTTGTTACCATTCAGTAAACCCCCACTCCTTCTGATGTCATATTAACAATGAGCTGTTTTTTCCTAAAGCATTTTATTTGAAACTTGAATACCAAATATTCTTCTCATTGAACTTTTATTATTATTAAGATAAATGCATACATGTTGTGTGGTGATGTCATCAATTGTGATTTAAGCTCTTTCCTCGAAAAGATTTCTGATATCTATATCACAATCAAGATTTAACCTCTTAATCCATTCTGGATAATAATGTAGCTTTCCGGCGAATAAATAAAGAAAAAGTGAAGAGAAACATTGGAATTACTCAATGAAAAACAACCAAGGCACAAATGCCTACAGAATTCTTCAGAAACCTATGTGATAGTCACGATGCAAGACCATCGCTAGCCAGTAAGGAAGAAGGTAATACTCACTTCTCAATCATGTCAGAGGTCAAAAATGCTGTCAGTAATCTAAACAATAATAAATGTCCAAGGCCGATCAAATAAAAACTGAAGAATTTCCCATCAATTAAAAACAAATAATTCACGCGAACAGGCTCGATTTAGAAAAGTGTTCTCAGTCACTGACGATCTACAAACAATAAACCGGTTAATTGAAAAACTCATAGAATACTAATTTCCAATTTGTCTTCATTTTGTTGACTGTAAAAAACGTTTTTGAGTCGGCTTTCCATGATTTCGGGAGCTATTCGAACTTGGAATAGAAGATAAACATATTTATATAATTAAATATCTATTGAGGATAATAAAGCCTTCCTCGAAACCTCGTGTGCTACGCTTGGGATGATTAGGCATCGTTACAGGAAATCAATTTTATTCTTGGGAAACATTGCATTTCTTTTATTTAACCCTAGAATGGTATTGAACGTAAACATTACGTATGATCTGGTTTGAACTGTTATCAAAGGGCCGTTAACGACCCCACCATCCCCACCCCTCAGCTATGGGCCCTCCAGACAGTTCGGCCTTCACCTCCACCAAGTGCAGCTAAGTGAACCTTCCCACTCATCCAATACTATTTTTTGAAATAAAAACGACACGTAATATTTACATATCAATACTATTAACCGCAACTTTTTGGCACGTAAATTTACGTATCGCTACTAATAACCGGGTTTTATGCCATAACTTGGTTAATATTATTCTCAATTTATTTTCTTCCAATTTATTTTTATATTATTATTTATTTTCTCTTAATGTTTTTAACTTTTATTTTTGAATATAAAAAAGGCAAAGATGTATAGAAAGAATATAAATAATCTGTTTATAGTTTCGGAAAAATGGAGAAAAAATATTTAATGGATGAAGAAATCAGAAATTTGTTGAAAGAACTCTCCGATGAGTCAGATGGGGAAAATGACAATTATGAAATAGATGGATATGGATAGGACAGCGATGATGATCCGGAGTATTCTCCAAGTGATGAGGAGGTTGGGCCTTCGGAAATTATTGCAACACAGAGTGGGTTAGATAGCGATGAGAGTGAGAAAATTTTAGAAAACATCAAGGCTATTGAAGAAAGAGAAGAAACACAGAAGCAAAAAAAAAAACTAAAACCTCTCAACCTAACACAATATTGACAGATCAGTTACAATAAATGTAGAAGGTGGGGTAGTCCTTGGTAAGAATGGATATGAATGGAGCACACAACCTCCGGAACGTGTTTTGAACAAAGCGCCTTCACATTATTATTCATGTTAAAGTAGATATACGTTAAAGATAAGTGTATGTTTTAATAAAATAAAAAAGTAGTCACAAACATTAACAAATTTTGAATAATTTCACCTATTACCAGTTGCACACATAAAATTTACGTATCAGTACCATTAAGTGGGAAATAATATCACTACCATTCTAGGGTTAAACGTTCGTTTTAATGAAAATAGTGTTTCTTAATCAATTTAAATATTAGTATATTGATGCAACAAATATTCACTTTCCTAGGCAAATAAAAAAAAAACAATGTATTAAATTTATTTTGCAGAAGTCCATCTGAGAGTATAGATGGGGAAAAGGTAAGACTCAGGGAATCGCTTATAAAAATATAAAGGAACGTTCGATCAATCATAAATCAACAGTCCTCATATAAGGGCGTAAATAAAACATAAGAAGTAATATACCAGTAAGAGGGCTGACACAGGACGATAAGATTGCTACGGACCAACAAACATTTTGTATGTACTTATTACAAGAACAGTTTGGTAGATTTCAAAACGGGGAAAACTACTCAAGACTGTTTCAACAATATAATACTCATTGAATGTACAACAAACAGGTTGTGAAAGTTGAACAAATCCTTCAAACGACCCATTTACGATATAAGTGCTAAATGTCTTACAACTTACGATCTGTACGTGACCATTCACGAGGATCTACACCTCATTAGTTATGGTCAAATAAAAAAAGGTCGTCACGCAGGGGCTGAGTAAACTAAGCAGATTTTCCACGTGAAGTTTTACAATAGAGAAATTTCACGAGAGCAGAACAGTTACGGACACCCACCGAACTAGCTTTTGACGGAAAGTCACGACTAGACCCGAATTCAGCCGATCTCATCTCGTCCATTACAATAATTAAAAATGTAAATATCTCGGTTAATATTCAAGAAAGAGAATATATGTGATAACCAATATTTATAGTAAATTTAGTTTGCAATAAGATTGATTCTGTGCATAGTAACGGAGATATTTTGAATTTTCAAGGATCCTCCACTCTAAACCCCCACTCCCAATGGTCTGATTTCAGCTATTACCGAACTTAATCTTTACTTTTACATAAAACGTTTAAATATCGAGTTAGGAAACAATCAAGCAAACATTGCGCCCGCTAGAGCGTTAACTGACACATATATATCTACAATACATATATATATAAAACTTTGAACGGACTTCTTTTTCGTCATCTCCTGAGTGGGATCGATGGACATTTGAAGAAAATTTTTGAAAATCGCATCATGAGTACGACCTCAATAGCTGATTTTCCTTAAGCGAAAAAGTATATGAAGACATCACATCCTTGCACTCTTATTAAATTAGCGAACAAAATGTTTTTTTCTAGTGATATACGATATATTTGTTCCAATGCAAAGAATTTCCTAGAGTAGAATTTATAGATATTTTTATGATTAACAAAAATGGCTCTTTAAAAATTTCTTTAAGGTATGGAGAAATTTAACATAATTTATTTACGTTACCAGTAAACTCCTGGCCCTCTTAGTCAATTTTATTCAAATGAAGTTGTAGACGACTAAACGATACAGCAGTCCAAAATATGAAATTTCAACATTCTGAGGCTGGTTGTTTTTGAGTAGTACGAGAGAAGTTAATACCTAGGTACAGACGTCACGCCACAACTAGTCAGAGTGCTCAAGGAGGGTTGAAGCCTATAATTCCTTTGAAATCTGAAAGCCGAAATTACAATACTTAATTTTCATCGTGAAGGAAGTAAATATTTACCTATATTGTGTAAAAATTGCTTCCCTACATTACAGCAAGGGATATTTAAAGGAAATTTACATCCCCACCCTTGTTAATAATTACAAATACTTTGTCAAATACATAAAATGAAGTTAAAGTTGTAATGATAAACACATATTGTTGTTCATTATTGTACAACGCTGAAGAGTCTAAGTTGAGATTCTATTGTGATGACTTTGAGAGACGTCTTAGTCTCCCCTTTGGCGATTAATTAAATTGATCAAGATGTGAACAACTCTCAATCCCTGCTAGAACAACATTTAACCAACTGCCATAGTAATCGTTTTAAATTGTCTCTTCTCCATGGCCAACGAGCTAATTGTCTCTAGGATTCATTATATTTTTCTATTCCAGTATATCGCTGTCGACACCTAAGAGCTAGGACTGTATTAACATTTGTTATATTAAAGTCGTGTTTTTTTAAATTGCCGATTTTATTATTTATTGGCTTGAAAATATCGAACAACAATAGAATAAAACGTTTTTTCTTCTAAGTGTGGCGATTGAATTCACTGCAAAGGGGGAGCGACTGTGCTTCTCATCCAGAATTATTATTTATTTTCTGATGATTTCATACCCTGAGAGAATTAATCTTTTATTTTTTTTAATACCGAATTCCGACTCCAGAGCTACGGGATGGAAGAATAAATAAAATAAAACTGCTTCCTGGGAACAAATTTAAAACCCAATAAAAGAGAATATAAGTTTGCCGGTAAAACGGGAGGGCGAGTGTTGGTGTGGCTGGTATTAGAGGTTCGGATTGGGCCCGGACAAGAGAGAACAAGTTCCAACGAAGCCAATGATCCACGGGCCATTTAACAACAAACAGATTACGGCCTGGAGGCGGACACTGATTTTAAAACAGTTCACCTTCCACCCCCAATCCCTGCCTTCTTCCCAAATCTACACAATACATTCCACCTTTTCACACTAAAAACCTCCACCGTTCGTTGAGGTTATTTCGGATTTTTGGTCTTTCCGTTCCTGACACATAAGAATTCGTTCATGTCCATGTATTTTTGTGGGTAGCAAATGTTTTCCAAATTTTATACTACTGATTTATCGAACATATCGAAATAGACAAAAAAAAAGAAGGTGCTTGGTTTTTTAATTGGCATTGTACACATAATGCCTTCAACTAAAGATCGGTGAGATTTTTTGGCTTTTATTAATATTAATCCCCCTAACTACGGAAGATCTGGAATGAGTTGCCTGCAATAAGCTGACGAGCCTAATAATATCCAGAAGACCCTTACTGTATCGTAAGGACCAAGATGTGATTCCACCAGCTAGTTCTGAAACACACAAGATCTGGGAAAGACATGGCCATTAAACGTCCAGACGGAACAATCAGACTAAATTTGCTATTCCTACTACCAATGTTACCAGTGCCAAACCTAAAAATTTAAATCTCTTGATAATATTGTTTTAGGAAGTAATTGACTAAACATTTTTTGGCATTGAATGTATTTGTACATAGTGAGTATATATTCCGTACTTAAATTATAATTAAAATGAAATTTTAAAATACAATAAATATTTACGGGATTAAATTCAGATCCAAGCTGTAAAATGTGGTTCGAAATATTGAGTTCTGAAATGTATATTTTTGTACTACTTACAGAATTATAGAAAATAGAAATACATAAGTATGTGTATTTATCAATGTACAAGTTGATAAATGATCCGACATGATGTATTTCATTCGAAACATCTGTAACGGAGATTACCTGATATATATTTCGTATGTCGGAATATCAAGCAATTTCGAATCTATTGTTGCATTCCGGCTTGGGTTACAGGAATTTATTTGGTCATGAACTATCTAAATAAAAAGCGAAGTTATCCATCTCTAGCTAGAATAATATGGTATCGTTTTATACTTACTTAGAACAAGAAATTGAACGATCTTTGTCATTTAGCTCGACTTAAGCACGAAACATGAATGCACGCAAAGTTACTGCATAAGCTATGCAGATTTCAAATTGCAGGGGGTACAAACTCAACTTAACACAAGTGGATTCAACTCCACATTCATGATAAATATTCTGTATTTCTGAGTACATTATGTATGCAAGGTATGAAACTTAATGTGAACATGAAGATATTTAGGAAGAATTAGAAGAAACAGGAATTGAGGTTTAGAGAATACCGAAAATGCAGAAAATACCAATAACTCCTTTAATGTTCGTGCTATAGTAAATGTTGGACTCCAATATTAAGGTATATTAATAAAAGGCGATAAATTTGATTTTTAATATTAATTATTAACGTCACATGCTCGCAACGACTATCATTTTTAAAACTTTTCTTTCCACTTTTTCAACCACCCTCTTTCTTATTGGATGATTTTGACAATTAAGATACTTTAATATTCCTTAAGAAATTCTAATTTTGAGATAAAATAGTTTAAAACAAATTTGCGGTTTTTAGAATTAATTGTGTATTAGAAGCACACACAAACGCGAGCGCGGGTGCAGCCAAGTAATTCAAACGCCGTTAAAAACAAATTTAAAATCTGTCAGGTAAAGAAAGTGGAAGTACTCCAATAATATATTAAACCACTTATCCTCGAGCAATTTACGTATGTGAGTAATTGACCGTAAAAGAAGCATTAAACTATGACAGCCACTATTTCAGGAGCAGTAAACCAAGAAAATAAAACTTCAATTGATGACTATTTTACTGCCATTATTTTCAATATTCCTCTTAAACCATTTTTTTTTCATTTCTTAAAACTATATAAAGTATTAGTATTGATAGTTGATGAGAAACAGAAAAATTACATTGCATACAAAATTTTATAAACATTGGTTTTGTAATCATATCCCTTAAACAGTAGAATTGGTGGGAAGGTTTAACTTAGGAATTGTCACTACAACTTGGCGCACGCACAAAAACACGCACCATTAAATACATACTGCTGTAAAAGAATTTACTAAAGATTTAATTATTTGGTAATGTAAGTAATTAATTAGATAGATAGATTTTATTGGCTAATAAATACATATTTTAGTCTGAGTCTGGCCCATTTAGTGTTAGTAATCTTACTAATATATATATATATATATATATATATATATATATATAAAACTAATGACATAATATTAACCTACTATATGCCTTCTAAAATTCATTATAAACTTAATCTAATTATGACTATTTAAACATCTTATGTATTTACTTTTATTTATTTGCTTGCTGTGACGTGTAAATTGACTTCGTTGGACGTTTCTATATTATAGTGTTGAATTATCAATATTGTTCAGTCGTCTTTGAATTTAAAACCCCGCTCTTACTTTGATCACAAACCCGCCTCACATATGGAGATCACGTAGGCGGTGGCCAATAGCGGAAACAGCAGCGCTGGCCTACAGGTCAAATGGCCCGCTTGATCTGAGCGATCATTACATTACGTCAGTTGGTTTCCATCGCCCGAATGAAAAGGACGGGTTGGATGTCTCAGCAAAAAGGGGAATAATTTTCATCTCCCGCAACGCTAGTGTCAAATATGGATCCCCGAATCGCAGATAAAGGTCACCGCAACCAGTTTTCACCAGCTAGAAGACAGAATCTCACTGGGAACACAAAACAGCACAGGAATAAAACTCCACTTCATGGAAAGTATATGTTTCCCGAAGGTACCTATTTCTCATTATAATGCTAGCATTATCTCCGTAAACAATTAAATGAGTACTCATAATATAGGACCGGTCGATCATTATTTTGTGTATATACATATATTATGGGCTTGCCGCTAAGGTTACATACAAACAAAGGGCTAACCATTGTATTCTGCCTAGGTTGTACAGTTGTATTTTATTAAGTTACATTTCCTTTGTTTTCTCAACATCTATATCAATAAATGTTAATGTTTGTTTCAATCAGATAAGGTTAGCCCCTAAATTAGCATTCTTTTAAGGTTTAAGTTGTATAAAATTAGCTTCCTTACTATAAAGTTTATTATATGTTACTTATTCAATATATACTTCATTGTTTGGAGAACTCAAATAGTGGGTTGTATTATTCACCCTCATCTTTCCACAAGAATAGTAAATACTTAGGTATAATGAAGGTGAGGAAATTATCTCTTTAATAATTTTATTTCAGTCTAATGCTTTCTTATTATTACCAGAAAAAGTTAACCGCACGCCCCAACAAATATAATTGTATATACTATGTCGTTGCCTAGTTGCATACTGCTGAAAGGAATAAGTAAATCATGTTCAGTTTATGAATGTCCTCAATGTGAAGAATATTTTCCGTGGACACTAAGTCATCACTTGTGGCTATAAACATATTATTTAGTGGTGTTTCAAATAGGACTCATTTTTCCAACGGATTCTACAGAAAAACTATATTATTACGGTAGTGAAACAGCTTTATTGGCAACAATAATATATTCATAACACCAAGAAAAATAAAATAACGAATTCTTCTAAACATAAACAGAGTATAAAATAAATTCTCAGGGCCTTGTGGATGGAGATTAGCCGAAGGAAAGCCCTTAGGAGTTAAGTAAAGGTATGCTTACTTAGGAGGTCTGGAGGGCACCCAAGGATCTACAGTTTACCTTTAGACAGTTGCTTCTTGGTTTTATTTAACATCGATCGTTCACCTTTGGCGTCTAGTTCATAGATGTATTTACTGGCAGCAATAGGAGCAATGGTTGTTATGGATATATATGTTAGAAGATATCTGTAGTTCATGCTTTGCTATTTTGTAATTATGAATACTATAAATACTAACATATAATACATGCTTGGGCGATTTTTTCCCATAATAAATCCGGCTGACACGTCATTGAAATGCATGAAAAAAGTCGGTCCCCCTCCCCCCCACCTGCCCCACCTGCTAATACGTATAACACACTTGTCATCTCATCTCACCGAATATTCTTTATTTCTATGTAAAAATACAGCAATTGTATACTATCAATAGTTCAACAAGATTGATTCTATAACATTTTACGAGCCCACTCATAATAACATAAATACGACCACCCCCTCTAAAGTCCAAGTCCAAGTTCGATTTCTGACAATAACAAATATGATCGCTAGTTTGGGTTGAAATGTTTAAATTCGATCAATGAATTTGCATGTATCTCACATAATAAAGGTCTCTTGTAAACAATATTTGGTATTTAGGCCAAGAATAAATGGTTCATGATATAACCGCTTATTGTTGGTTGACAAGAGTAGGAGTGGGAGTTTACTTAAAGCTGAAAACTTAAAAAAATACAAATATAGGCTAATTTTTATGATAAAGATAATATGAATATTACAACATTTATAGGTAATTTAATTTTCAGTAAGACTAGTTATATATAATTTTTCGATCCGACTCATAATAACTGATATATTTCAAATTTTCGAAATTACCCACTCCCACTTGTCCGATATCTGTCATTAACGAATTTGATATTTTTTTTACGTAAAACAATTAAATATAGATTTTGAAAATTACAAACAAAACTTTGCGACCGCTAGAGCGTTAAAAAACATATATATGACTGAATTGACTTCATTTTCATCATCTCCTGAGTAGGATCCATGGACATTTGAAGACACTTTTCAAAAATCGCGTCATGATTAAAACTTCATGATTTCTTAATTTATTTATTTATTTTTATTTTGGAGCGTTCGCAGCGAGGCGATATTGCTCATAAAAAACAACAAAAACAATTTATATAAGCAAAATACAAAATGAAAATAGAAACAAGAAAAAATTAAATAATACAAAATAAGAACGCAAACAAATAACAAAACTCGACTAAATGACAGAACGCAACAATATAACGAAACATAACTAAATAAAACTCAACTAAATAATAGAACGAAATCAAATAACCAAACAACGAAAAACAACAATAAACACAAAATAACAAATAAAATAAATAAATAAAAACAAAAACATTAAGTTCAAAAACAAAAACTGTAAAGACTAATAAAATTACGTAAACAATTATATAATTTCAATGGATAAAAACTAAACTAAAATCAAATAAATATAAATTAGTATGTAAATAAAATGAAGATTTCTAACACCTAAAATATTTACAATCATATGCTCTCACTTTCTTTATCACACATACAAACATGCATACACACTCACTCTCGCATGCACACGTACACACACGCGTGCAGGCACATACACTCACACGCACGCACACACGCACACTGTGGGCATTACTGAGGCTGAGAATGAGAAATCACGAATAACTGGAATAGTATTTGATTTACGAAAAACTATATAGAAAAACAACTGTAAACCCCAAATAGTTTAAAAAGACTAATTCTATAACATTTCACGATCCGATTGATAATAACGAATATATTTTGATGTTTATATTCCCTCCCCGCTTTAAACGTCCTTTCATGTCCGATTTCAGCCAATAGCAAACTTGATCTTAAGTGTTGACAGAAAAGCTTAAATATATACAATATGGTATATACTAAATAAACATTTTTGAGATACAACGTAAACTCTTAATTGATGACATAATCACCCAAGGAATTTCCATGTACTCTCAATAAATGTTTCTTGGATTTTCCCATTTTTAAAATATTTACTTCTGTCGTATTACTTAATTTTTTAGCATACCCTGGTGAGTTGAAAGTTGATCCCGAGAGAAATAATTTGAAGGATGTATATATAAATTCTGAGGTAGAAAGACCATGGTAAAGGTACCTTTTTCCCTGTCTGTTTTAGTTTTGGCTCTGGAGTAAGAGCTGTTCCCCTGAGATAGAGGCAATGTCCGTTCTGTTTGATCCCTCCCTTTCATCCCTACATATGTCTTAGTCCACTTTGTAGATCTTCTCCAATACCTCCTCACTTGATCACTTACCCCTAGCAGCCTCTTGGAATAACTGGATTGAACATAGGGATAAGCCTTGGCAAAAGGAATGATCTTTCAGTTTGTGCACATCATTTTAAGTTAGATTGGACATTTTTTTACTAAATTATGTGCAATTATGTAAATAAAAAAGTTTTTGAGAATATTTGAAAGAAAAAAAAACTACGGAAAATTATATATTTATATCATCCAGAATAGTCTCCTATCTAGTTAACTATCCCATAAATTGCCTAAATATAATAAAATAATGCCATAAAGGTATTAAAAATGAAGTCAAACTACTGTTTATTATTGGCAAGAATATCTCAATTAATTACATTCTTTGTATTTAATACTTATTAGTCCAACTGTAAATCCTATTGTTAGTGCAACAATAGAGTAATTCATATTTTATGAGTGTATATATATATATATATATATATATATATATATATATATACATGTAAGAATAATATATTAAAAATTCTCAACAATAAAAAAGTACTTAGATTTATTGGACAGGTCATTTTTCAAAGCTTTTGGTGATTGACATGGTGAGCAATATTGATATAAATACATATGACAGTAAACTACATTGTTGACAAATACTCTTATTTTACCTATTTTGTTTATCTTTAAAGCTGCTGTCATTTGGTTTATGTTATAGGAAACCCAAGATATGCTCTGTTTCTTGATTAATGCGACTTATTCTAAGTCTAATAAATGCCTTAATTTTGAATAATGAAAAGTATACTATTCACTTTTTTACCTTCTTATTTTTTTTTAAATACTACATTTTAATATATTATGTTAAATATGTGAGCGATTACATATAAGTATATAACAATTATTTTTATATCATGCCACCAAATGTTAACGCGAAATGCCTACTGGCTTTCTTAGTAGCATTGCAAACCTATAGATCAAAAAATAATTTAAAAAAAACAATTCAAAAACTGACGTGGACACCACATGAGTTCCTTGCATTGCTATTAAATAAAATAAAATGTTTAGCTGAGCTTCATTGAAAACGATTTCAATTGAATGTGACATACGATATCTCCGATAAATTGCATCGCTTCAAGAAATGTCACTGTAAAAATTTCAATGATTTTATAAGTATCTTGTAGCTCTAATAAGTACGAAGGAATCACCATTTTTTTTATTTTCACATTCCTATAAACCCCTCTTCCCTTAATCGATATCAACCTGAAGAAAAGGTATACAATTAGACGTTAAACCAGTCCTAAATATGAAATTTCAATATTCTAAGGCAAGGATGAGCAACACGAGCCCCCCCCCCCTTTCAACATATTTATGCGGCCCGCCAATCATTTCTAAAATTAAATTTATTTTATCGACTTACTCCCATCAATATATTGTAAAAAATTAATTATAATGTAATGGTAGTACATACTAAACCGAAATAATGTTTTGTGACGAGTTACTCACTTGTCGGCGACTTGTTCAAACATTCAATACGAACGCCGCGTCTGTGCTTGTTTGTGTTTGCGTCACTCGATCAGTCTGGTAAACTGTTAATTAGGAATACTAGAAATTCTTGCGTTTCTTGAAAGGCGTGAGTGCAATATTAATGTCAAATAATTAATATTAGATTTTTTTTATTCAAAATTAATTTTTCCTACAAATTGTTTTAACTTCCAAATTTTTAATCCATAATATCATCTCGGAAAAGCAAATGAACGCTCGTTAACAACTGCATAATTCACCAGGAAAATTTGTGTGCGAAAAGATTGAGTTTGCCAACGGTACCAATAATTAAACTAATCAGTTTTATAAAGTCGCGCGCGTTAAATCTCCATGAATTTAAAGAATTCCTGAAAGATTTAGAAACTGAATATGGCGATATGGTTTTCAATAACGAAGTACGTTGGCTTAGTAGAGGTGCAATGCTAAAAAGAGCATACTAGTTAAAAAGCGAAATACAATTGTTCTTGGATATGAAGCTTTTCCTCATTTAGGTAATAAAGAATGGAGTTGAGATTTTGGGTTTCTTATCGACTTGACTCAGCATCAATGATCTTAATGTGGAACTTCAAGGCAAAGGACAGTTTATTTACAATTTCCATGATAAAATTCAGGGCTTTGAGCGCAAATTAAAATTGTGGGAACAGCATTTTTTGCAAAATAATGTGTCTTACTTTCCTCATTTAGAAAAAGAAAACGTTACTACTTCTTAAAAATACGCACAATATATAGACATTGGTTACCATGAAAATGTTTTCCTCGCCCTTTAATATCGAAGTGGATACAGTTCCCAAACACTTTCATAGGGAAGTGATTGACATGCAGAATAATGCCGATATAAAAATGTATTTTTCTCAGTAAACATTAAAATTTTCTATGAATCGTATGTGAGCCCTGAGCAATTTCCGCTTTTGACGAAAAATGGAAAGCAAATGGTGCCTTTGTTCGGAAGTACGTGTGTTTACGAACAATTATTTTCGACCATGAAATTAATCAAAAATGACCACCTACCAAGATTGATTGATGCACGATTATAAAGCTTCATACGTGTAGCTACTTTATCAATTCCGGCTGATATTGATTAGCTTGTACCGAAAAAACAGTACCAAATGTGTGATTAAACATTTCAAGTAAATTATTTTTTTATTATTATTTTTTAATTTGCATTAAAATTTGTATATAACATAAATCTTTACTTTTTTTATTTTTATATTTTTCTATTCTAATGTTTATAATAAATAAAGTTTTCTAAATTATTAATAAGTGTTACTTTATGTGCGGTCCTCCAAAAAATTTTAAAATTTAAATTGGCCCGTTGATTATAAAGGTTGCTCACCCCTGTTCTAAGGCAATTCTGTTTTGAGGTATCCAAGATATTGTACACAGACTTCAAGTCGAAAGTAGTCAAGATGGATTCATAAAGGAGAAGAACGGATAATTTTGTTCAAATCTAAAAACCTTTTTTTTTTTTGGCGATTGCAAAACTTCATTGACTACGAATTTTGACTGAAGGTTAAAAAAAAAATGAAATAATATGAAAATCAATGTCAAAAAAACATTTCAGTAAATTTTTACTTGATAAACACATCAAGTGAGATTACTGTGAGATATGACACATTCAAATGGTATTGCCTCAGCTGCTGTCACAGAAAGAAAAATATTCAGCCAGTATTTGCCACAATTTCAGAATATAAACTGTAGTTATGCTATCTCAATGGAGAACTAGACAAACAGAATTCACCCGATACTTGATGTTATCACTGCTGAATGAAGTGCTTACATACAACACTTGTCTGAAAACTAAACATTCACTTACAGATTACAGACTACGACTCATCTTTCCAAATTCGACATACCCCTGAGCTGTTGATGAATGACAAGAAACAGACCAAAAATTTCTCTGCACATCTCAAGAGTATAAGCATTTTTATGAAAGTCTTTAATTTTAAGTTAACTTTTTCTTTTTCATTTCAGAGAAAACTTACTTGGACCCGGGCATCCTGGTTGTTATCACAGATTTCAAGCAAATAAGTTACAAGTGCAATCCATAGAAATCGGACTCGGACTCTTAGCAGATGCAAAAAAGTTTCCTTCATATTTCAATTCCGTGCATGAAATAATAACAATAATATTCACTCACAGGTGTAATAGGCAATTATTGTCCCTATTCCATCGAATCGCTTTTATAGTGTTTGCCGTTGGGAGAGCTTTTCATTTGGATCGGCCCTATATTTCAGTGGGCAAAATATGGCGATTGATATGTAGAATTCCCAGGCTCGACTTCTATCATATACTTCTATAATAACTTAATTATAAATTCAATCGTTTCTAATAACGTTTATGTCATCGAGATCTGCGAGAAAATGCACTGCCTGTCGTCAGAAAACGGACTGTCAAAGTCATGTGAAAAAATTATGAAGTACAATTCTCACCTCTGGAAACAGGTGGGCCAAAAGTACTGATACTTTTGGTGCCAGAAGTAGGTCAGCTCTCCTTTGGCAAAAGGAGGGATAACTGCATAACTTTTCCTCCTTTGGACAGATGATGTCTTTTAAATAAGACGAAAGTTAAGTTTCCAAATAACGGAAAAGTTTTGTGGGATTGTGCATGATTTTTTCATCTTCTTTAATCCTTATTTCCAACTCCACTTCCTCACTTCTCTAATGATAAATTGTTTTTTACTTGCATTATTGTGAGCCTCATTTTTGTGATGCTAATCTATTTTTAATCTTTAATTATTTTTGTACTAATGTACTTTTTAGTTTTATAATGAGTTTTATTTTGGCTGTGTAATATTTTAATTGTAGCACTGAAATTAGGAAGGTGATCGCGTTCATTAGTAAATATTATAGTACAAGCCCTTACCTTTTAATTGTGGAATATTTGTCGCAAATTTATTTTACCTTACTTCAAAACATACATACTTACATAAAATGTAAAATGAAGGTAATTCGTGATAAGTCCGTCACGCAGATTTCTCAAGCCGTGGTATAAATACTATGGATCTCATCTCAACATACATCTAACACTAATTAGTAAAAATCCAATCCCTAGAATTGGGGGTTTACTGAACGCTGAAAACAATACAAATAACTCGCTTAATATTTGAGCTCCAAAAAAATGTATGAAATAAAACGTTTAGAACGCCAATAGTTTAGCAAGATAGGTTCTAGAACCTTTTTCAAACGATTCATCAGAACGGAGATATAATGAATTTTTTGTTCCCCTCTAAATCCACTCCCCTCAGTCAGAATTCAGACGTTAATGACCACGAACTTTAGTTTTGAAATAATTCTGGACCGTTGTGGCATCATGGGTTGGGGAATGTTTTAACCAATTGACGATTTGAGGGCGAAACTGATCCAAGTGTTGGTGTGTAACACTTAACCCATTTCTGCCCAAGGGTATAGGAAAAATTATTTTTTTTTGTTTTCTTTGAAAAACTGCTTTAAGTATATGAAAATTTAAGGTTAGCAACATTGGTTTAAACCATCTTATGTCACTCGATTTGTTATTTATTTATGTACGTCCACTTTATGCTACTATGGCTAATCAGGACGGATTATCAACAGGTTACCACCCTTTTCTAGCGAGGGTGAAACTAAGGAATTTATTTAGTGAGTCCGTCACCAAATAAATTTCTATTGCCCAGGGCAGGAATCAAACCCAAAACACTAGGTTTTAAGGCCAACGCCTTAAGTCACACGGACAACCTGAGCCCCTATATCATTCGAGATACTATTATAAATGAATTATTTTAGTGGTTATAACGAACAAAATAACCACATCAACCTTATTACTCTGAGTTGGTATTCTGGCAGGTGGAAGTGACTTCTAATGTATGTAGGATGAAACAATTGGCTACGCTTCCACCAGAACAATCTATTAAAACGGCAGAGCGCTTTCTATTCAGTGCATCATCGTCAGTTCCCGAAGGTCTTGGATGTTGACCTGACGGCTCTTGGAGCTGGACTGGCCTGTCTATATGTAGACACAGTTGGCACGGAAACACTATAGGAATTTCTTTAATTAAAGTTTATCGTGCTTGAAGGGGACAAGTATCTACTCTGTACAAAATTTCACTGGTTTATGGTATCTTACAACGAGTAATGGATAATTAATTGCATCATCTCTTGTATTATTTATGGAATATGGATTAACGTGATTCGTTGTGAATGAGTAGAGTTACAGTCGGCCCTTCGAACAGGCAGTATATTTTTTATATATATTTCATTAAATAAATAAATCTCCTGCATGATCGACCCACACAAATTAATGACTCCAATAATTCTAGTTAGGGAATTGAAATGACATTTCGTAATTTTTTGTTAATTCAAATATAAATGGTTCGTTGGTTTAATTCACTAACTTTCTTTGACTACCACACGTCCAGAAATGTGAGCCAAAGAATATGATATCAATACCCGATACACATAGACACACACCAATAGAATAATATGCTGCGTTCTGTGCGATTCTTAAATCCCATCACCCGGAAGCTGTTTAATGAACACGACTAAAAACATCAATGGTTATCGTCGTCCTGTCGTACGATGGGCGGAAGCGAATGATAAAAAAAAATCTTTTCAATATTCGGAGAAACCTCTGAAAGAATTGACTTAGAGAGAATCTATATTATACTGCCTTGTCCTCGGATGAGCCATCCCCCTCTCCTCTCCCATTGTGGGGTTCGTGGTTCTCATATCTCAACAAAGACCATCCTTTTATAAGAGGTCTGATTGAGAAACCTTTCAGTAACAAGCTTGTTGAATTCATTCTGATTAATTCTGCATATCCATGCGATTCATATCTTCTAAATAAGTATAGGTAGATAGATACGAGACAAAACACTGAAATAAATTGAGAACGCATTGATTGCTTCTGATGCACAGTAATAATGCTTTTTTTTTGTGAATGTATAAAAGTTTTTATTCTCTTAACTACAGGATGGTACTGAACACAGCCTCTAGATGGTAGCCCATATTGAGAAAGTTCACAATTGGATTTTTTTTCACCGTCAAACTTTTGATAGTTGGTTCAATTCATGAATTGTTTTAAAACTGCATAGACTCTTCCAAACAGATCTATGATCTTCTATGGTTACAATGATTAAGAGACAATTGTTTTGGTTCCTTGCTTTCCTTTCCACCTGCCAGGACAGTTTCTCAAAGCGTATGGAAAAAAAGTCCGTCACGCCGGGGCTGCGTAAACTAAGCAGATTTCCCAAGTGAAGTTTTACTGTAGAGAAATCTGCCCAATAACAACTGTAGTAGTAAGAAACCTCTAAACCTATTCACGAGGGACAAATAGTTACGGAAACGGCCGCCAGAGCTCTCGGCGGAAAGTCCGAACATAGCCGACTCACGCAGAATACAAATGCAAATATCTTGGTTAATATTCAAGATACAGAATAAATGTATAAAACAATATTTATAGTCAATTTAATTTGCAATAAGGTTCATTCTATACAATTTTTTGATCCGACGGATAATAACGGAGATATTTGGACTTTTCAAAAATCCCCCCTCTAACCCCCCCCCCTCCCACTGGTCCGATTTCAGCCATTAACGAACTTAATCTTCCTTTTTACATAAAACGATTAAATTCCGAGTTTTGGTAGCGATCAAACAAAAATTGCGACCGCTAGAGCGTTAACAGACAAATATATATATATATATATATAATTTTGAACGGACCTCATTTTCGTCATCTGCTGGGTAGGATCGATGGACATTTGAAGAAATTTTTCGAAACTCGCGTCATGAGTACGACCTCAATAGCTGATTTCCCTTAAGGGAAATATGCTAAAAAGGACTGATAATGTTTCGTCAAGGAGGCAAATGTTGACTTTCGAAATAAATGTTTAATGGTAAAATTTCGGCATTTCTTCTATCATTCAAAACCACTGACTCACCATCAATAAATACTTTGGTCATTGGCAGGTGAAGAAATGTCTGAGTGTTTTCTAACAATATTAGCAGATTTCCATTAAGAGAAATCAGCTATTGAGGTTGTACTCATGACGGAATTTTTGAAAATTTTCTTCAAATGTCCATCGATCTTACCTAGTAAATGACGTGTGTGTGAATATCTCTATCTATCTATATATTTGTCTGTTACCGCTCTAATGGTCGCAATTTTGGTTTGATCGTTACCAAACTCGATATTTAGTCGTTTTATGTAAAAAGAGAGATCGAGTTCGTTAACGGCTGAAATTGGACCAGTGGGAGGGGGGGGGGGTAGAAGGGAGGATTTTCGAGAATTCGAAATATCTCCGTTACTATACGTCGGATCGAAAAATTGTTCAGAATCAATCGTATTGCAAAGTAAATGTACTATAAATATTGTTATATACATTTATTCTCTATCTGGAAAATTAACCGAGATATTTGCATTTTTATTATCTGGGTGGCTAACTGTCAATCTGCCAAAAGGTAGTTCGGCCGTTTCCTTAACTGCTCGGCTCTCGTGACATTTCTCTATTGTAAAACTTCACGTGGGAAATCTGCTTAGTTTACGCAGACCCTGCGTGACGGTCTTTTTTAACAGTATACTCAGGAACATTTATTTCGTGTACATATATGTAGGTCGCCGGTGGCCGTACGGGTTAAGGTGTTGGTAGACCTACCACTACAGTCAGTAAGCTGAAGGTGATAATAGGTGCAGGTTTGATACCCACCAAGGGAGAACACTAGTTCACGAGTTCCCTACCAGAGCGTGCTATTGTCGCAGTGCTTATGGTTCGGCAGGATTCTAACGGGTACATATATCTGACAGTCCCTCAGGATGACTAACATTATGACTCTCTAGGATTCCGTCCATAAGCAGCTTGATAGCGTGAACTGGTCACATCCCCTACGGGTACAATGAAACCCTGTCTGTCTACTGGAGACATTACGCGGGTTTTCCTCGGGTTGATCCCTCAGTACGTGAAATCTCTGGTCATGAATTCCTTGAGTCCCACTCTGTGGCGGTATATATATATATCTGGAGTGTCCTGAACCATGGGATTCTGAGGTTTGGCTTCAAGCTAATCGCCTTGTACCTCCTTGTGTTTAAGTACAATATATCACTAATATATAGCCGCATCGGCTTATTCTTCATGTGACTGGGTCATAATTTTTAAAAATACTGACGGCATCGCTGCACTGAAGAAGATATTTTTATGAATATACCTACATCGTGGGAAATTATCCTGTAATTTCTTTTAATACAATCTTTTCATAGCTGAGATCCACATGAAAAATTCCAAACAGTGTTAAATGACATGAAAATTTGTAAACTATTGTTCCAAATATTGTAATTCATATACATTATTCTTCGTATTTGAAGTTTGAACGTGGTATTCAATTTATATACAAGAAAGCTACTGGTTTTTAACTAGATAAGCTCATGTCACAGAAGTGATAACATTACACACTATTCACTATAATTCATTGGGGGGGGGCTCAGGTTAGCCATATGAGTTAAAGTGTATGCCTTATTAATCTCAGGTAAACCAGGAGTGGCGAGCTTTAATCCGCATGAGCAATAGGAATTTAATTAGTGGCAAGCTCATTATATAAAATCCTCCGTTCCACCATGGCTAAAAAGGGTGGTAACCTATAGATAACCCGTCTTGGTTAGCCATCGTTGCAAACAATGGACGTTAATAAACAAAAATAAATATAATTATTATGCATAATAAAAATAATTGAATGAAAAGAATTCTTTTTTGAGTATCAACACAAAATGCTAAATCATAAATAAAGAATGGCAATGAGAACTAATTTGAAATGATTCTATGTTATTTATCAACTCAACTTATGAATAAACTCTTCGGATAATATCGAAGATTTTTGTGTTCGGATGTATTTATCTTGTTAACATAGTTTATATATACACAGTTTATATTGTATATTTTTTTTATTATATTCTAAGAATAGCTTAGGAAAGTTATCACAATTGCAATATTAGCCCTTAACACTTTATTTCTAGTCCAGGTGTGCATTCTGAATTCCTATATATATAGCGCATCCATTTTTACCCGGATATGTTCCAATTAGTTACCCCTAAAATTGGAATCACCTGATGTAGGATGTGAAGGAATCCCAAAAGTTTTCCCGAATAGCTAGTTGAAAGAAACTTATGAGAGAGAGAAGGATCAGGAACGAACCACTCATTACTGACTGGACGCCGTTCATCAGCAACTTTTCCAATTCTCTCTCTTAGGCCGCAACAAATAATCTGACAAATAATGTGCCAGAAGGGACCCGACCTCTCTCCTTGCTTCGCCGAAACAATACTCCCGCCCCCCGCCCCATGAAATATGTGACAGCTTGGATTACCAGTATTATCCGCGAAATTAAGAGGGAATTAGTGGTAGGTTAGCTGAAAATTACTGTTATAATTTAATTGTGGTTTGACGGCCACTTTGGCTACATAGCTTAACTAAAGAGTGCCCAATGATATAGTATTAAATACTCCTTCTCACAGGAGATTGACCAAACAAAGGGAAACATTATTTAATAAAATTATATTTTCGTTTCAGGCCACCCAGGAGGGGACCTTTTAATTAAAGTCTATTATCACTGTGACAGTGTTATTTATAACCACGGCAATGCCTCACTATAAGTCAACTGATTCATAATACAAACAATGGTTGATTGTTGCGAAACGGTGCTTACTGGAATTATTAATTAAATTTAATTCATTAATCTGGCACCTTCATTCTATATAGGTGGCTGCTAAGTAATCAAATCATTGGTCTTTGGCTTAAGCCAATTTTACAATTACTTCTGCGTTCTAAAAAAGTTATCAGCTCCGGTGCGTAGGTTTATTTCCATTTATTTTAATGAAATTTATTGGTATTTAATCAAATCTCAGTGTTGTGATTCAGTCTCAAGTACTTTAAATACACCTCATCTTGTCGAAGTATAATTTATATTTTCTAGAAATGTACAGAGATTTTATTTTTCGGCGAATACTTGTTTGACTTAATCCCCGCTAATCTTACTAAATAAGACCAATTACAAATAAGAATTGTGACTTTCAGATAAAATGTAGAAATTACAGTATTATAATAGTTATTTATTATACAAGTGACGAAAGTAGATCATTTTACAACTCGAGTGAAACGTTTACCCACACCAGCGAAGCGAGTGTGGTAATTTCACGAGAGTTGTAAATTCTACTTTCGTCACGGGTGTAATATTAAATTTTTTCTGTAATCGTGTAATACATGATCAGATCTAACCAGAATATGAACAAAATTAGGATGTTGTGAAGATTATGGTATGTTGTTGGTAGGTTATAAGCATGGCTTTGAAAGGTTATAAGCATAGTTATAAAACAACTAGTGATGATTTGAAGTAGTGCAGTTATAAACAAGTGCAGGTTATAAACAAGGAAGGTAATTATTATTATATTTAAATTTTAAAATATATTGATTATTTTCACCAATAATTCATTCACATTTCAATTTATTTTGTTTAAATAAATTCTTACAATGTTAAGAAACATTTAAAAGCATTTAATTTCCAACTTCAAATTATTTTTTAATTTATACTTATGACTAATTAAGAAGGCAATTCACTTTCTTCACTCTATTGCAAAATGTTTCACTTTCTTCACTCATTTCAGTTTAGTAATGTTACCATTATTCAACGATTACAGAAAAAGTAAATTATTCTACTAAATGTGTTGCATGTAAGTAACGGATTTAGATTTTGCATTAAATTGACGTCAAATTAAAGCTGTTAAGAATAATTAGGGCGGCTTGTTTACATGATAAACTTTTATAGACAATATAGGATTAAGGATGACAATTAATGAGATAAAAAAAATCCTATTGCCCAGATGGGAATTGATCCCATGACTCTTCGTTTTCCCTGGATGCCAACAACAAACACTCTCTCTCTCTCTCTCTCTCTCTCTCTCTCTCTCTCTCTCTCTCTCTCTCTCTCTCTCTCTCTCTCTCTCTCTCTTTCTCTCTCTCTCTCTCTCTCTTTCTCTCTCTCTCTCACACACACACACACACAACATATTTGTAAATCCATAATTTAAATTATAAAATCGTTATTATTAGTATATGCGACCTCTTTTTGCTAATAAGGCTAATCAGGATGGGTTATCTACATGTTAGCACCCTTTTCTAGGCAGGGTACTAAGGATTTTATTTAGGCCGTTTATTTTCATGTTCCATCGTGTATGTTTGTATGTGTGTGTTTACGTGCGTGCATGTATTTTACGCAAGTGCCTGTAACTTTCCCAATGTGCCTACTTCTGAATACGCTAAGTGAGAAACATTGAAATGAAAGTATCCCTTGCCTGAATTGATAATTATTCTTGTTATTTAATACTTTAATGTAACTTTTATTTAGTAATTTTTTACCCGAAAGCGATTCACGATTTAATGTGAAACTATATTATGCTTTAATATATAACTACATGATTTTGTTAAATGCGTGTCTTCAATTTGCCTATACTTTACACGCTTATTGCCTAGTTTACTATTCAAGACTGAGAATATAGTTTTATTGGGGTTATTTAAACTAAAGAAGTAAAATTAAAGTAAGTATTGGACGTTTGCTTTATAGTACCATGAGTTACTACAAAATTTAGTTCTATTTAGAAACAACCTGACTCTTATAAATTTTCATTGAAGAGTTGTTAGATTAGGTTAAAAATTCATTTAAAAGTATAGCATCATTATTTTGATTCATAAAACATTTCATGACTAAAATGACTTTTAAGCTTATATGAAACAAGTATTTAACTTTATCAAATTTGTGGGCTCATTCAATGAAAAATTTGGGAAGTTTAAATCGGCAGGAAGTGAAGTGGTGCCAAATATTTGTTAGAGCCTGAAGGGCGGGCTGTGGGAAGCGAGGCAAGAAGGGGAGGGAAGATTGTGTTTACACACGGCCTCGCTGGAATGGATGCAAATCTTATTTTCCATCTCATTAAGCTGACGGCTACCATTCTAATTGGCTCTTGATTCATTTCTCCAGAAGGCTGGAGACCAGAAGTGAAGGGTGAACAACCCCCTTCGTTTTCAGCAGACTCCCTTCTCAGCTCCACCTGCCTCACAAACCTCTCACAGATACCAATTCCTCAAGTCGGTTTATCTCCTTACAAATAAATAATTTATTTATTAAATAGGTGTTAATTTCATAAATAAATGTACATAATAATAAAAGAATATAACTTGGTTATTCATTTCAATTCTAAATTTAAACAAACAGAAAAACAATGTGTTGAGTAACATAATAATTATATAACCACAAAAATCATATGTTAACAAAATAAACACAATAATTATATAATTACAAAAATCATATCTTAACAAAATAAAAACAATAATCATATGTTAACAAGAGTAAAACAATAATTATATGTAAACATTTACTCGTCTATTTACAGTGGTGTGGTGCCTTACGTAGGATGAGCTGGTCAACGTGTCTTTTGATGATGCGCCCATCATCTAGAACAACTATTATGGAGAGGTTTGTCCTGATGATCCTTCCAAACATTAAATGATAAGCTGATCTTGCAGTAGCATTGGGCGATTGCCAGAGATGCATTAGGAGTTTTTGCACTTTAGAGAGTTCCCATTTCACCTTTTTGACAGTCTGTTCGTACCTTTCAGCCTGACCCTTGGAATTCGGATGGTATGTCGCAGATGTTTTGTGAATAGTTCCACATTTATTCATGGAATCCGATCAGTTTCCGAATTCTTGGGAAATAAGATAATAAGTCTTCCATTATCGGACACCAATATATAAGGAAAACCAAAAGTTTAAAATATTCTTGGTAATTCTTGGATTGTCCAGGTACTTGTAGTTGTTCTTGTCGGTATTACTTCCACCCACTCACTAAAAGCATCGACTAATATAAGGTACTGTTGACCATCTGTCGGTCCTATGAAATCAACGTGCACCCTCTCCCATGAGTCAGAAGGTTGTTCCCATCATGGGAATCCCATGGGTGGATAGTTTTTCTGGGGTTGTTACGTTTTTCAATGCATTGTTGACATTCAGCAACCATCTCTTCAATATCCTTGTCCATGTTTTTCACCAGCAAACGCTGCGAGCTAAGGCCTTCATTTTCATTCCTCCCAGATGAGCCACATAAATTTCTCGAAGCACATGTGATCTGAGAGAATGAGTTATCATAACTCTCCAGCCTTTCATTACACAATCAACTTGAATAGAGGTTTCCCAGAAGTAACTCTTTTCTATTGAGAATGCATTTTGTGAACTCACCTTAAAACAGAGTTCCACTTCTAAGAGATATTCGAACCCAAGTGCTACATGCGAGACCGCCTTACGCAATATTGGTTGAATATACTTAACTCGGAAGAACTCACTATAACTAAAACAAACGTAACTTTCAGATGTAGAGCTTTTTAGAATTACCTAGATTTGGCGCCTGTAATCGTTCAAACAAAAAAGCGAATATAATTCCATAAACCATATATTTTTAGAATTTAAGGGTTGAGCAACAGCGACAGAAGTTATTTTTAATTTAAAAATGAAATGCACACGGAAATGCATGGCTTTATCAGTTTAGACTAGTTTATCTATCTAGGTGAAGCAAAAATTTATATTTAGAAGAATTCTTGCAAAGAAAATCAGGTGTCGAGAAGATCTCAGATTGATTTTTAAAACAATTATCTATCTAGTATATGCCAATTAAAAAAAAGTCAATCACAATTCTAAAAAGTCGATGACAAAATTATATTCAGATCAAATTTATATCTACACCTATGTTTATTTATTTATTTATTATATAGTACATAGGCACCGAACTCCGTAGAGTTATTTGTGCCTAGGTGGTCGAGATTCTATTTTCATTTTCTTTCCAGTTGACACCTATGTTTAAGCGAGGGCGTGTGAGTGGTGAGTGCATAGGGAGTCATGACAACTATTTACGACACATTAAAAAGAGATAACAAACCTCAAGTGATGAAACAGAAATGCTCAGTGATCATTAATTAAATTCAGATGAAGGATGGAGTATATTAAAATTTTGATGTCACTTAGGTATGTTACTTTTTTGTTGCCTAGGAAGTAAAAATTCAAAGGAATTATCCATTTACACCATTCTGAGCTGGACAACTTTGTTTTCGAATGCTAATAGAATTGGTGTTTACTAAACCTATTTCATGTTGGCTTTCTTAAATAACCATTTTAAGTTCTAAGTTCCCCTTTTGGAGAAATCAATTATAATTGGTCATGATGACAATGTTTATAATAGCCACTTATTTTGCTACGATACTGCATTTGAAAATACTATTTTGTATCATGAGCCATTAAGTTTATGTCTCTTAAGAATAAGCGTTAGTGATGTGACTGGCTTACTCTATTCGGTTGAAATATGTATAAATTATTACAAAGATTTCACTTCTTTTTTTTTGGCGAACTGGGATATATTGCAAAATATAATGTTGTATAAATTAATTACTAATATTACTTAATCATATAATTGTATCACAACTGAGATTCTCTCTTGTGAAATAAAATAAGAAATTTTATGTATATAACAAATAATAAAATGAAATAATAATGCTTATTATTCTCTTTAACGATAATATAAAATTCATTGCAATGAATGTTTTTATTTTACCCTCCACTACCCCATCCCTCACCTCATCCAACACAGAATCGGATGCTTCAAGGGTCTCTGCCTCATTAATCCTCATTTTGTTGTATAAATTATTTTATTATGCAGCTTTCATCTTACTTCAATAGGTTAGGAATAAATGGATAATCGCCTTCTACTTCTGGCAACATTAAAGTCCAAGTATGGATATGTCCAGATATATGGTTTATCAGTTCAATCATCAATTCATCACTAATCCCTAGCCTGAGATTTTAATTCGCAAACGATACGACTTGAGGAATAACAAAGAAGAAGCCTTAGCAGAAGTTGCCAGACAAATATTTAGCACAAACAGTAGAACTGCTGAATTATAAGCTCAGAAAGGACTAAAAACCTCTTTACTACGCGATGGCAGATCATAACGCAGAGAATCATGCAGACACATAAGGCAAAATGTTTGCTGAGATCAACCAGATATACAAATTCCCGGTAGAAAGGTTTCCTTTTAAAAGTCTCCCCAACATGACAAGGAAGCCAGTTTAAAACGGTAGAAAGGATCAAGAAAGTATTGAACTCCGCAAAAAAGTTGTAAGGAGGGCGGAAACTTGACTTATAATCAGGGGGAGGGTGTCTATGGATATTTGACAATGTATTAGAAAATTAGGCGTTTCCTGGAGATGAAATATCTTCATTTTAATCTATAAAAAAGCAAAAATAAATTCTTATAAGTGAATATAATAAAACAAATATTGATAATTAAATGGAATAACTTCAATCAAATGTTAGTTGTATTATTTATTTATTTTTTTTAGCAGAATTCATTTAAGAGATTCGGCTATTGAGGGTTTTAGCAGATTTCCCTTAAGGCAAATCAGCTACTCATGACGCGAGTTTTGAAAAATTTTCCTAAATTGTCCATCGATCCAACCCAGGAGATGACGAAAATGAGGTCCGTTCAAAATTATATATATATATATATATATATATATATATATATATGTATATATACACATATTATGTATAAATATATATATATATATATATTTTTTTTCTTTTTTCTTTGGTCCATTAAGTTTTTACTAATTAGTGCTAAGGAGTTTTATGTTTTCAGTACCTAACATTTACTCCACAATGCTTAAATAATTAATTACCAAGAAAGGTTAACAAAAAATACCAAAACGTTGGCAAATGAGTCTTTTTAATTTTTTTCCTCCCACTTGACCGAGTACAACAAAAAATAATACAATTAATAAAAATATAAATATTTGCATCTATTTCGTATAATAAATGTCTCTGGATCCCTATATTTGGTATTTAAGCTTGGGATAATGTAATTTATTGTATAAAAGAGTATTGTTTATGTAACTCGAGTAGAAGTGGTAGTTTACTGAAGGCTGAAAAAGGCAAATATCTCGGTTAATATTCAAGATAGAGAATAAATGTATATAAAAATATTTATAGTAAATTTAATTTATAATAAGATGTATTTTAACACTTTTTCCATCCGACTTATAGTGACGGAGATATTTTGAATTTTCAAATTTCTCCTCTTCTAACCACCCCCCCCCTTCCATCTGGTCCAATTTCAGTAGTTAACTTGATCCTCCCTTTTTCATAAAACGAGTAAATATCGAGTTTTGTAACGACCGCTAGGGCGTTAACAGACACACACATATATATATATATATATATATATATATATATATATATATATATATATATATAGTTTTGAACGGACCTCATACTCGTCATCCCATGTGTAGAGTTGATGGACAATTATATATATATATATATATATGGACATTTGAAGAAATTTTTCGAAAATCGCGCCATGAGTGCGACCTCATTAGCTGATTTCCCTTAAGGGAAAATTAGTATCTAGGTTGTAAGATTTTGTAATCAGAAGATAAATGGCTCTAAAAACCAACCACCGAAAGAAGAAAAGGTTAATAGTTTTCCCGCGAACCTTCTTCAATCGTGTTACAAGAGATTAAAGCTCAGCAGCAAGAGTGAGAAACAATCTTTTCTGTTTTATTTATTAGGTTGAAAGATTTAATCAAGTGTAAATTAGGCAAGAAAGGAGTGATGAAGTAAGTAGGAGACGGAGAGGGTGAGAGAAGAGAAAGTGTGGCAAACAAGGCAGAGAATAGGGTGAGATAGGGGTAGACAAAAAGCCAGAGGTAAGGGCGGCTGCAATAAAAAGATAAAGCCAATTACATTTGGGTTGGTCCCCTTCCTACATAAAACTTCCTTATCCTTCTAGTCCAGGGGTCCTGGGACCTCTCTCTCTCTCTTTCATCCAGGCCACGCACACTTCTTTTCTTAGCCCATGACTAAACCCAACTCACGGACTGGAAACGCGACTTCCAAGAAGGAATTCAGCAGCGAAGGAAGGCAAACGTGTCCAACGACGGGCGACTATTGAATTATTGAGTAAAGCACGAACAGAAATAGAAGGGCGTACGTATCAAGAACTGGTATAACACCAATTTTGACATTACTAATAACACTTACATTTGTAGGATTCATGAGTAGAACCATTAATTGTTTAGTATAGAATTTTATACGAAATAAAATAAAATATAATGTTTTAGGTGAATATTTAAAAAACAAATCATTGTCTAAAAGTTAATGTCTTTTTTGAAGTATTCATGTAAAACATTATATTTTATTTTATTTCGTATAATTCTATATATCCATTAATGTACTACTAGTGAATCTTAAATTAAGTATATAAAGTTATACTCACAAGGTAAACTTTGAGAGGAAATTCGATTCCTGCCTGGGCAATAGGAATTTATTAGGTGATGGACTCTCAAAATAAACTCTTTAGCCCCACCCTGGTTAGAAAAATTTGGAAACCTGTATATTACCCGTCCAAATTAGCCATAGCAGCAAAAAGTGGAAGTTAATACATTTTTATTTAAAAAAGTTAAACAATTAAAACAAATCTAATTTTTGACGTCCATTTTCTGCCACTAATGCTAATCACGACTGGTTTTCTACAGGTTACCACCCTTTTCTAGCCAGGGGAGGTCTAAGGATTTCATTCAATTAGGTCGTCGATAAATAAATGTCTATATACCTGAGACCACTTATTAAATAAAATAAACAATATGTTTGGTTTCATTTAATTTAAACTGGCCAAGCTACCCATAGTAGCAAAATAGTTTAAACTTTTATAAAATAAATTGAATTTAAAATTATTTCATTTGGATGTCATATACGATATCTCTATTGCAATGCATCTGATAAAGCATATAACATCAATTCATAGATCATTCTGTATGATTAAAAAAAGTCGTGTACATATTTTTTAATTTAAAAAATCCCTAAACTTGTTATTGAACCCCTCCTACTTAGTGAATTTTGATCAAAAGAGGAATTGCACAACTAGATATATATCGAACCCAATTATAAAATTTCAACATCCTAATGGTCCCCGTTTTTGAGTTAGGCGAGATACGTACACACGTCACGTTGGCACTAGTCAATTTGGTTCAGGCAGTGTCGAGCAGATAATTCCGTTGAAATGTGAAAACCGAAAATGTTCGTGATTCTTTTAAAAAAAGAAACAAAACGTAGTGAAAAAAAACAAACAAAGCTTTTCTTTCTGAAACATGATTCTGGAGCGAACGACATGCGAGCTAATCACAGCGTTCAATTAACTATTTGGACGAATTTGTCTGTTCAGCAAAACTGTCTGTGTGGTGAATCATTGGGTGTAAAGCTTTATTACCTCTGACTAAATGAATGTTAAATAATCATGTACTTATCTGGTTCGTTGAAGGGCTTATTCCATACCCTACACGCTTTCATTCGAGCAACGGAAATAAATTAAACTATGGGAATCGACAATAAACTGATTAGTCCCTTTGAATTGGTCATCTATTGGTCACTAGGCCATTTCGTTGCCTTTGATGCTGATACTGGATGAATATTTCAAAAGTTTATCAATGAAATAATTCATTGGAAAAACATCCATTTCAACAATAACAGGTTTGGAGGTTTGGAATTTCAATTTATTCAATGTAGGCTGATTACTATAAAAAGCTAATCTCTCACTCCTGCCTTTTAACTTTATTGACAAATAACTTTATTGTACAAACAGTTTCCTCTTTACTTTGTCCTCCCTTTGCCATACAAAGTGCAATTAACTATTCATTTTATATTCACCGACATTGCGTATTTAATATTGAATTATGCAAACAGAGGCATATTTATGCTATTTATACTTACTGCTTAATAATTATTCAGTTTAGCTGAGGAAACTGAACTGCCGCCTGTTCTGTAGCACTAAATATGTACGAAGAAATTTGTATTTCAGTGACCCTCGAGCCTCTCCCCCCATTTGGGGTAATACTTTGGTATGCAAATTACAAAAAAGTTGTTATATTCCAAGTTTCAAGATTAACGAATATTCCATTCGTAAGTGTCTCGTTTCATACATTTATAAGAAATGAAAGTGATACGTGTATCGTGTCCTAGGTCTTTACATGCACCTTCCATACTAGATTATTCCCCAAAGGAAAATTTTCTGTAATAGAGTAATAGCCTGTTTATTAATCGAAAATTCGCTAATAGCTAATTGTACCCCGGTTTATTGAGTATAATTTAACTTTTTTCTATTGTAAACTTGCTAAGAAATGTAGACTATTATTCTTTGAACATTTGAAGTTCTTTTTTTTGGTTTACAATGTGTTTATTAATTATTTGTTAAAGTTGTGTATAAACTAACATCTCACAACCCAAATTAGAAGTGTTAGAAGTTGTAGGATCCTAATTTATATAAATAAATAAGGCTTAGCCCAAGAAAACCTTGGGTCCTTGGGGAGTGGCTTGTATCGTATAAAAAATAAATTCTGTGAGCAGTTCGGGTCCTTTTCTAGGTCAGCCCCTTGTTATACATAATTTGAGGCTCATCAGAGAACTGGGCATGGCAAGCTCTTTCTTCCTCCCTCGAAGGACGTCTTTCTCCTTCCAACCTCTGAATGGAAAATAACACTCAATTTAGCTGAGCTTGTGTGCAGCTAATTTTGATACGACATTAAAATTATTATACGACTTTTTGTTATATTCCTGTTCGTTGTTTTCCTTGAAGGGTCATGGACAACAATTTTCTTTATAAAATAAAGGACCTTGGTGTGTTTTCCAGCCACAATTTATCACACTTGTGACCTCTCATTCAACTCGTGCATGTTTCCTAGATTCGAAAATTCCATAGTGGGGTAGTTTGAGAATTTCAATCTATTTAAGAATAATTAATTTTAAATGACTCTGTTTAGCTACTTAGTTATGGAAATACAAAAAGCATTATTATTTAGCAAATGATTTATTTCACACAAGATCACTTTTGGAGCAGTTTTCTTGTTCTCAGTCCTCTGTCAAATAAATAATATATGCCACAGACACAGGCAATACTATTACATCATAAGAATAAAAAATACGTCATAATAAAATTCACAATACAAATGAGATTTAAGTATATCTACGATTTTTTATTTATTTGATTCAAACCACTTCAAATTCATAATATACTGTTCAAAAAGGAATAGGGATATTGGTTATTTTTTCTTATCACATTAATTTTAATTAAATCGACCTTTATTAAATTATTTTTTTATGGGGGAAAAAGACAATAATTTCTAATAAATATTAATGATATTTATAATTAAAAAAAACAGAAATGCTGGGTCCCATAAATACCACAAAATAGCCAATATCCCTATTCATTTTTGAGCAGTATATATTAAAATTGTAAAATTATGTACGGAACAAATTAGTCATTAATCAAATTTACAAAATAAGATTTCTTAAATTATAAGACCCCAAAAAGGTGCAGTGGAATTATTCTAACATCATATATCAACATGAGTTTTAATGTGTACTTAAACCTAGAGTGGCGAGTTCGATTCCCGCCTGGGCAACAGGAATTTATTTAGTGACGAACTCATTTAATAAAATCCATAGTCCCACCTTGGCTAGAAAATGGTGGTGACCTGTAGATAACGAGTCCTGGCTAGCATTAGTAGTAAAAAGTGGACGTTAATAAATAATAAATTACTACTCATTAAGAATAATTAGATCATTTTTACATTACTCTGCAACATCGGCTTTTTCAATGTCTACGCATATTTTTTGTCGTGAGTGTAGGACTAACTTATTTTAATCGCCCTAGTTTCCATGTTATTTTCTAGTTAATAGAAGAAAGTATATTTTCGTCATTTGATGAATAACACTTGTTAGCAATTTGATATATTGATAGTGGGTTAAGACAATTGTTTAAAATATTGTAGTGTATAAATCACTACAATATACACTACCTGTCCACAACTGATATGCGAAAATCCTTTATAAAAAGTTACGTATTGAGAAGTGAATTACTTAGATAAGGATCAATAAGAAGGCCAAGTCCTCTACTGTTTTTTTTTTAAATGAATTACTTAGCTTTCAGTAATTATTTTTAAAGAATAAGACATCTTTGTAACTCAATTTGAGTTGTGTGAGTCAGGATTTCTATCTTCAATGGGGTGGATTAGTTCTTTTTATGCATGTCTGACTACACGTCAGTATATACCCAGGATGGAAGTAGAATACTATAAATAAAGCTCATAGGATTAATATGAATAAACTTTCAAAAGGGGCTAAGCCAAAATGTTAAACTGATGGTTCCTATCTTAGTTAAGTTTTGAGAGAGAGGCGTGATATATATAGAATTTATATAGAAATGTGTATTCGTGGTAATGAAGCAGTTGACGATGAGAAATTTTGAATAAGGCAGAAGATTTTAATTTTGTATGAGGCAAGTCATAGTTTGTTTGTAGAAATCTGACAGAAGTGGAGTTGTAATTCTTGGAATATCGCTGTCAAGTACTGCTTGTCTACGTTGTTGCTACTTATTGTAGATTACCGGCAGTTTCCCTATGAACTGAAGCAAAACTTTCTCCTCAGGGTTATAAATATTTAATGATGTTATTTAAATTGTTAGAGTTCATAATTGATTTTATTGATAACAAAAAACCTTTAATATTGTACCGACTTTATAAGATGGGTTATGGCACAATGCGGACTGTGCCTATAAATATTGACATTCATTGTTCTTCCTAAAATCCGTAATCTTTTAGATACGACGAGTCAGCCTATTTTTAACTCGCCAGGGCAGTTCATTGTTGGTTAACTATACAAAAGTAGATGGTTTACCCACATTACAGGTCCATAGCAAAAGTGATATAAACTGATTGAAGCTGTTGTAGATAGTTCATTGAACAGGATCTGAAATAGGCTTATCTCTTTTTCAGGCTGGTTAGTGAAGAGACAAACGATTTTTCCGGTCGGTGATTCATGTTTGGCATTGCTTTTGGCAGTATAACTTTCCTTTGATTCATGGACAGGAAGGCCGAAATGTCCTGCGAGGAGGTTTTTGATTCCTCCTGGGAAAACATGCGAAAATATTTCCCTTTAGACCTAAAATATTTGTGTTTTCTTTTCCACATTTATCGAGTGAAGAAACATTGGGAGAAATGCCGTATTATAGCAATTTCAGCAGTTCCTAATTCTTGTATATGAGAGAATCAACTTACATATTACATCCGTTTCATAAAGTCTCTCTTTGCAAAAATGAATATAAATTACTAATTGCAATGTACAGCCACAGGCTATTCGCAAGGCTTTCATTCTATACTGAAACTAAATTGACTAAATGAAATCTCCGAAGAGTAAATTATTTGTTCTAAACACTTACTTTATCAGTAGTAATAAATGGACAAAATTAATAACAATAATATAAATTCCCTCTTACATAAGTATTAACCTACCTGCGGGTACAAATAAAAAATAAGAATATTTTATTTATAAAAAGAAGGTGCTTTAAGACTTTATTTACTATTATTACTTACATAAGAGGTACAATATTTTCTGACATAGATCTTCGGCAATTTGTGTAATTATCATATGTATTTGTTTAGGATAAAGAACGATTGACTGTGAGACACGCTTGCCCCAAGAGCCATTTTCATTTATTCGCTAAGAGGTCTCTTTTCTCAGCTTTTATTCCTTACTAAAACTTAATCGTTCACTGCTAACTTAACCGGCTGCGTAAACTAAGCAGATTTCCCACATGCATTTGCATTTATCTCAAAAAAAAGTTCAATGAGAACAATATTTGATATTTAGGCTTCAAATAATGTGCTTCATAATGCAACAGCTTATTGTTAAAATGACATATATACATAACTTTGAATGTACCTCATTTTCGTCATCTCTTGGGTAGGATCGATGGGCATTTCAGGAAATATTTTAAAAATTGCGTCATGAGTACGATATTAAAATTGATTTCCCTTAGGGGAAATATACTAAAAACAATGAAGTCTTGATTATTTATTAGTTTATATGTTTTGTTTATTTTTCTATATGAATATTGCTTCCCACAAATTACATTATTCATTAATATCTTTATTCTTGATGAATACTTCTACTAAATAATATGTTATTCAACATTTCTCTTCTTTTTTTAACACAAATTAGTTTAATTTATAGTTAGTTAATTATGTAAGTGCAGGAAAAATATTCAAATTCACAAGTTTGTATTGAAATGTGAATGTTGTACGTATGTATATGTTGTTTTTTCTTTCACTTTATTCCTAAATTAGTGTGCAGACTTGATGGGATGCATTATTGGCCAGTATTCACTACAAAAGGAAAGTTTAGACTTTGTCACCAAGATCAAACAGTTGTTTTATGCCGAAAATGTAATGTGGGACTTTGTAACACCCATGAAAAGCCCTGTTTTCTTGAATTTCATGGACAAGGGAAGGTTTAATGTTATTTTTCATTGATTGATATTTTTATTACAATGTACTTATTTTTTTTTACAACACTTTTCTTTTATTACCTAATAAATTAATTAATTACATTTTGAGAAACTATGTCCGTTTTTAACTCAACTTACAGATATCCCGATTGATTACTGTGATTGGCCAAAGTGTACTTAAAGACAGCACTATTGTTTGAGGGTAACTGGCCAAAGTGTACTTGAAGACACCATGTAATATTTTTGTTAAGAAAAAAAAATATGTAAAAACCTATATATTCTACTTATTAGGAACGCAAAAAATAAGTTTTAAAGAAAATTTTTCATTTCAAGTCATTTCTTGAGTTTCTGGGCAATTAAGGGTTAATGAGCTGCTCTCCTGTTTGCTTTGATAGGGTTGGTTGCACTGCGCCAAACGAGTACCCGGCATAACACAGTTAAACGCTTTGACATTGTGACTGCCTGTAGAAAACATTATTATTGTAAACGTCTCCCTTGCTAAAACTGAATACTAGATGCATGGACCAGCTTTTAATAAAATGTATTCCGTAATAATAATTTATAGGCTTTGTTAATATAAGTTCTAAAGGGTTGGGCCGAATTCGTCTTTCCCTTCCATAAAACATTGCTGGGGTACGATAAGTTAGCTAAGCTATGAATATTCCACCAAAGTCTATGCATATTTATTCCTTGATAAAATATTCTGTTTGATTGTGAACTTTAAAAGTACATAACACATTAATTTCATTAGAATGTTCCTTGGCATAACTCACATACTTTATATTTCGACTTTCAAACATTATCTATGAATTTATTAAAAGTTGGTGGTCGTATATTCCTGCGAATGGGAGTATAATTTATTAACTTTTATCTTTGTTTAAAATAGTTTAAAGAAGGTAATTAATTAAACACACAGAGTTCACTCCGTCCGTTAACTCATGGGGAGCACCTTGATAGAAAAACCTGAGTTATGACTGGGAAGAATACTCTTAAATTTCAATGACTAAAGTATCATTCAGCTTGCAGTCCCATACTCTTATACTTTTCACTAAAAATAATACGTAGATTACTATCAAAGGCTACTACCAAGGTCCTCTCATCATATTAAGTAAAGTCATTTAAATAAATTATTAAAATCTTAAATCTTAATCATTATAATGTCGTTGACATTTCAGTTGCCAAGATTTAGAGGTATTTAATGTTTTAGAAAAAAAAAAAAAACCTGATACTGCTCTAGTTCTAGAAATGTAAGTAGCAGTTTATAATTAGATTTAATAAATATACCATATATGTAGACACCTACTAATACAATATATAGCAAAAGAATTATTAGGGGATGTGTTAAATTTATGTTATTAATTTATTATATACTTTTTGAAAAGTGATAGCCCCTGAAGAGGTGGCATGTGAGCCAAAAACAATCAGGGGAGTTTCAATTAAGTTTGCACCAAAATAAATGTTTTTTATTGGAGACCCTTGCCATAAAAACTGAAGAATATATATATATATATATATATATATATATATATATATATATATATATATATATAATATTGGCTCCAGAATAAGAAGAAGAGTAGTCTAGTGCATTTCATTGTTCAACTTATGCAGTCTACGAAAATGCTGAATTTGGTTGAAATTTTCAACACTGATGTTTCGTGGTTGAATAGTCTCATGTAGATTGGAATGAAAATCCTGAACATGTCCTTGTCGTGAATGAGTTACTCCTTACAGGTACACAACCTCTTAAATAACTTGCCAATGACGATCTAAACCGTAATTTTAAATTATTTTTCCGAAAAATCTATTATATATTTATATATAAAATTCTAAAGTGGAATTAAATTATCCTTTGAAGGTATGGCATTTATAGTTAACCTAATCTTTTGTAATCGTGAAAGCCTCTGGAAAAAGTAACATTTTTTTTCAGAATCATAGATTTAAATACGTTTATTTCAAAATCGGGTATTCAAAGCATAATAAAAATGAATTGTGTATGCTTCCAATGCATCATGTGTAAGACAAGAATTGTAATATCTTTGGTGAAATATTGGTATTTAAGTCAATAACAGTGGTTACCATTTTATATATAAAAAGATTGATGTGCTTTATAAACTATAATACTCATTATCTCTATAATCCTTTTGGTGCAGTAAAACAAGGAATGTTTTTGAAGATTACACTAGAAAATAGCATGATAATTGTACTAACATGTTTTTTAAATAGAATAAAATGATAATAAATGCGGTTTTTATTTGTATTATACTATATTCCCTTTAGTAAATAGACTAATTATTATTTATATGCAACGAATATATCTATAAACAAAATTTTAAATAATTTATTTAATCTAGGTATTTTGAGATGGTAGTAGTGCAATGGAAACTTCAATTTGGGGGCATTTGGACATATATGCATTACCACTTTTAACAATATCTTTGAGCACACTATGAAGGTGGGAAATATACTTTCGATGTTAGCTGCAATACATAGCTAGATATATCATCAAATTAAAAAAAAAAAAAATCTTGCTAATAGGGGAACCTCTTTAGAAAACGTAGCTGTTCAGATTGTCACCTCGACGTAATTTTTAGACATATCTTTAACGCCCCCTGATCCTGTTTATAAGATAAAAAAAGTCAGATAACAAAATGTGTAATACATAAATCTGTTCGTTCATGACCATTTGGCCACAATTTGTATTTAAGCGTTGTATATAATATGTCTTTCTTGTCAGGCCATCCGTTCTCTAGGAAATGGCCAAACTTAGAAAAATCCGTCAAAATTAAAGTCCGTTTATGGACGAAATTGGCCTCGTCCATCTGATCATTCAGGCTTTGAGAAGTGGTGAAATGTAAAATAATAAATATCTTCTTTATTATACGTTAAAGATAAAATATTTAATCTATTGTATTGAAAACAGTTCCATTTCTCTGAATTGTTGTTTACTGATGCGTGTTATTTTTATGGTTATCATTCAGAGACCATCGAACTGCAAACTAAGCTATTATCTTACTATTTATTAAGAGATATCATAGCCACTATCCGTTTTTAAGTGTTGGTTACATAGGATTGTTTATTTTTTTTTTTTTTACGTAATTCCTCTTCGTAGTAACCCTATGTTGAGGGATTTTATTTTCTGCACATCCCATGCATACTTGCATTATATGTGAATTTTGTCAAAACTTTCAACAATTTTTAAATAATAATATATATACATATTAAAAAATGTAAATAAGAACATGAAAATTAAACTTGACAAAAAGAAACCATTAAATAAGAACAATTAAGGAATACAATTAAATAACCAATAAAAAAATTACTTAATATTAATATTATATTATATTTTCCTCTCTCAGCTTACGGATATCATATGCTATTGTTTTAATAAATTTAGTTGTTTTGAAAATGAAATATCGGGAATATGGATCTTTAACTGTCTTTGTATGTCTTAAGCCAGTCTAGATTCATAAATCAGGTGGGCGAATGTCTGTTCAGTGTAACTGTCGCATTTAAAGTATTTGAGTCAGTAAGTATAAGTAAGATTTTGTATTTCCGTGTCCAGTTAGTATTTGTGTTAAATTATAATGTATTTTGGGGTAGTGAGATATTAGTTTTTTAGACAGGGATTAAAATTTTAAATGTAATCCTTTATATGTTTGATTCCATCGCTGTTGTCACAAATTAATACTTCTTTCTCTTAGTAAAGATTTTAACACAGTTGGAGTAATACATATGGTTGTTATAAAGTGAGATATATAGAACAGAAGGTGCGATGACATCACCTGAGGTAATACTGCTTACTTTTCACAGCCTCTGAGTTGCAATAGATATCCGTCGCTATGTTAATAATCACGTTTATTTAACCAGTTGGAAGAGAGACTGTTGATTTCTTCTTATTAGGTATTCAATCTGACAGCCGCATTGCTGGAAGCTCTGACACAAACCCCAATTATTTCGAACTACATCGCCGGAACTAATAGAGTATCCCCAACCTCGCCTTCACAGGTGGCTGAATTTCTTGGAACTTCCCAACGATAGTTGTTCAGTTTTTGAAATTACAAAATTATTTCGAGACACTCAGCGAACCACATTAATGATAGGTTGTTTTAATAATGAATCCAATACAGGCCAATATTGATTGTTGTTCTTAGTAAAGAACGGATGGTTATATTGGCCCTTGATTGTTTCATATTATGGACCATTATTCAATTGATTTCGTATTAAATTAATTTATTAATTAAACCACAAGAGTGCTTCCTATATATTAAAATCTGTAATTTGGCAGATTGAAACCCATTCCTGAATTAATATTAGTGAATCGAATTTATTTTAGGGTCGCAGAGAATTACATTCATCGTAATTTTATTGACGTATTTAAAAGAGATATTTCAGTTGATCTCACCATTTGATTCAAATATATCTTACGTCAAATTAAGTTTCTAGAACATTTCGAAGTTTATATTGCTGCTTTTGAAAATGTCTACTCAGTAGAATCACAGATTCCAACATGCTTCAACTACAATGACAGTAGCATCACAAAAACTTAATTTTGTGGCAACTCATTTTAGTTGATGTATATTTGAGCTAATACGTCACACTTTTGAATTTGGCCCTTCTAACAAAATTAAAAATAACTGCAGATAAAAAAGTTCATAACCTGATATTTTGTGAAAAACAAGTAATCTTCTCGTGTCCATTAATGAAACGTAGAAGTTTGTACATCATACCTGCTCATATGACAACTGCTACTTTGTCCTCCATTACTAAGCTTCCCTGTGTAAACAAGGATTGAAATAGCTGAAAATGAAGTGGTTAATGACATTATAGCGTGAGGGGAGAAAACGCTAAAATTTCGTATCAATCATTTAAGAATTACGGCTACAAGAAGATTAACAAGCAAATGAACGTATAATAAATTCAATGGATAACATTTCAGGCAAACACTACCATAGATAGTATTGGTCGATATTTGGTAAAAAGTCAACGAGAGCCCAACCTCATTAGCTAATTTTTCGTATGGGAAAATTCCTAAACTGATGAAATATTTATTGTACTTGTCACAATGAATTTACATTTTCAGTTACCATTCATTGCATAAATTCATATGTGTTATCTATCAATATTAGAATTTAGGAATTCATACTAGAAGCAGTCGGTAAAAAAAAAAATAGGTAAATAACTAGTGCCAAAAAAAATAGTAACAGAATGGTATTTTTTACCCTTTTAATTTAATCATTAGCAAACAGGAAGGTTAGTTGTAAAATGCAAAACTAAAGGCGAATTTCGTTAATAACTCAAATTGGACCATGGCAAGTAGGAAAGGGGGTTGGGTTATAGAGGGGATGCGATATCCTAAATTTACTCTTTGCTGAATCAAAAATTCCAGAAAAACATGTTAGTTTCTACTAATCTTCATCTATACTTTCCAGTAACACTAACACCACCAAAGTTATTAAATATTTCATTTTTACCTTTAACTACTTCTCATGCGTTTTTCACATTCAACAACTATAAGTCTAAATATCTTGTATACATTTCAAATTTCTTCTGTTCTAAAAAAGGGTAATATTTACAAAAATCGAGCCTAACGCACATACACACACCAATATCTAACAATTTCCATTTATTTGTTTGAATATATTGTTCTTGGATAGTTCTACTTAATTTTTGTGTTCGTAGTTAATATTGTTTTTGTAAATTGAGTCAGTTAATAAATAAATGTGCCATGTAAAAATAAAGTCAAGGTCGTTACTGGACGATTTCCTGAACGAATGAAGGGTTAAGGGAAGAGATGAATGTAAAACATCCATCCTCTCCGTTATTATTGCATTAGAAAACGTTATATAACTAAGCCTTTTGGTCAATTTATTCTCAAAATATTACTCAAAATACTTCAAGTATAGTGAATCTAACATTTACGGAGTAATTTTAAAGCCGGTCCTACTCATTTGATTAATTTTAATAGGTTGTTGTTGTTGATCAATTGAACTAAATGTAGTTCCCAACCCACTGCTTGCCGACTACTGTAGTTGTTGTTATGTACTTCATAGTTACACCTGATTTTGGCATTGTTTAGGTGATGAAGTTCAGACAAATGTTTCGATATTGATTGATGCAAACATGTATCAGGTAAATTTAGCAGTACACGATAAGCATTGCAATCAGATTATTAGGTACTATTAATTGGGATATTCTGAATAATTTAGTTTCTTCTTGTTATGTTCATGTCTATATGTTATCTATTTATAGCTATTAAGGAGTTAGTTAATACTAGCTTTTTCATCATTATTAAATTTAGGTGTTCTTTGTAGTTATATTCAGTGGTGCTTGGACGCAGAAATTAATTGTGCAGGACATGATATTTTTATTAATGGCTTAATTGCACTTTTAATGTATATATATTCTAAGATTTGAAGTTGAATGACTGAAAAACATAATATATACTGGAAAGTCTATCGAGCAAGGCTGCGTTGTGAGTCGCTTTCCCAAGTGCTGAAATTTCATGATGTATGACGTTGTCTCAGATTCCATTTCTACCTTAGTAAGAACCCTTAAAGTAATTGCATTTGAATGGATGTGCAGGCAATAATGTGAAATTAGACTGGAAAATGGCGTTTAACAGAGAATTACTACTAAGAGAAAATAATATCTCAATCCTTTTCCTAAACTCACCACCAGATAACAACCAAAGATCCTTGACACTCATACACACGAAGGAAGATTCAAAGGGAATGTATATTTGTTTCAAAAGTAAATACCATCGACGATATTAGAAAACATAAATGTATACAAAGTTATAACCTTTGCATAAATAGATTAACATATATTTAATTATGCATGTATACGAGTTTTTTTGCAGATTTCCCTTGAGGGAAATCAGCTATTAAGGTCGTACTAATAACGCGATTTTTGAAGAAAAAAAAAATACCCTCAAATGTCCAATGATCCTAACCAGGAGATGAATAAAATGAGGTCCGTTCAAAATTTTATATATATATATATATATATATATATATATATATATATATATATATATATATATTTATTTATTTATTTATGTTAACGCTCTAGCTGTCACAATTTTTTTTATCATTACCAAACTCGATATTTTATGGTTTTATTTTTTAAAAAAAGGTCGTTTGTTTATGGCTGAAATCGGACCAGTGGGAGGGGGCGGGTTAGAGGGAGAAAATTCGGAATATCTCCGTTACTATTTGTCAGATAGAAAAAATGTATAAAACCTTATTGCAAATCAACTGATCTATAAATATGGTTCTATGCATATTGTCTTTATCATGAATATTAACCGATATATTTTTAGGTATATTATGAATAACCTGTTATTTCATGAACCATTTCATTACAAGGTTAATTAAGGAATTATGTTTTCATTGATCTTTTACTTTGTGAGATATTTGCAAATACGTTCTGTAGCCCCCTCCCTTCTTTTGTTGGATTACTGAAATGTAAGTAATTGAGATTAAAATTATTCTAATTCATTACAAATTAGTTTATTATATTCAGATATATTTCATTAATGGTTTTTCTTTCCAGTCTAGAATCAGGTTGACTCGCCTGTTTGTTTATAATTCAAACGCTTTCCGTTGTAGAGTTATTAACTTGTAACTGAAAGATTTCTCATTAAAGTTTGTATTTATTTACTTAATATTAGCGGTAGTGTTACCAGTATGTATATTTATCTACTGTAAACCTTCGCTTGGGAAATCTGCTTAGTTTACGCAGCCCCTTGCGAGACAGACTTTCGACATTTAAAAACATCAGAACCAAAACTTATTATTTTTCTCGCGTAGTCTACGATAATACTTGTATTTCCGATTACGGAGTTCTTTTGAGATGGAAAGCATTGAAAACATTTATCCCACAAACTCTCACGGTGTCGAGTTATATTAATATATATCTGGTTCCTGCCGAAGGATTTTGTTGAACGTAAATTATCTGTGGATCCCTATAATGGGAGTGAAACTCAGCCTTCCGAACAAGAGTGTGTCCTTCCAATCCGAGAGACTGGCAAATCCCACTTCAAAAAGTTTCTTTCCTCTATACACTCTATCCTAATCCTTTAAACGTCAGGTCCTTTCCATTTCACATCCTTCCAAAGAGTTCTACTCCCCTCTCCTAATCCATTGGCTACCCTAGAATCCAAAAAACTCACAACATTAGAGCCAAATGAACCACTAACACATTTTGTTATTGTACATCACAAAGCATTATTGCTCTATTCGTTCATGTATATTTCCCTTGAGGGAAATCAGCTATTGAGGTTGTACTCATGACGGAATTTTCGAATTTTTTCTTCAGATGTCCGTCGATCCTACCTAGTAGATGACGAAAATTAGGTCCGATCAAAACTGTATATATGTATCTATCTATCTGTATATTTGTCTGTTACCGCTCTAGCGGTCGCAATTTTTGTTTGATCGTTACCAAACTCGATATTTAGTCGTTTTATGTAAAAGAAAGATCAAGTTCTTTAATGCTGAAATCGGACTAGAGGGGTTTTTTCGAAAATTCAAAATATCTCCGTTATTTTGCATCGCATCGAAAAATTGTATAGAATCAATCTTTTTTGCAAATTAAATGTACTATAAATATTGTTCCATACATTTATACTGTATATTGAATATTAACCAAAATATTTGCATTTGTATTCTGCGTGTGATCGGCAGGAGTCGGCTATGTTCGGACTTTCTGCCGAGGGCTCTGGCGGCCGTTTCCGTAACTATTCGTCCCTCGTGAATAGGTTTAGAGGTTTCATACTACTACAGTTGTTATTAGGCAGATTTCTCAATTGTAAAACTTCACGTGGGAAATCTGCTTAGTTTAAGCAGCCCCTGCGTGACGGACGTTTTCTTACATTACACAGAACTTTTGCAATGAAATAAATACTTTTTATAGTTCTTATTCCCAATTAGAAGCACTGAGAACCCCAATCCCTTAAAGTTAGAATTTAGAATTTCCTGGACAGAGTAAAGCATTTTGATATAGCCTTGGTTTCACAATGTAACCAACAGTAATAATAGCACATTACCTATTCGCTATAATGGATGCCCTTTGAGGATCCTTAAGTAAAAGTGGCAGAAATAATTACTAAGCTTGGAGCAAACTTTCAGATTAAAAAAAAAAGAACTTGAAGCTATTAGGACTTTCTAAATTAGACTTAATCAGTATAAAAACTAAAGTTAAAAGAAAAAGTTTTAAAATTGCCTGCGAAAAAAACCTTTCTAAAGAATGCATTTTCACTAGACTATTATTAACAACGAGATTCGACAAATCATAGTTAAAACCTATAATCCATTAAATCAATAGCTTTTTTTTTTTGTTTTCATTAAAACCTAATAACATTGAGGCATATACTTTACGAATCCCAACAAAGTAGTAAGTTCATATCACTCCTTTAACAGTCTCAATAATATTTATGATAATAGTTATTGATCAACGATGTTGTTAATTTAATTTTCTTTTATGCGACACAAATAAAAAAAAAATTCTATTGAAACAATCCTTTATAGCGTCCGCTATTTGCTACTACTGCTAATTGAGACGGGTTATCTACAGGTTACCACCCTCTTCTAGCCAAGGTGGTTCTAAGGGTTTTATTTAATGCGTTCGTCACTAAATAAATTCTTATTGCCCAGGAGGGAATCGAACTCGCCACAAAAGCTCTACCATGTGAGATGAAGGCCAATACTTTAACACATATGATTAACCTGAGCCCCCTATTTACTATTATATATTGCACAGCTTCTGAAAGGTCCTCTTCTTACTAAAGGATTTAATCAATATATTCACCTAAAAGGTGAAAAAGTCCGTCACGCAGGGGCTGCGTATACTACGCAGATTTCCCACGTGAAGATTTAAAATAGATAAATACACATACAGGTAACACGACCGTGATTGCTCAGTAAATTTACCATACAAGTTAATAATTTCTACAACCGAAAACGGCTGAATTGTAAACAAACACGCCAGCCTGACCATAGCGTTGCATAGATAGACCGGAGAGACGAACATTTCATGAAATATTTCTGAATATAACATATTAATTTTATTGAAAACAATTTACTAAAGCTAGTGCTGTAATGAATCAGAATCAGTTTTATTTCAATCACTCAAATTTTAGTAATCCAAAAACAAAAGAAGGGGGGGGGGGTCAACAAACGTATTTGCATATATCTCACCAGTAAAAATTCAATGTAAACAATTTTTTGGTATTTAGGCTTCCAATAATGTGGTTTATTATACAAGAGAGTATTGTTTATGTAACACTTGTAGAAGTGGGGGTTTACTGAAGGCTGAAAACTGAAAAATGCCAATTTTCAGTTAATATTCATGATAGAGAATAAATGTATATAAGAATATTTATAGTACATTTAATTTAAAATAAGATTTATTCGACCATTCAATTCGGACCGACTTATAATAAAGGAGATATTTCGAATTTTCAAAATTCTCCCCCTTTAAACCTCCTCTCCCTTTGTCCGTTAACGAACTAGATCTTTCTTTTTACATAAAACGACTAAATATCGAGTTTGGTAACGATCAATCAAAAATTGCGACCGCTAGAGCGGCAAAAGACAAATATATATATATATATATATATATATATATATATATATATATATTTATATATATACTGTCTTGAACGGACCTTATTTTCATCATCTACAAGGTAGGATTGATGGACATTTGAAGAAAAATTTCGAAAATTCCGTCATGAGTACGACCTCAATAGCTGATTTCCCTTGAGGGAAATCTGCTAAAATTCAAAGACAATTGCGGATATTGTGCCATTGCCTGTCTGAAACCATTATTGATGACGTCATATAATAGTATATTTCGTACCAAGGGCCGAAAGTGGGCGTTTGCCGGCCCGAGATATTTTTTGACCGAGACGTAGTCGAGGTCATGAAAAGTTCGAGGGCCGGCAAAAGCACTTTGGCCCGAGGCACGAACGCTATTTTTCACCACACTACAATAAATATTAATACGATATAACATTAATCAAAAACAAGATTTTCTTTTGGTTAAGTGTACCTCTTTGTTAGAAGGTTATCTTGTGGTTATGGGGACATGATGAATGTTTAATGTATGGATTGTTTTACGTTATGTTATTATGTAAGTTAATAAAGAGAGATGAACATATGTGTGTTTCATTTAATACAACTGATATATTTCAAAATGCTAAAAAAAGTTAGCAATAATACGAGCAAAATAAACTAATATAATGTATATAATGAAATGAATGAATTAAAATAATAAACAGCTGATTTTGCGGCCCTAGGGCGAAATATTCATTTTCGGCCCTAGGGCGGCGAAGTGTAGCTTTCGGACCGCAAATTAGGTGTGTAAAACAGGTGATTACATCGTAGTATGGTGAAAAATAATTTCCTTGGAGAGAGAAAAATACGTCCAATTCTTCACAAATGTTCTTATTTCAGCGCTAAGTGCTTAAGTGAGTCACTTGCCGTCTTTCCCTATGAGCGCATGCAAGTAGCTCTGAAGATGGAGACAATAGTCTTCGAAAGAACTTAGCCCTGAAATAAAAACATTTGTGAAGAATTGGACGTCTTTTTCTCTCTCCAAGTACACACTATTCTTCACTTCCAACAACACTGCTGTGAAAAAATAATGTCCGTCTCACAGAGGAGTAAAGCATGTAGATTCCCCTTGTGCTGGAATAGCTCAAATATGATCCCACCTCACATTCTGTATTCTGTTTCTTTCTTGGTAGTAAAACTACCTTATCAAACCATTCAATTTTTACCGCATATGAGATTTTTACTGGTATAATTTCGTATACTGAAAATCTCAGATAGCCGTGGGAGTTAATAGACTCTTAAATTAAAGCATACAAATAACTGCCTTACATTTTCAGTTATCTTTAAAAATATTAATTGCAGTACACTAAATTATATACTAGCCTGGTTATATGAGTTTCTGATCCACTTCGAAAAACGGAAATTTTCTGAACCTGAAATGCTTATAAATTGAGTTTAGTAACGAATAAAATAAATATTCATGAGTCCTGATATATTAGGAATAAACATACTCTTAGAGCCTTCAAGCCAAGTAGGTAAACATGTATGTTTTCCTCATATGTGACGTGAATAACGTGGGCGAAGGTGATAGAAAAAGCAATTTCACATTAAGAAACTCTTCTATACATATAGAAAAACAAGGTCATGGCAGGTCGATTATAATACTCTGGATTTGGGCTGGCTGGTGGAGGTCCATTATCAACGGAAGGATAAAAAAAGTCAAACACCTCCACTCTTAATACTTCTTTTATTACAGACAAAGCACGCCACCCTCCCCCCATATATTAATATTGTTATCCTCCAGCATGTCCATCCTAATCCATAACTGTTCTACCAGATCCATGGCAAAGGGAAGAAAATGGACCTGGTAGACCATTTATGGATCAGGATGGACATGCTGGAGGGTAACAATATTAACCCTCATCTCCTACGGTTGGGTCGGATCCGACTGGGGCGCCGCGGTTCCCCCTTGTCTAAAAATCGCCTGGCTTCCCCGACTACTCCATGGTCCTAGGTACCCTCCTCTACAGTAGTGCCTGGGAGGCTGACAAGTCCACTTCGCTCAGGTAATTGTCCTCTCCTCATTATTACCCATTCGGTCAGATCCGACCCACCGTAGGAAATAAGTTAGGGGTCGGATCCGACCCACCGTAGGTTCTATGCTTTAGATTTTTTCATGATTATTTCTACATTCCCATAAGAATGCAAGATTTTTTTTTAGAATGGCATTCAATAAAATTTTCACGACCCGGGAAGAAATTTTGGAGGAGATTCGACGCCAAGAAAATTAAGACATGTTGGAAAAAAACGAGGATAGTACATCCGAGAAGGAAGATGAGATATTACACAACGTTGATGATGTATTTGATGCTGATGATGAGTGTGGATTGAAAAATGACCAGGTTTTTGATGATGATGAGAGAAATTTCGAATTCGGCAAGAATGGGGAAACCCTTTGGACCGATAAGCCGAAGCGATCAAAATTTTCGTTTCGTATATTTCATCACAAATAATGAAGAATTTAAAGACTTTCTTGGCCTCCTTTATTTGAGTGACACATTGAAAAAGTCCACCCTGAATACCAAGGAAATGTTTTCCCAAATTTATGGTCCACCCATGTTTCGATGTACTATGTCGCGAGCTCGATTTGAATTTATCCTCGAGAAATGCAGGTTTGACGACAAGACAACAAGTTTTCTTGAATTTAATTCTCACTTTTGTTCCTTTATTTTGTATTTTTTTTTTTTAATTTAAGAATAAAACTTTAAGAGACTGTCAAAATTTAGTCAAAAGACAATGAAGACTGATATAAGTATCAATGTTAACTTTTTTAAACATTAAAGTAAATAAAAATATTTTTTTTTTAGTTTTTAATTAATATTTATCCTTTTCCTGCATAATTAATGATTTCTTTAATGATTAAGCCCTTCAGGAGCCAGCATGGTTGGATCCGACCCACCGTAGGAAATGTGGGAGGAGGAACCACCGTAGGAGACGAGGGTTAATATTAGGCGGAGGATGGAGTGCTCAGGCATGTTCCGTCCTCTGCAGTAGCTGCCCTGGTCCGTGTAGGCTCCCAGTCTCGGAGATGTCGGCTCAATAGGGACCAGCACTAGGTCAGTGTTTCCTCTCCATCTCCTAGTTATTTTGTTATTTGTTTCTTTTAATATTTATTTGGTAACGTTTTAGTCATAAGTGTAGCATTGCATATTATATATTTGTTTGTTTTTAAATTTGTTAATAATATTTGACTACCTTTGTTGACATTTATTTATTTATTTATTAATTTATTCATATATATTACATGTTTTTGAAAGTATAAATGTTGTGTCACAGAGCACTGAAGATGGGACGGTTCGCCCCGAAAGTACTTTGTCTGTAATAAAAGAAGTATTAAGAGTGGAGGTGTTTGACCTTTTTGATCCTTCCGTCAATTATAATAGTTTATAATAATAATAAATAATAATTTGTTTATGACGTAAAAGAAAATTAGAAAAAGAACATAGCAAAAGCACTCATGTCATTATTATTTGGACAATAAAAATAAATTTAAGTGTGTGTGTGACTCTAAACGTACATATATATATATATATATATATATATATATATATATTGAATAAATCCTAAATTGAAAGGAATTTCCAAAGCCCCATTGTTTATTTAAATTTTTAAAAAATAATTAATTACCCTTTCTGAGTTGATTTATTATTTATGTTCATAAGAATTTTCCTGTAAATCATTAAGTATAACCAGCCCCCGTTTGGCCTCCTCTCTCGCATTAAATAAAAAAAAAAAAAAAAAATGCTTATTGAGACACACAAAGTGCAAAGGAAAATTTAGCTTACCAACTCCTCTCCAAACCCTGGCTTCATTCTGCTCTGTCCAGTCAGCTGTCGATCCCATGACGTCATCATCTTTAGCGCTCAGCTCATAGTCGTTCAACTCGGCAAATATGACGTAGTACTTCTGCGATGTAACTGGTGACCAGCATCTTGGGGTCGAAGTAGAGTTGGGTCGGTAAAAACCTGTCACGTTAACTCGTCTGGAAATAAAAAAATATTCAAAGAAATTATTATTTTTTTTTTTTAAGACTATTTATAACAGCTAATATGACTACCGAATATATCGAAAATTCATCGAAACTATCGAAAATTCAGCAGTCGAAAATGATTGTAGGATTGTTTATTGTAAACGGCTAACTCGTGAAACACAGGCTCAAATATGTATCGTAAATGTAAATGAAATAATCACATGACGCTAAAAATATGTGCAATAAGTATATAAAAGTCCGTCACGCAGGGGGTGCGTAAACTAAGAAGATTTCCCGCGTGAAGTTATACAATAGAGAAATCTCCACACGAGAGCCGAGCAGTTACAGAAACTGCTTAACTAGCTTTTGGCGGGAAACTCACTCGTGCGTTGTCGGCCCACATTTAATAAAAATGCAAATATTTTGGTTAATATTCAAGATAGATAATAAATGTATATAACGATATTTATAGTAAATTTAATTTTCAATAAGATTGGTTTTATACAATTTTTTAATCCGACGTATGGTAACGGAGATATTTCGAATTTTCGAAAATCCCTTTCTCTAAACCCCCCCCCCTCCCGCTGGTCCGATTTCAGCCATTAACGAACTTGATCTGTCTTTTTGCATAAAACGTTTAATTATTGAGTTTGGTAACGATATAACAAAAATTGTGACCGCTAGAGCGTTATCAGACAAATATACTATATATATATATATATATATATATATATATATATATATATATATATATATAAAATTTTAAACGGTCCTCATTTTCGTCATCCGATGGGTAGGACCGATGGACATTTGAAGACATTATTCGAAAATCGCGTCATGAGTACGACCTCAATAGCTGATTTCCCTTAAGGCAAATCTGCTAAAATGAACTACGTATGACTACGTTGACGTGTTGATCACTGGAAAATATATAGAAGTATAGGTTGGTGCAGTGGACGACTTGCCAAGATCAGTACGTTTATGGGTTTAACCACAGCTTTAAAATAATCTAAATATGTGCGGATTTATTGTTGGACCGCCGGTTCTATAGCTTTGAGAGAGTCCTAGTTGGAGCATATTAAAACATCTGAAAGGAATGGTCACAGGCAGAAGTAGTTTGGAAGTAGGTGAAATCAATAACCAAATTCCAAGAAGGCACCAGAAATTTCAATGTATTTCATGACTCTTTCTGCTTTTTAAGTCTCGTTTAGGAAACAAGATATTTGCAAATTACCAAAACTGTGTCAAGACCAATTGCCACGTAATATAAGAATAACTGGTTATAATGAACGCCATTGGCCAATTGAGTTGGCTAAGTACTTTAAGATGTCCATGTCTTTTATCCCCAGTGTCACATTTATTGAAAAATCAAAGCATAAAAATCACAATAATTGGTAAATAGAAAACAAAAGAAAATTTATATTTTATTTTCTTCGATTTTATTAAAAGCAAATGCTAGTTGATTTTTTCTCCGTGTCTCAGTCTTTGAGGGTGTGGCATGAGCCACAAGAAGAATTAATGCTTCATCAATGGTCTGATAACATGTTGACAGTGGGCCTGATTTCTGAATGTTTACAAATATATAGTTGAGAAAATAATGGGAAGTCACCATAAACATAACATCAAGGATCACCATCATCATTTTATGGGGCCTCAGTGGGTTATATCATTAACATTTTATTTGTACAATTTTTATAGGATGATGGTAATTGTGTACTGTTATTTTCATTATTATTTGGCATATGCGACGTACTGTGGCTGAATGTTAACACTCTAAATAGATGGCTTACCAAAACGGAGAGAGTGAATAGAAAAGGTCGGCTCAGGAGTTTCGTTATAATTCACTGAATTTAAAATATTCATTAGTGTGGCATTACGTGATGAAAATATTTTCCATGTCCAAAAATTTTTAGCAGATTTCCCTTAAGGGAAATCAGTTATTGAGGTCGTACTAACGACGCGATATTCGAAAAATTTCTTCAAATGTCCATCGATCCTACACAGGAGATGACGAGAATGAGGTCCGTTCAAAACTGTATATATATATATATATTTGTCTGTTAACACTCTAGCGGTCACAATTTTTGATTAATCGTCACCAAACTTGGTATTTAATCGTTTTATGTAAAAAGAATGATAAGTTTGTAAACGGCTGAAATCGGACAAGTGAACGGGGAGGGGTTTAGACGAGGGGAATTTCGAAAATTCGAAATATCTCCATTACTATACGTCGGATCGATAAATTGTATAAAACCAATCTTATTGAAATTTACATTTTCTATAACTATTATTATATAAAATTCTTCTTTAACTCTAATATTAACCGAGATATTTGCATTTTTATTAAGTGTAACGGACGAGCTATGGTCGCTACTCATCGTTCCCGCCGAAACTTGGTTCAGCCGTTTCCGTAACTGTTCGGCACTCCTATGGAGATTTCTCTATTGTATAACTTTCCTTGGGAAATCTGCTTAGTTTACGCAGCCCCTGCGTGACGGACTTTTTTTAATTTCGTTTCATTAAAATGTTTTATCTGAAAGAACAGCTACAATCTTCTTGCCGAGATAGTCCAAAAGGAAGATAGATAAGGGTAGATCACTAACTAGGCTATTTTTCTTTGCCACAGTTGAAATTTGGGAGAAACAGGTGGAAAATGTCAATAGTAATATCATTATATATTGTGTGGTCCTTTAAAGGCAAGAGAATGAGGAGACAGTGAACATCATCGACGTGACATAGACGGGAAGGCTGCTTTGTGGTGAAAGATGATAGGCTAAACAGGAAGACAGAGCTGTGCTAGAACGTCAGCACTTTAAGAAGAATGACTTTCTTCAAGCTCCTCGGCGCCTTAAGCAAAGTGCCAAATTGTGCATTTAAGCTCCTACGCTTTCACCTCAAGCTGGGGACTCCTCTAACAAAAAAAAAAGTGTAGACTTCACCCACTTCCTTGTACGAAACAGAAGAATAAAGTGTTGCTAAAAAATCACTCTTCAGATTTCAACATTATAATGCGTTTTTACTCTTCTTAAACCCAACTAGTTTTGACGCGATTTCTATACGATCTATGTAAGACATCTCTCAAATGTCGATAATAAGCCTTAGAATGTTGAATTTAATATTTAGGACTGTTGTAACTAGATGTACACTTTCCCTTTTGATTAAAAGCGTTTAAAGGGTTTAAGATTTAGTAGGGTGCAATAATAAAAATTGCAATCTTCTCCTCATTTATTGGAGTGTTGTCGTATTGCCAACTGCATGTATTGCAGGATGTAATTTTGTAAATAAACATATTTTAGTATTAGAGGGTGAATAAAATGAAGAAAAACCACTGATTATATAATTCAATAACAGTATAATGAAGTCATGCGGTGAACTAATTTGAATTTTTCTATATATTTGACATAATAAATATTATATATAAGTACAAATATCACGCTATAATTTATATTTTAAAGTCATCTAAATGGCTGTGATTGATATTTATTTAAATATCAACTCATTGTATATAAAAATGTTTATCAATGGAATTCATATGGTATGTTTTGCATTATGTTTAAAGTAAAGTGAGTTTTACTACTGCTATCTCGAGATGCAAATAAGTTTTCTTTTGATATTTAGAAAATGTGTCATTGAAAGTGTTATATATTATATAATTATATTTGTGGAAATGGACATTTATAATACAAAAGCTGAAATATGATTATTGGTCTTGGTTCTAAATTTAGAATAAAAGGGTTAGATTAGATAAATAAGGTTGAATAAACTGTAAAGAATACTTTATACAATCGTCAACTGCATTGTCATTTATGTTAAGTTTTTTGACAAGCGCATTTCTCCGAAGAGCTGCCAGGACCCTGAGATCCTGTTAGGGACGTTGCTACATGACCGGGAAATTCTCTGTTCCACTTGAGATCTGGCTGGACTGTGTCCCATCATGCTTGTTGCTCATCACTGGAATAGAGAGCTCACTCAATTATGTTTGCCTTTGATCAGGCACTTCTGACGGATTTGCCTCCAACAGGATTCTCCCTTCATGCTCATAGTGTTTGATAACTTATTTTCGCTACTTCCACAATCACAGCATGACTAAGTATGGGACTTTTATCCACTGGCTTCGGAATTAACTTGAGCTCATATATTTACAAAGAGCATTTAACCATTATAGACTGACCGAATTAGACATTCAGTCTGAGTAAGACACATATACCAATGATTAATAAAAAATAAGCAGAAACAGTTTAAGCTGGAATATATGTATGGGTATTTATTTGAACCATGTCTATAACTAAAATATTAAAAACATTTTGTATTTGACGACGATTTTCATTTCAAAGATGGTCAATTTCGGATAAGTATTCTATCCTATAGTTAATGATTATTGAATATAATCACATTAATTAAAACTATCACAATGGGACTCACAATAGTCTTTAAAAGAACAGGCAATTATGCGATTATATATATATATATATATATATATATATATATAACTCCGTCACGCAGGGGCTGCTTAAACTAAGCAGATTTCTCACGTGAAGATTTACAATAGAGAAATCTGCCTAATAATAAGAGTAGTAGTAACCAGTTTCTAAACAATTTCACGAAAGCAGAACAGGAGGAGGAAGGACACAACCCGGTTAAGAAATCAACCGAACTACCTTTCGGCGGAACCGACTTCAGCAGATCTCATCTCTGTTATCACACACTTAATAAAAATATTCAAGATAGAGAATAAATGTATATAAAAATATTTATAGTAGGTACATTTAATTTTCAATACGATTGGTTCTATACGCCCAACGCATAATAAAGGAGATATTTTGAATTTTCGAAAACCCCTCCCACTAGTCCGATTTCAGCCATTAACGAGCTTGATATTTCTTTTTACATAAAACGATTAAATATCGGGTTTTGTAACGATAAAACAAAAATTGCAACCGCTAGAGCGTGAAAAGACAAATATATATATATATATATATATATATATATATATATATATATATATATATATAATTTTAAATGAACCTCATTTTCGTACTCCTTGGTAGGATCAATGAACATTTGAAGAAATTTTTCGAAATCGCGTCGTGAGTACGACCTCAATAGCTGATTTTCCTGAATGGGAAATCTGCTAAAAAAATTATACTTTAAACCAATATAAACTTTACTTATTTATTATAACTGCGGTTCATGGCTCCTATAGATCTAACATTTCACTACTTCCTGCGTTCTTTGATAGCAACATTCACTCTCTGGGAAGATAAGAAGGATTAAACCTGTTATCTGATATTCAATTCTCAAAGCTCATTGATATTGGATTAAATGTTCCTTAGAAGTCATGGATTCAATTGGATCCCTTCGGGATAAGATACCCACTACGATTCCATAAGGAAGAGGCCCTCAAGAAGTGGAACAGGAAATTGAAGGGAAATCTGTAATACTCGAATACCAAAGGGGGTTCAGATCATGACCAACATTTCTAGCTTCCTACATCTTGATCTCCTCAATTATTCTTTGCCAGTACTTAGAAATCCTTGGGTTTCGTTCAAGGATCTATTATCGAACAGCGGGTGTTCTCATGAAATCAGTGCTGAGCACTTTATCTTTCGGGCGGATACTCGAGGCCCTGAAAGGTTTTATTCATAGTAGCAAATGGTCTTAAGTAATTAAGTGGATCCTGGAATCATTATCCATTGTAAATTGAAAGAGAACTCCAATCGGAGAGGGGGAGAGCTGCTATTAAACTAAAAATCCCTTCTACTGGAGAGTTCAACCCCACTCTTCTGGGAGGAATGGACTTTCCTTCAGTAATTATTATTGAAAACATTTTGTTTTCATCGTTTATTTTTATTTTATGGCCTCTATAGGCCTACATAATAAAATAATAAACTTTTATCTTTTTTTCTACTAAAGTAATACATATTTGGGAAGTAAGTATTAATTATACTTAATCCTTGGGATGTCCACACACTGGGAACACTAAGTTTCGCTAAGATTTGAAACCTTTAACAATGGTTTTTCATTGTTTCATCAGCGAATAAAAATTTCGAAAGAGAAGTTTCAATAAGCTCTGTGTAAGTAAAAACCAAATTGAAATTTAAGAAGAAAAATAAACTAGTTTTCAGGGAGGTTTTATACGTAAATTGAATTGAATTAACACCCCAGTATAATCAAATTGGCTTATTGGGCGAATTTTGCTATTATTCAAGGATGACTACATTTTAGCATGTAGGCCTCTGGTGTCCGTTTAAAGATTACTTCAAAACATGCTACTCTGGCTCGATATCACTGTTTTCTTTAAAAACTAACTAATTTCTCCTAGAAGATTTCACTATACTAAAACAATCTTTCCCCAGAAAGTTTTAGAAACACAAGTACTTTAAAATTGATTTTCGACATGAACTATTGCCCACAGAAATAAAAGTATATAATTTAGGGCTTCGCCACTACATTGAATGTAGGTTTAATTTGAGCTCTTTTCTATGTCTTTGTAATTACATGCCATTTTGTTTTATTTGAGCAATTTGACAAAACGGTTGAATTAACTGTTGTAAATAAAGGACTCTTCCTATGCCCTTTAGGTATTCACTCTCTACTCTTAATTAGCATTCTTTATTGTACAGCCTGTTTTTAACATTTTTTTCGCTATTATTTACACATTACTACATACCAATCTAAAATCACGAGTTATGAAAGGCATAGTTCATATGAACACTTTATTTGCTGTTTTTTTTCTGAGGAAATATTCTATTCACAGTTTTTAACTGTATAAAGAAAAATCCTATGGAGTCTTCTTTATAAAATTGTCACTTTTTAATATTAATGAACAATTATTTAAAACCAAGGGAGGTTGGAATAAAACATCATCATACATGCTGAAATGGTACACAGGTAACACAATCTCACGTCCTATTCTTAATATCTGCTTTGCATAAACATTTATATAAAAAATGTATTTAATGGACTTCACCTTTAATATTATTACCATCAAACCCCTTACCCAAGGATATTAATTACAAGAAACGTTTACATATCGAGTTAGCTAATGAATAAAACAGAACTGTGTTCAAGAAAATATGACAAATCTGAAAACTGTATATGAAATGAATAATTTTAGGGGTTAAATGAAAGCATAAAACAGTAATAACTCAAGAATATTCGAGTTTGAGAATAGGTGATTTCCTCTAAGAAAAAATTACTTTATGTGACTCTAAAATGAAATTACTATTAATGTAAACATATTAATTTTATTATTTAATGGTTTGATTAATCCAAAAAATATATATTTTTCTAATATGAAAAATATTATGTTTACTTAGGTAGTTGTTCGACCATTATATCAATTAGCCTTAATAGATTTAACATCTACAGTGACTCTATTAATGTGACTTTTTACATTGAATATAGTATTTATTTGAAATTTACTTTGTTCTTTGACAAATTGGCATCCTATGCCAGACTTATCTTGAAAAAGTATATTCAAATCTTTGAGGTAATATTTCTCACAAGATTAGAATATATGATATATATATATATATATATATATATATATATATATATATAGTTCTGCTCGTGTTATGAATTGAATTTTAGAAATAAAATGAGAATAGGACTTTTTGAAGCTCAGAATTATTATATCGGTAATAGGGACGTCTCTAGCTACTGCTTAATGTGAATGAAGAAAAATAAGTTGGATAACGCCAAATTTGTTTAAGCCTTTTGTTATATTTCTAAGGTTCTGATTATTTGGTTTTAAAATACGACATGGCTGGTTGAAATAGTTGTAGTTTGCCGTCTTAGCATAAATATTTCTCAATGTAGAATTAACAATAAGTACAATAAGATTGAATTATTTACAATCACATTCATTTATAACCACTTAAATATAAACGGTGACCAGAAGTTTAGTTTTATGAATGTTTAGTTTTATATAAATTTCTAATACAGGAAAATAAAAACTTAATATAAGATAATTTACTATTTTATGTTATGCCAACGATGTTCAGATTTCTAAGAATACCCCCTCCCCTCCAAATATTGTTTGTAAAATAAATTAAACCACCGTGTAGGTTTTGCATAAACTAAGCAGTTTTACCACGTGCTGGAAGATCACATGCTAATGACTTATTAAGGAGACTATTTAAAAATGAATTAAATGTAAGCTGGACCTGAAATAATCAGTGACTGAGGTGAATAAAGTGTGGGTTACAACAGGCTAATACAAAAATGAAATAAAGATAACTGGGTTAATATTCGAGCTAGAGAAAGCATGTATAGAATAATAGCCCAAGAAAATAATAATTTGAACAAACTCGGATATATAACATTTTTCTGACTTGTAGGAACAGAGATTTTAAATTATCTACCTCTCTAAGGCCGATTACATCCATTATTTACTACAATCTTCAGTTTTTCGTGAAACGAGTAAATATCAAGTAAGTTGTTTTTTTTGTTTTTTTCAAATACAAATCAAGAAGTTTCGAATGTAAAATCTTAAGTGATGACGTCACACCGAAAGTATTTGCATATATGTCAGTAACTGTACAATTAAAACAGTACTTTGTATTTAAGCGTCAAATAAAGTGTTTCAGGGTATAACAGCTTACTGTTAATATGAAATAAGTAGTAGTGGAGGGGTGGGGGTGAAACAAAATTCATAAAAAAAATTAAGTTGCTATAATATTGTCTCTGTACTAAAAATACGATGTATAATAACACAGTTTTCTTGAACTTTCAAAATTCCCCTCTTTAAACCCTCTTTCCGCGTTGTCTAATTTCGACCATTTATCAATTTAATCTTTAGGGATACATGACGTTTTTAATGCCAAATTCGCTAACAATTTTATTAAAATTGGGACCACTAGTGGTTAACATTATATATACTTTTGAACGGACCACATTTCGTAATCTCCTGGGCAGGACCCAAAAAGAACATAAATAAAGGGTTGATTTAAGAAATTCTTTGAAAAATCGCATCATTATTCCAACCACCTTTGCCGATTTCCCTTCATGATATTCTTAAAAAAAAGATGAATGGGAAACAAAATATACCATTTTTGTTTGTTAATTAGAACTCTTATATAAAAAGGAATTATCCGTAATTGAAAAAAGGAGAACATTTAGGCTTATCAGTGTTATTTAAATTTGGAAGAGCTCCATGGACCTTCAATGATTGCAAATTAAAACAGTTTATACTTTTCTAAATGTCCATCTCGTATTAATATACAAATACTGGATCTGCTGGATGAGGTAGGATAGTGTATTAGGTACATACATTATCCATTCAATCATCACTCTCTTCCTGTAATGTATCAGTCCCACTCATCATCAATATGAAATCTGCTTAAGTGTGGCTCCTATATTATTCCATCCTTAATGTCTACATGTATCTTCTAATTTGGCTACTTTTAGAATAACCATTTTGAATTCAGAGTCCACATGCAGGAAAATGTGCTCTTATTTAAATGTATATGTCAATTTTGACGAGTTGAAATGAAAGAAGTATATGTTCTCCATTACAATTTATATAACCTGTTTGTTCAGAGCAACTAATAGCAGTGTTTGGACGCGTTAACACGAACGACTAGCTTTCCTTTAATTCATGTTTATCTTCCTAATTCATGATTCGCTTGTTATGAATTTTATTGGCATTATTCCTGAAGTGGAGGGTTCTGACGACAACGCCTCTGTAGTAAACACTCAGGCTATTTGCACACACACCGATTTTGGACGGCCGATTTTTTACCGGCCGTCCAAATTCCAATAGTGAAACGCAGGCGGCAGCGGGACTCAGGGAACTAATTCATATATTTTCATGCTATATTATCTGATGTAAAAATAATATATGAAGGCGTTACTTAATCTCCGTGAGGACAACAGGAACTAATTTATTATCCAACTCATAAAAAATAATTTTTTTTTTCTTATAAACTGGTAAAATAGCAAAAACAGGTTCTTGTGGAGGAAGTTAGAGCACATGGGCCTGAACTAACATTGCCTTTATTTTCGTAGCCACAAATGTAATGTTGAAAATGCTCGTTTATTTAGACATTATTGTTGACGTTGAAAAATACGTGTACATATTTTAGTCATAATAGAAACAACACTTCGGGATTTAGTACTCATAATAAATGACTGAATGAATCAAAGAATGAAGCTTTTATTATACCAAAAAAGTTTTTAAATTACGATTTAAGACTATATCTTTAAACATTACTAAAATAAAATATCTTTACAGTTTTACAATTCCTGAATCAAAATATTATTTGATTCGACTCGCTTATTCGCTGTTTAGCATCTAATCTATTCTCTGGAATCAACTCATAATTCACATTCATTTCAAGTAGGTGTCCAAACCTTGGTAATAGGGTTCCTTGTGATTTGCATACTCTAATCATCACTTCCAGTTTACCTTAGTTAATTATGTTTTATAACTTGACACTTGTTAGTTTCCCTTCCAGGGACTTGGGGTCAAACATATTTATTTTATTTTAGGATTTTTGAAAGATTTGTTCATTTTAAAGACATTTTTTTTATTTTTAACTGTAGCTTTCTTCTCTCTCTCTCTCTTTCTCTCTCCCCCTCTCTCTCTCTATCTCTATCTCCCTCCCTCTTTCTCTCTAACTAAAGGCCAAAGAATTACAATTTCATATTTAAATGATAAAGACCTAGTCCCTCCCTCTCTCCAATCCATTTATAACACATTACTAACCACAGAGCATTGAGCACATTCTGTATATTTTGACATAACAGTGTAATAATACATTTGAAATACTGTCCACTAACGTCTTTTATGGCTAAATGAATGACCTAAAAACTGTCTACCCATCAAATGTTTATATATTAGTTTATACCCGAGCGTGCTATATAATTACAACTCTAACAGAGCTTTGCGAATAAATGTACAATACATTTCGTAGCCATTTGCATTCATTAACGGTGTATTCCGCAGCAAAGCGAAACGTATTGCTGCATTAATTATCGGAATTGTTGGCAGTGCAGAGCTGCAAATCGGGTTGTGGAAGATAAGTCAGCCGGTGCTAAATGCAAGCGGGTGGCGGGCATGAGTTGTAGCGCGGGGATTACACTGCCACCGGGATCATAGAGCCAAATTGGTTTTGGGTCGTAGGCTATTGATGATGGCTCAGCGATGATGGAGTAGAGAGGAAAATGAGGGATAATTCAGAGCCAACTCCACTGAAATCGGCAACTCCGCCACCTGGGGGACCAAATTAAACGCAACGAGAGAGGATTAGAGGCTGCCCTCATCATCCCAGCTGTGGCGATGTTTATGGATCAACTACCTGTGGCCCCTCAACAGATTGCCAATGCATAGATTGTCTTAATAAGCCATGCTCCACTACTCATCAAACCAATCAAAATCCCATCATTTAAATACACCTACCTGTACGCACTTTGAATTACATAAAACCATGAGGGGCGGTTAGGGCAGAAGCTTATGGAATGTCAAATGCTAAAAAGTCCCGCACGTAGCAGCCATGTAAACTAAGCAGATTTCCCACGTCCTGGCATGACACACTACTGATCTCTCCTCTATCTTTATATACGTGGAAATTCTATTTCTATAAGTAGGCGATTACTGAAAGCTGAAAAACGTCACAAAGGCTGAATAATAAGAAATTTATAAACAAATTCTTAACTTCTATAAAAACAGCTAAATGCTTTAATTGTAATATAGTATAAGTAGAGATAAGTGTCCCCCATTATATTATTAAAAGGTTCCTCTTCATTTTCATTTTTTATTTATCATTGGTGAAGATTTAATAATAAATAACTTTACACACACACACACACACACACACACACACACACACACACACACACATATATATATATATATATATATATATATATATTTAAATTTTGACTAGAGACGATTGTTGGTGACCCCTTCCTAAATTAGTTAGTGATTTGGTTGTGGGATTTATCATCTCTTACAGCTTCCACTGCCTATCGCCGCAGCCAGATCGCAACAGTCTTAATATTCAATCCAAATCCTTCCTTATTCTTCTCATGCTCTTCTTCATTGGTAATAGATCATATTTAATTAAAATGGGTCATGGCTAAGCCCCCATCCTCTCTGCCCCAACGTGTCCCTCGGGGCCTATATTTTTAATTAACACTATTCTTTCATGTTCTTGAAATCTGATACTCCATCCGATTAAGGGCTGCTTGTTTTTATAGAGTTAAAAATGTCCATCCCTGACACTAAACCTCCCTACTCCTAGGGAAATAGCAACACCGCATCCCATTTGTCAAACAGCCCTCCTCCTATTGGTAATTCGAAATATGTCAAGAATTTTTTAAAGGAAGCATTAAAAATGAAATGAAGAATAAATGCAACTTCCAAATTTATGAAAACTAGTGCCACATACATAAGTGACTAAGAGAAAATACAAGTGCTGTTTTTTATTATTTTGAGAAATTAATTCTAGAAAAGAGTAAAATTCAAAATATGTAGTGTACGCGAAGGATGTCCAGACGGGTATTATGTGTTTTAAGGGGCTAACATTAGGTGCTGCGTGAACTAAGCGGATTTCCCACGTGAATAAGGTTGAATATCTTGATTACCATATCATTTCAACATCTATCCTATATTTTTCCTGAAGAAAGAAGCCCATGTAAATAGGGATTGAAATGTAAGGCAGACATAAGATATCTAGAGACTCAATTACCCAACATGAAAATCGGATGAGTAGAAGTGAGCTCGGTTAAAATTAATGCTAAAGAAAACGTACTGAACAATAGGTCCAGAAAATTTAAATTGGAACAAGATTGATTAAAAAACTTTTTTTTTTATCCAACTGATCAAATTAAAATTTTCAAGAAGGAAAAGTAAATACTTAATTGATGACGTCATACATAGTATATTTACTATGTGGTAAAGTTAAAATATTCAGGCTGCGAATAAGACGTTTCATAATAAATTGGCTTATTATGAAAGAGTAACAAATAGAAATTTTGGAACTGCTTAACTGATTTGTTTATTTATTTGAAAGATAAAAACAAAAAATAAAAATAACTACTTTAATATTCGAGATACAGAGCAACCGATAGGATGAAAATGACAGAACATTAAATTTCCTTCAAGATTAGGGTTATTAAATTTTTTGATATGACTCATAGCAAAAGATATATTTTGCACTTTTCCTACCTCTCAAAACTTCCCTCAGAATCATCCAGATAAAATTTCTGGCATTATCAAACTTGACATGTAATTTTAAATAAACGTGTAAATATATACTCTGGTCAATTCCGACACCTAGAGTTCAAAACTATTTGTGTGTGTGTAGTATCGATCGACCCTGTCATCTCCTAGCTATGGTTGATGGACATTTTAAGAAATATTTCGAAACTTGCGACATCAGTACAACCACAGATGTTGATTTTCCTTGAAATTCTTCTAAAAAAATATAAATGTGACACACACTGAGCCATATTTATTTTGTTGTATTTGAGAACCATCTTGTATGTGGTGTTGGTCGGATTGAGAGAACCATCTAACATAGGTTGAAATGTAAGTAAATTAAATAGTAAAGAAAAGTATTTTATTTTTCAGTTCAATTAATCACTACTGAATAAGCTTTAACGATGAAACGCTTTTCATTCTATATTATTAAAATAATGGAATACCCTTATTAATATTTTGTAGGAAAGCATCTGTTCATAGAAAAAATGAGTATTAAACTACAAGACTAATTAAATGTCAATTATTTTCCAAGATCATTAACTATTATTAATTATAGAATTTTTATATTGTAAAGAGACGTGGAAAACGTGGAATTGTTGTCAACTCTACACTTTCAAGCGGGAAGAAGGAAAATTAGTCCATGTTACTCAGAATTATGAAAACAATTTCGTCCAGGCTTGAATAATTAATGTGTCTTATTACTAGTGAAAGAATTGATTAACTTCAAAATTATAATTCATTAAAATTCATAATTTTCTTCAGTCTCAAGGATTGCTCTCATGAATATATTTACATTTTGGAATAGAAGAAAAGGAAACTTTTTTTTTTCATGGTGTAATATACAGTATTTGAAAAAAAATAAAAGATGTTATATATTTATTACATCTTGATAAAAATATTCATGTGCCTCTTAACTGATAACGTTCTGCTAGTCTATAAAATTGCGTTGTTTATATATCCGATGAATTAATAACGCAACTGCAAAAGTTTAGTAATATTGTAAGACATGTCATAATTGTATGAAGGAAAAAAGTATCATTAAAAATATTTGACTGATTGATTTAGGAATGGTTAGTGAAGGGACATTCCAAACCAGAGCATCAATACATCACAACCACACACATTATCACAGCTATTATGCTTTTTGAATTTTTCCTTGACCGACAATATCTGGGTTTCTGACTAAAAAAAATTAATAATTGAAATAATAGTAGATGGAAATGTCAAAATCTTCTCGTAGGCCACGGCCGGCTAGATAAGGAAAATTACGATTTGGTAAGTTACTGAATAAAATTACCAAACAAATAATTAGATTGGGAACAATTCATCCACATACTCTTCATCTCTATAATTTTACTATTTGTTAACTTGTCTAACGTATTACTTCACATATACGACCTTTGATTATATATAGTTACATGTGTCGTCAGCTCATCGTTCGTTAATGTCGATTGTCATTCAATGTCGTGGATAAGTGGAATCCGTTATTTTCAGATTATATAAAGTCAACATTACCGATTCTACCAATTATTTTCATAAGAAGAATGAAATTAACGCTAACTATTGTATTTCTCTTACAATGAGAGAATCCAGTTTTAGTAAAACAATTAGGGGTAATTCTGTAAACTTATTACCTATGGAAAGCAATTTTTTTTCCTTAGCCCGAACACAACGAAATTGCCAAAGGATTTTCTATTCCTGAATGCCTTCTGACTGCAGTATCCATCACAGTATTTTTATTGTATAACAAATAAATATCGTAATTAATAAAAGGGCTTTAAAAAAACACATTAATATATTACTAAAGCACCCAAGTATACCTGTGTTTCAGTTGGTAACGTGATTTAAATTGTAAAAAGAATAGAACTCAGTTGAGTAAACTTGTAATATAATATTATATAAAAATTGTCCACTTTTTGGTGTTACAGCTGATTAGGAACATTATGGCTTCCGTCCTTTTCTAGCCAGATTCAGACAAAGGATTTTATTTAACAAGTCCACCCTTTTGTTATACTGCATAACGAGATCATTAAATGACCTATTTACACCTTGCCTTGCCATTCAAACTTACGAGTTGCTTAAATCTTCCACTAAAAGGTTAACTACAGGCTTTGCAGCAGAAATGCGTAGGCAAATGGTGCCGCGAAACAGCAATGAATCTAAAACTAGAATTATTCCTTAAGTTAGGTCTAAGGACAGATGGCGAAGTTCCTTAACGAACACTAAGAGCAACTTCCATCCGTCTAAAAGTTTAAACCATCAGAGTACAAATTTTCAGTCCATGTTAGTCTTGCATGCTACTTCCCATTCCATATATTTTACGAAAATAGTTCAGTTGTCAAAGCGACTCAAACTGACATGTAGTTCAGACAATTTTTTTTTTATAATTAGTAGGAACTAGCACTCCGAAAACATTAATTTCTTTTAACTTTCTTGGCATCGACCTGGACCTAATGAGGTTTTTTAATTAATGTTTTGTAATTTTCTTATGGCTAATTTAGATCATACAATGGTTTTCGTCTGAAGCCAAGTTGTACTGTTTTGGCACGAACATTAACTTAATTTCCGATCTTTTTGACAGATATTACTAAATTAAACAATGGCTTGGTTTGTGAATTAAGGACCCTATGTGTATGTATACCCTATTCAGGATACAATGTCCTAAAGGCTCCTAAAGTGTCCGGTTGCATTTAACAAACCTCTGCCCTTTTCAGTTTTCTATAGTACTGAGCATATGTATTTTCTATTCTGAAAATATTTGCAGAAATGAGCATACTTACGAATGTATAATAAAGTGATTATATATGTTAAATAACTGATTCGTCATTGAATCGCCCCAGTCACAAAATGCGATTAATGCATGAATACATAAAATAAATAAGTTTTCTATAGTAGGTGCGAATTTAAGAAATCAGTTAAGTGATTATAAACAGCCGGCTTATATTATCAACTATGGAATCTTTACCTTCAGTGTTCAGTTTCAATTTTTTTTTTTTTTTTACACGGGATTTCAAGGGAAATTAGCTATTAATATGAGCTCATCATTTTCATAACATTTCTTCAAATGGATAGTCCTGAGATGATAAGTGGTCCCTTCTTATTTTTTTTCTTATTCTAATATTGACCAAAGTATTTCTATTTACTAGTTTTCAGCTTTACGTAAAACCCTCTGCTACTCATTTCAGATTAGCATGAAGCCATTATATCACTAAATCCTCAATCAAGCCTGAATGCATCACATTGTTTCCTGGAGCAAAAATGAATAGAGATGTGGGGAAGAGGTTCAACAAAATATTTGAAATATCTACATTATTATGAGTTGGATTGAAATGTTGTTGTACATGCAATATTCTGTATTTGGCTAACACTTTATTTTTTTAACTCCAATATAAACCGAGATTTTTGTATTTTTTTAGTATAGTTTATGTAGATTATATATAATTTATCTTTATTGATGACTGCAATTATAAAGAGATGGCGAAAGTAATAAACCCTTATATATTTTTTTCTTATCAATGCTTTACTAACTAAATCGTCAAGTTCCTCAACACAAACATTCAAAATGCATTAATGATAAAAAAAAAGGTTGGCGTGTTTTGACCTTTGGCTAATATACTTGCCTTGAACCCACTATTCTAACCCACATAACTATCCCTCTCCTGTAACAGGTGTCCTATTTTTAAATAATATCCTTTCTTTTAATACATCAACACAAAAGGGTTGTGTTTTTTTTCCATCACATTAATATGTCTCTTACATTTAACCTGAATTCTTTTAATGAAGTAACTGTGACAAATCCTCTTGAGTGAGGAAGTTGTGAGGGTAGAATATAAGGTATCAGTGGTGTATCCGGTGAAGAATTCGTCTAATTGGAAAAGTTGTGATGGAAGTCCTGACAGGGATGGCGAAAACCTTTCACAGTCCTTGCCGCTCTTCCCAGAGTCCAACTCGTCCTTAATTAGTACAAAAAGTGACATCCTAAAACTGGATCTAAGAGATGAACCTAGACAGAATAAACGTCTTTCCTAATTCTGACAAAGTGAGCATTGCGGTTAAAAACAAGCACCTAGAATTAGAAAAAAAAACAACCTGACTTGAATGGATACCCTCCTTTTTTATAAACAATCAACTGTCACATGCATTTCTTAAGATAAATCATTCAATGATAGTTAATACTATTATTTTTATAAGGATTTTATTATTTTTATGTATTTGTGTTTTTTTTGCGAACAAGGCTGTATATTACATTTTTAAACTTGTGCCTTAGACTTTCATCATCCTCAAGCCAGGATTTGTCGCAAAAATTATAGTTTTACATAGTTTTATTTTAACGGTTCCTTAGTTTTATTTTATTCCTTAGTTTTATATATAGCTATATTTGATACTGTTTTAATAATTTTGAAAACTTTTTCTTTATTTTAACATTTTAATTTAAGGAATTGAAAATAAATGATACTGAGAGACATCGCCTAGTTGCGGCGCTCACCAAATAAATAACTAAAATTATTTATATGGGGGTGCTTTAACAAAAATAATCCTCACATTATTTATTATATGCGATTATACTTGTCATTAGTATTCTGTTTGTCATAAATCTTAGAGAGAGATTATGTTAATTTGATTTGTCAGAAAACTGATCTTTATTTAGATATTAAAAAAGAATGAATTAATCTACATTTACATTAAATTATGATCTATTGAATTAAGTATTATAATTATTTAGATTATATTACATGCCAGTGTATATGCTGTTAATTTGTAATTTAGAAGTCGTTATTATTTTTATTTACACATTTTTTAAGAAGTTATAATATATTAATAACCATATTAACAGTAATTGGCTAGACTCTTTACAAAATGTTTGTAAACATAACCCAATAAAAAAATATCTATTTGTCTATCTATTATAGTCAATATTGTCTATCGCGGGGGGTATATTCTACTTTGAAAACCAATTTGATAATACCAGTAATCAACTTTATTCATATTACAGTTATTCCTAGAGTCCTTTCATGATCTAATTGTATGATAACTAAAAGACACAGACACTTTTAGTTGCAACAATTGGATTCTTTGGGAAGCTGATGTTTCATATTACTCTTCGTAAGATAATTCATCTGAAATCTACAAAATGTTTGTTGTATACAAAGAAGGATTTTCTAGGCCTTCTTCTTCCGCTATCTCTAATAACCTTCCCTATTTCATATATATTTGTGATGAAATCGTTGTGCCTTAAGATATGCCCAAGATGTTTTAGCCTCCTTTTTTCCATGGCTTTTACTTCATTTACCTCATTTAAAACTTCCAAGTTTGATTTATTTTTAGTCAACTTCGTTCTAGTGATTCTGTGTCGTATCCAAATTTTCACTGACGAAAAAGAACAATATAAAATTCTTTAGTGTTACATACGGGTTGCATGATTGTTAATAGCTTCTGTGCAGAATCAAAAAGAAGTTCAGAAAAACTACTTTACATCTGACGAAAAAAAGAGACTGACTAAATATACCTTGGAGTGTAGCCTCACTTAATTTATCCGTTTTATATTAGCGGGAGAAATTGTTAAAAAAAAAAAAAAAATATGAATTCAAAAATTTTCAGGAATGTGCTTTAATATTTAATATGGGTTGCGTTAGAAAGGAGGCTTTGTCCTCTTCGTGGTCACGTATAAAATGAAAACTCCCTGTTATGGCTTTAATCTCCAACGAAAGACTAGTTGGAATTTACGGAATGTTTGTCATAATCCCTTATGAAACGGTCTAAAGGGAGAAATAAAAATTATATTTATCTTGTGAAATCCGTTATATCGTAAAGTCTTGTCTCTCTCTCGGGATACTTAAGGAGAAAATACTAAAGATTTTTTTTTCTTTATAAGAATCGTTACTCGTCGCCTTACAATTCATGATTATTATAAGTGCCACAGCTACACTCCTACTGCCTTTTACGTTTGAAATCTTAAAATAAAATGATATACCTCAACTATTGTTATGCCTGAGTGACTAAAAAAAATGCAAAGAATAAAATTGTTGGAAATAAAGAATCAATTGTGTTGTTCATGTTATATTTTTCGATGAGTCTCAAAATATAAAATATTCACCTATATTCTAATTTTATTACGAACTAGCTCAGATATCCGGCTTCGCTCGGGAATTCATTTGAGGCTGAATGGTGGTGGTATTTTTTTGGCAAGGCTTTACTTTGCACAATATTTTGACATTTACCAGTCCCAGTGTTTGGGGTTAATACCCGTCGTTTCTGTGGATTTGTTAAGTGGAAGACTTCACTGTCCTCCATATTGTCATATTTCCCGTTTCCTGTGGATTATGCATAGATTTGATTTACTAAGGACAAAATATTAACATACATTTGAATTAAGTTTTCCAGGTGAGGTACCTGGTAGTTCATATTGAAAAGAATTGTTAAGCAAATTCCTCTAAATAACGAAATAAACAACTTTTGTTATGTACATATTTGCCGAAACCCCAATAGGAAACGAAATATCACTATTTTAAATTTCAGGCCTCCCTTATAACCCCCACTCCTGTCCGTCCCTAGAAATGTTAGTATGTCTTATTGCATGGAAGGCGTTAGTGGTAATACACATACTGAGTTTTATTTAGTTCGGTTGAGTCTTTTGTGCCAAATAAAATTGTTCACTTCCGCTATAGGTTTTAGCGTATATCTCGTTAATAATTCGGAATACGACAAAAGTGTTTATAACAAAAGTTACTCCAAATAACAAATTAAACAACTTTTGTTATGTAGATAATTGCAGAAAATGCAATAAGAAACGAAATATCGCTATTTTTAATTTTAGGCCTCCTTTATAACCCCCACTTCTGTTCGTCTCACAGAATATTAACATAGCCTAAAGTCTAAGTTGGATTAGTAGTAATATTCATACCAAGTTTCATAAAATTCGAAGAAGCCGTTTATGCGTGAAAAGGTAACAAACAAACAGACACGAAAGAAACAAAATGCAGTTATGGTATTTATGACATGTGAAACGAAAAGTCATCGTGAAATTTCGCGAAAAAAGTCAATGTACAGACAGAAGTTACAATTTTATATATATATATATATATATATATATATATATATATATTGATTAGCCACAAAGGCATTTATTTCAATATTTGTGAAGGTTGAATAATTGTCTGAGGAACCTAGAGTAATGCTAGTACATTGTATTTTCTCACGGAATGCGCACCTAATTGTTGACGTTTGTGTCACGTATATTTAGCAAAAGTCGTCACTTTTTATTAGATTCTGAACAACTTTCTACCATAATTTCAAATTCAATACTACAGAATTTAACTTCCAGATTTTATACAAAGATAACCTGGGTCTCGTTTCAATATTTTCAAAATGTCGAGTTTTGCAAAGAAGGGGTGTTGCATTTGAATGACAATGTCAAGGCGTTTAGAATCTCTTCTCTTTGAAGATTAATTTCAGAACAAGTCATGAAAATCCCATTGTTTAGTGACACTATGATCTGTAAATTCCAAGGGGCCATATTTGAAAGAGGAGACGAAATGAAATTAAATCCACTGTAATTTATTCTACTTTATGAATATTTCTTTCGCCCCCTCATTTTATCATTTTAATTTCAAATATGAATTATTTAAATGTTCCGGGAGGTATTGAAATGAAATTCATTAGAAGAGACTACTTCTTTCCGAATCTCTACCGTGACGGTTAGCACAGTGACGGCAACATTCTCATATAACAACAATTCGTCACTATGAATTACTCATTAATCACGTATTACCTAGTTTAAATTTTAGCAGATTCCCCTTAAGGAAAATCAGCTATTGAGGTCGTACTCATGACGCGAGTTTAGAAAAAAAATTTCAAATGTCCATCGATCCTACCCAGGAGATGACGAAAATGAGGTCCGTTCAAAATTATATATAACAAAACAAGCTGCCCTCCTTCTGGAGGGTTCCCCTCAGGGACAGCCTCCTAATCGGCCCAATTGGGTAATTTTAAAAGAAAAATATCACTTTTTTTTTTTTTTTTTTAATATTTCTTTTTAAAACAAGAAATTTGTTGTTAAATTTTGATGGGCCATGTGGAAAGGAGTGCAGCTTTGCATCGTGCCTTTATTTGTACAAATGATAATTTATAATTCTCGCCGAATGCTTTATAATGGTTGTAGACAAATTCTGGAGGTCGTTCGTGGATAATCCCAGTTCTTTTAGAGTTTCGGCTGTCCTTTGGGATATTGCACCTCTTGCACCGATCAGTAAGCCTTTTACACTCCATTTTTCAACTGAGTATTTTTCCTTGAAGTACCCACAGCAAGGTTCGTAAATCTTTCTCTTTTCCTCGTCTATTTCTTTCGACTGGGTGATATTGTTTTCGAACCTTACTGTGGGATCTAGGATGATTCCTTCGTTTGCTACTCTTTGGATAATGACGATATCTGCCCGTTTCGGCGACCCATCTGATGATTTGCATGCAACCTCTTCATAGATTTCCCAATCTTTGTGGTATCTTTTTATTAGTTGGGCTATGTCTGATCTTATTTTATGGTGACGGCTGTTGCGCATCAACTCTCCCCATTTGCAAGAACCTGGGACATGAGGTAGGGTTTCAATCTCACTGCAATGGCGGCAGCGGGTTGATCCTAGGTTCCTACCAGGGATTGAGTGCAGAGGAATCAGGTTGACATTCATTTTGATAGCCGTTGACCACTCTGAACAGGAAAGGCCCTTCGTAGATAACCATTGGTTGCTAGGCTTCCATTCTTTAAAATTGATGACTCCTTTGGAGGAGAGGGAACTCCATTCGATAAACGAGTTTTCTCTGAGTTCCTGGTGAATTTTTCTCACATCAATTTTAGCCTTTTTTTTCTGTATGTAAACCGTCGAAGCATTGGGCTATTTCTTCTTCAATGTTTCTTGAAGCTTCACATAGTCGTTATTATCATTGATGAGGGTCAGGCAAATATTGAGATGTTGAAGAAATGCTTCCCATTCAGCCCTGAACAAACCCAATCCTCGCAAGTTTCTTGATGCATAGATCACCGTATCAGGCGTGTCAGAAGGAATAGAGAGAATTTCTTTTATACAGCTTCTGATGATTTTGTCTATTTTCACAAGAAACGATGGCTTAAGGTCTTTAAGAGGGGCACATTGGAGTGGATAAATTATAGTGGGCCATATACTGATTTATAATATTCAGTTTTTGATCTGCCTTCATTAAAGGGCTGGAACAAAGTAAGTTTAATTTATTGACAAGTGTATCTATTATATTTGGTTCGTCAAGTCTTATCTCTTCTTCAAAATTAATTCCAAGATATTTTATTTGTTCCTTGTTACCTATGGAATCAATTTTAATGCCATCAATTGTTGAAATAATATCTTTTTTCAGAATGCCCTTTTCAATTTTGATGGCCTTACACTTGCTATTGTTTATTTCCAACCCTATTTTATGAAGGCAATCCACCGCAAGGTCCAGTAAATGTTCAGCAGACTCTTCATTCTTTGCTATAATGGCAATATCGTCTGCAAAGCAACAAACAGTAAGATTTGTATGGGTACAAATATATATATATTTGTCTGTTAACGCTCTAGCTGTCGCAATTTTTGTTTGATCGTTACCAAACTCGTTCGTTAATGGCTGAAATCGGACAAGTGGGAGGTAGGGGGTTAAGAGGGGGATTTTTGAAAATTCAAAATATCTCCGTTATTATGCGTCAGATCGAAAACTTGTATAGAATCAATCTTATTGCAAATTAAATGTAATATAAATATTGTTCTATACATGTATTCTGTATCTTGAATATTAATCGAGATATTTGCATTTGTATTGTTTGTGTGGCCGTTTCCGTAACTATTCGTCCCTCATGAATTGGTTTAGTGATCCCTTACTACTACAATTGTTATTGGGCAGATTTCTGTACTGTAAAACTTCACGTGGGAAATCTGCTTAGTTTACGCAGCCCCTGCGTGACGGATTTTTTGTTTGGCATCGTGGACTCAGGTCTCCTTTTAAAGACGTATTAGTTTTCTTTTTGATCCATATTAATTAAATTTAAATTATTTATTAACGTCCACTTTTCCCCACTTAGGCTAAATGGGAAGGGTTATCTAAAGATTACCACCCTTTTCTATCCAGAGTGGGACTAAAGATTTTATTTAATGAATTCTGTGACTAAATAAATTTCTTTGCTCAGGTGGGAATCGAACTCACTACTCTAGGTATACCATGTGAGATTGAGGTCAACTTTTCAACTCATATGGCTGAGCCCCCCATATTCATTAGAATATTTTGATAAGTATCTTCATTAGCACTAAAACATATGTGATATACTCAGACACATATGTTCCTATGTATTTGAAATCGGCAGATAAAGACATAGATGCATAGAACAATATCCTTCTAACTCAAAAGTCAGACAACTCCAGAGTAGAGTATGTAACGGAAAGTGGATAGGAAAATGTTCCATACGACAAAAGCTTAGTATACTAAGCAGATATTCGAATGAAACAGATGACGCTTTCTCAAATAAGATTCTTGTATTAACAGTATTTGAAATTTAAGGTAAGCAAAGGCTGAACAGGATAAAAGTAACACCAGGAAGTAAGTAAGAGCTCTCAAGACAGATCAAATGAGTAAGATAGTTTCAGAACTAATTTAACACTCTTACCGAAACATGAATTCCGTGACTTAAACCGAATCATCCGGTCGCGCAGACCGGGAAGGGTTAATACTAATTCCCATCAACAAATTCGTTATTTTTATTTATTGTTTGAATAACTTGTATCAAATTTAATCTGTTATTGTCATTTTTAACCCTTTCATTGCAATCCCTGTCATCCGTACGATATATAGATCAAGACGATGATCGTTTTATTGGTCCATGGCTCGTGGAAGGCTCCATAGCAAATCATATACTATGTAAAACACACACGAAAACAATACAAACAAACAGTGTTACAAGCTATAATGAAAGATATACAACATCACGACATACGTAAACCGAATTACCCCGTATCGTAGACCATTAATACGTAGGATGTTACCCAAAACAAGAGGTACACGAGACCGGAGCAAAACGAGCTTTAGCTAGTCAAGGTCGAATGGCATTGAAAAATTAATCCAAAACACTTTCTGAGTGTAGAGGAAGGAAAGACTCACAGCTAATGAGGTGGAGAGCCCGCCAATATTAGCAGGTCTACCAATACATGAAATATGAAAATCTCTACCGGCCTCTCAGACCGGTGTTTCGGTAAAAGTGTTAAATCTAAAAACAAAACTGATTTATTTCCTCAACACACAAATCTATTATTAACCAATAATTAAAAAAAAACCTCTCTCTATGTCGTCTACACCTACATAAGACTTAATTACTCTGAACTTAGTCTACAATTAGCACTTGTTCGAACACAAGGAAAACCGCTCAGACACACACGCTTTAACTATCTATTTATCGCCCACTCTTGCAAACACACACACACACATCCAAGGCATTAAATAGAAATTACAAAAGTCGAAAAATAAATATCTTTTCGATAAATAAATAGACTCTGATCACTTACTTTAAATATAAATATACATATAAACTGGATTAATCTGGATACGTACTGTAGAGGAAACCGACCTACTTCGTACGATTAATTCGTTTCTCTACCCCCCACCTTCCGCAGAAGAGATCTCGATTAATATTCAAGTAAAAGAATGAAATTGCAAAATGCAAAGTTTCCAAAAATATTGGTTTCATAACTCTTTTTGAATTTAATAATTTTCCCTTCGTGTAAAACCCATCCTTTTAGGTCCGATGAAAATTGTAAGACGCTTGAGATAACGCTTCATGGTTTATGAGGCATATGACTAACATGAGGTTAGTTGGAGTGGATGTTTACTAAAGGTTAAGAACTTGATCATAATTTATTTATTTATGGACTTCACGTCAATGGTGATTTGCCCGTTCGAAAGACAAAAATTTTACAAAGTCAAATAACAAAAGTAAAATAAATAAAAAATAACAACAAGTAAGATTAACAAATAACATATGTAAAATAAATAAACGACATCTTATAAACGAATATAGTACCAAACTCAATCTAAATTTTTTAAAAAAATTGGGATGTGCATAGTTAGTTATTGATTAATAGGGAATGGATGGCTGAAAATAGTATTTTGCTAATAAATATCGTAATATCCTTCTTTAGATTAGCTGTTGTATATATAAACAGAACAAGAAGTTCCATTACATAACCAACTGAGGAAAAGGATGGAACAACTTGTGAATGAATTAACTATCCCGACTCTGTTCCTATTATTGGGCCATTGTCATCTAAATTAGGTAATATGCTGCAGAAGATCGGATTGCAAACAACGTCTAGAAGGAAATGGAATAAAAAAATTCGTCTCCAAAGTACAGACGGTAGACTCCGAAGTTCTTGCGGTGGACAAGTTGGGTGGTTACCAAATGCCCACTGATCCTTGTACACTGATAATGGGACGTAGACACTACTCGGACAAATACTATTCCAAGAGTAGGTACTGCCAATTATTTAACTCTCATCATCAATTTGAGCCTGCCATAAAATGGATAACCATAAGATATTTACTGATTCAATTCCTTAATGAAAAATTCAGCTTGAGTAGGAATGGGAGTGTTCTGAACTCTGAATGAAATACAGTATTCTCAGCAAATACAGGTTTTTTTGGCTAATGGTTCTTTTATTAATACTAATAATATGAACGGTATATTTAGTTTTCGTTTTGAAAGAATTATTTTTTATGTCTAGTACTTTAACTTCCATGGCTTCCAAAAACTAACGTGGTTTGGTAGACCTCCGTTATTTGACTATAATCACCTCAGGTCTATTCTGGCAGTAACTAGACAACTATGATTATCTTCGCACGAAATCGAATCTACAGATATGTCCATACTTACCTTTCTTGGAATTAGTGTTGAGTGTAGCAATGCCTTAAGCTTTACCTTTATCGGCATCTAATCTTTTCAATAGATTACTAAGTTACCTTCAATAAAATTTAAGTATGGTTGGATTGTGATTAAATCTGTATGGCATATAAATGCCTGATTATCAAAAGTTCTTGTTGAAGATAATAAATTTTCTTTTAACTTATGTATTTACCACCTTTTTTTTTTGGTTTTAAGTTGTGGTCGTTTTTTTGTTTCTTTTAGAGTTTAGTATTCTTTTGCCTTGGTTTTATTCTTTATATTATTTTGTGTGTCCCATTTTTTGTTACTTTGTTTATATTCTTTTTTAGTTTTCCACCACCTTTATGAAGAACTAAGTCCCCATCGTTGCGAAGCTCTATGTAATAATAAATCTGCAATTTTCGATTTACCATTGACGTGGCTCATTGAGCGGAAGGTAGTTTAGGCATTATAGTGTAATCTCCTGAATAGGCTTTGTTATGAGTGAACCATGAATAGATTATTAATAAATGTGTGAAAGAAACAAGAGAGTGTTTGTCTGCATAATGACCATCTGTAGATCTAGTCATATTTGAATGAAATAGAAGAAAATCAATAATAAAATGTAAATATTTGTTACACTTTAGGGCAGGTTTCTCACAACGAGAACATTTATATTAATTTGAAGTTTTAGAAATTAAATTTTTCTTTACACGATTAATCAACCCTTACATTTTCGAATAATTAAGGCTATGATAAATTTCTCATATGTTGAAGAGAGTTGTGAAGCCTAAAGGCGGACTAAGACGTGCATATTGACAGGTTGAAGGAGGGAGGTAAAAGAGTATAAGCTGGAAGGGGTGGTGCCTACCTCTAGAATAACAGATTAATTAAAGCGTCAACAGCAGATCCTTATATACAGCTGGAGTCGTTGCTTCTCTTCATCACGCCCCTTGGCAACTGTGACATTTTCATTTATTTACCTTACACTCAAGGCTCTCCTCTATTTATATGTAGTTTATAAAATCACATGTACCATCAAAATTATTTAAACATATTGTAAATAGGGAAACATAAATTTCCATAAAGGTTTAATAAGGGAAAGTGCACTTTGCATAAAATTAAAAACAATAGTAGAGGACAAGGGCTTTCTATTGATCCTGATGAATTTTTCCACAATCAAGGGTTTTGAGTCAATTCTACTACTATATGTCATTGACCCAATTTTTTCATGAAAGTATGTCTTCGGTATTAATAAAAATTGAGCGGTTATCGCTAATTTATTTGATGATTTAAAAATATAAATCATTTTCATTACAATTGTACGAGTGGTCCCGGGAAAAGGACGGTTTTGAATCGCGTACATTAGAAGTCACTGCCACCTGCCAGAAAACCAACTCATCTTATATTAGTAATACGCCTCATAATCTATGAAGCGTTATTTCAAGCGTCTTATAATTTTCATATGACAAAAAAGGAGAGGGTGTTAACATGAAGGAAAAGTTATTAAATTCAAAAAATGTTATGAAACCGAGATCTCTTCTACGGAAGTTGGGGAGTAGAGGAACGAATTAATCTGGATGTACGAAGTAGGGTGGTTTCCTCTACAGTACGTATCTAGATTAATCGAGATGTTTGGATTTGTTAACCTCCAGTCGCCTTTAAACGCCTACTTCTACTAATACGATTTTCACTATAGGCACCCGAAAAAATTAAAAAAAATATTGTCTGCTTAAATTTCAAGTTCTGTTTACATATGATCTTGGAAAAAGTACAACAGATTTTGTCAGATCTGCACCGTGTGCTGCGCGCGAAAAACCTGTACTGGATTAGACAGACCTACTGTGATGGGCTTCTTTTTATTTCATGATTTGTAAATGTGTGGGTAATATACAGTAGTACACAACATATTATTCTATCTAATTACACCAGTTTAGGATCTGTTGAGTTGTCAGCTGTCAGCTCATTTGTCATGTTTGTAGATAATTTATGCATGTTACAGGTAGGAGAGGGGTCCGCTGGCCTTGAGTTGAACCCGTGTTCCGACAAAGCGTCTTTCATTCTGAGCATAAACGTACGTTTGATGCTAGTCATGACTATGTCAAAGGTATAAGAAATCACTGAATGCCAAGTAGTCTTATTTCTTTGTACGCTTTTCTGTACAGAAAATAGTAATAAATATTAGCTTGAATCTTCAACCATAGATGTAAAGTTTAGCCTTTAAACAAAACTGAACTCTTCTATTGTTCTATAAGGCCAATGATTGTGTAAATATATTTTTAAATTTATAATCTGTTTTTCTCTAGAACTAATGAATTCGAAATGATAATACAAGATAATAAAACCTTAAACAGACATGTAGGTTGTACTTACAGCTCAAGGTGCCACTGTCATTTTATCTGTAATACTAAGTCGTAATATATCAGTTATACACTGATATTGCGGTTTACCCTGGATGCAAAACAAAAATGTGTTTGGAGAGTTAAAAATGTTTTGGGGAAAGTGCTTAATGATGAAGCTTTTAAGCCTTTGCCAGATTATTGGGAAATTATCTTTATTAATGTGGGTTACTTAATCAACGTCTTTCCACAACTACTCTCGGTTAGAGCTCTAACTTGAAAAAAAAAATAAATAAATAAATAAAAAAGAGTTTACCCCTAAAGTTAAGATCATTCCCTAAATAAAACAATTCTCAAAAGGAAATGCCTTGACCTAGATAGGAAATTTAGATGGAATTAGCCTGAAGTTTTGTTTTCAGGGTAGTGGCTTAGGGGATGGGGGTCGGTCTGGCAGTAGCTACATCGATCTGATAATTACTTTAAGTGAGCCAATTCAGAAGAAGAGCCAATTTCTGGAGAGGGTTTGGCCAAACTCTGGTCTGGGGTTAGCACGTATTGACTTGAGGCCAATGGTTTCTACAAACCACACAGCCACCAACCGAGGGTCTTACGGAAATACTCAAAGAATTCTTATAACTTTATTTTTCCAGGAAACATAAAAACATTGACTATTAAGCTGGAAATTTCATTATCTTATACCAAAACTAATATATATATTCGAGATTATAGACCTTTAATGCCTTAATCACGATGATGAAGATCAAGTACTGAACATCATGTCCAGGCTCTACAGTTTCATTATGGGGATGGAGCTACTGATGACGCGATATTTAAAGATTTATTTACATGTCCATCGATCCTTCCTAGGGGATACCGAAAATAGGGTATGTTAAAACTGTTATATATTTAATATGTGTGCATGTGTGTGTGTGTGTGCTTATTTATTAATGTGTGTATGTTAACGCTTCAGTGGTAGTGAGTATTTCGTGATAGTTACCCAGCTTGATGTATGATAATATGTAACAGATAAATAATCATTGTATGGTAAGCTAAAAATTTTTAAGGGTACAAGAGGGGGGGGGAGGGCGTTTCGGAGTAAAATACTAAGACATGTATGTTTCCGTTATTGCCTCCGAAACACAAAAAGTTATCGAAAAATAATATACTACAATTTTTGTTCTACAAATGTCTCTATTACTCGATTTATTTGACTTCGAGGTTTCCACCGTTTAGTTTTTCCCTGTGCCTACTACAGTGATTTTCATTGAAGGTATCTCGTATCACTAATATTTCATTTCAAGCTTAAAGTTGAAGTCCTGTTTTCATGGGCTTCTTGAGGTGGGAGAATTAGAGAATAGATTTCAATCGTCAACATGTGATTCCATGGTAATCACTTACAAAACCAGTATCTCTTACCGACATATATTCATGTGTAATGTAAACCTTACTTAGAATTGTTGATGCTTAAGTTTCTTCCAGCAAAAAGTATATTCCTCATTTTGAAGAAAATTCTCAAAAAGGCATAATTGTATTTATTATTATTATTATAACTTAATTAGTTTCTAAATTGAAAGAGTAAATATAGTAGACAATTACTGTAATCTATAAAATAAATAATGAGGCTAAAGAAATCGAGTTGCCTCCTCAGACTTGGTAACTCTAGAAGTTTGGATTTTTGTTATCTGAATAAAACCCTAAAAAATTAAAATATTATTATTTATGATGAATAATTGAAAACAGAAGCTCACAATTACAAATATATATTTACACATGTCTCAAGCGAAACTTATCACAAGTTCTGTGAACTAAAAGAAAAATTTGTTATCTACCGTTACATATCTCATCACTTCAAATAAGAAGTGTTTACCACTGAAGCCCTCTGCTAAATAAATAATATAGTTTATGTATTGAATTTGTTTACGTGAATTCCTGACACAATCGACCATACTCAACACCCCTATTCAAAAAAGAAAGAGTCATTGTTTTCCTAGAAAACACTACTTATTTATGAAGTTCAATGTAAGGCTATAGTTGGTGTAACCTACTTTAGTTGGATCATGTTTGCCAAAAGTCGGAACCCAAATTAGCCACAGGCCATTAAAATTAGAATAAATTTAGAGCTGTTTCAAAACTCGTCATACCTTCACTTCATTCTAGTAAAACATAGTATGTGGGCACCTTATGACTGCTTGTTCTTCTATTGTATAAATTAAACTTAATTTTTGGTTGCATTACATTTCTAAACAATATCTCAGTTTCAATGCATCAGATCGAAAAATGTCGTTGGACATATTTTTTATATTTATTTTACACGTTATCACAAATATTTTTTAGACTTTTTTTATAGCAAGTAAAAGAAAGTTAAAACCATTTTTTCTACTTCCCTCATAGTCGATTTAGATCAGAATGGATGAGCACAATTAGGTACTACAAAAGTCCAAAAAATGAAATTTCAACATTCTAAGCCGTTTCTCAGCTATGCGAGATGCTCCTGCGAACAAACGATACGACTAGTCAAAATGGCTTTAGGGATAGTATAAACAGATAATTCCTTTGAAATTGGGAATCCAAAAAGATTCGTGAATACAATAGTTAGTTTGTTTACTTCGTACATGAAAGTAAAACGATGGTTATCTAATGAAGACCTCGATAAGATTGGCCAGTTTGGTTGAAGGTTGAATGAGATGAGGATGAAGCGGGGGAAAGAATGCCTTACAATCCATATCACGTTATTCAAAAGAATTTCAATACTAACGAATCAATTTTGACAAGCCTGGCACTTTGTTCACAAGATATGCTTTATAAATAATAACGGAATGACTTTTGGAAAAACTAATGAATAAAATATAAACAGACAATCTTTTCCACGGAATATAAGTTAATTTAAGTTCCCTTCCTTTTCTTATCTCTCACTCACTCTCTCTTTCAATTCGAAGAACTCCCCCCCCCCCATATCCCATATGCCCCTTACCAACCGTTCTTCTGAACTTCCTTTTGCTTATTTCGTTTTCTCCACATATTTTCAATTACCTCCTCCCAACATATTTCACTTGCTGGATATCCTAACAATAAAACGTCAATGATTGAATCTGTAAACTTCTCCCTTATGTTTCCAACATTTCATAGAGTCTTCAAATTCATTTTAATCAACTTTATTGATATCCTATCCAAAATAATGGCCAGAGAGAATAAGAATATTAAATCCTTTATTGA